>OY720441.1:17655637-17894343 GCA_963082915.1 Dolichopus griseipennis
TCATCCCTGAAATAAAGCCAAATGAACTGCACCTTAGCAATCAAAGCAAATATATTTTTTTACTTAATTAGGTAGGTATAATAAAAAAAATCAAAAAATTAAAACTCAATTCATAATTCAATTTTATGTCCATAAAAATAGGTACATAATTAAAAATATTGAGTAGGTACATTGTAGAATGTTGGCAACATACAAGTTTTTCGATTTGAATCTAAACAAAGGTTATGAAACAATATACAGAGCTTAGCAACATTTTAAAAATATGTCTACATAAAGTTAATAGATCGAGAAATAGATCATTATGAAACAAATAAACCTATAAAAAAATTTCAAATCTTTTAACAATCAATTTTATCGAATTTAAATTTAAAAATTTAAACAAGTACGTAATTGAATAAAAAAAAATTAATTGAAATTAAAAAAAAAAATTCACCAAGAAGGGATTTGAACTAACGACCCCGAAATTTTATCAAATTTAAAACATACAAAAGGTAGACTACATAACTTATTATTCATCTTCAAATTTTTAAGAAACAACAAGAAGTTATATAAGTCATTTTTTTTTGTGTATCAATTACTAGAATCGAAATATAATCTACGTATTACAAAATGTAACAGTTTCGACTTTATTTAAGAAAATAATATTAATATACAATATATGTACATGTATATAATGAAATTAGAAATAATTCTTATTAGAAAAAGTTTTTCTTTCAATTGACATTCCGTCATTCTGTGCCGGGCCAACAGCTAGTTTAATATATTTGGTATAAAACATTTTTGAGTTCATGTAAGCACTTAAAGTTTTATCTGTTTCAGGTGGAAAGTCTCAGTTTCGAATCCTGCTCAGATTTTGCAAATAATTAAATTTCATTATCATAAACTCTGATCTAAGAAATAATTATAGTAATATTTGCTAAACTCTTCTTCTGATTATTCGATAAAGAAATAATGGCTTTTATGATGCGTCAAAGTCTTTTAAAAATTTACATCATCAAATCGATCTCAAATCTATTTTTAACAAACTCTTATGTTGAACCCGATTTTTAGGCTTTTTTTTTTGTTGGAAGCTTGATTGAATTAGCAGAGCAACATCACTATTCTCTTTAAATGTTGCTATATAATTTTTTTTAGATTTTTAACTTCAATATCCAAATTTAATGCCTAAAAATTTGTATCCAAAAATTGACTCTATCATTTCCATCCACTTTTAAAATGTGTTTTTATGAAATTGACTATTTTATTTTTTCAGATCTATCAATTGACAACATCAAAGGTAAAAAAAAAAATATATATATTTGGTTATTTTGTATTATAATTTGTGAATGGCAAGCTCTCAATTGACTTTCCAGGAACTTAATTTTATAAGGTAAGTGAAATGAATTTTCTTTCATTTTCTGATTCTTATATTCCACTACTACAATATGGTAATATTTTGCTTTTGTATTTTTTATTTGAATTTATTTTATTCTTAAAAATTTAAAATATCTGTAGGATATTTGTAGTAATAAAATTCCTGAAACGTTTATATAAAATTAAATTACTATTAAGTGAACCTTTGTTATTTTTGAATTGGATACCTTAGGCAAAATGTAATTAATTATTGTGTTTATCATTATTTTTTTCCTTTTTTTAACAAAATTCACGTGTTTATACTCAGATTTTAATAGTAACTTAATAAAAGTAAGTAAAAACTATATAAAGAAATATATTGTGTTCGGAACGTGTTACAATTCCGGTAATTTTAAATTTTAATTCTTACAGTGAAATGTAAAAAATAATAAAATGTATGTATATAAATGTTTTTCAGGTTTTATTAATTTTGATATTTGAAAACCTTTAATTGCGCAATGGTTCACCCAACAAGCAATGGTTATCATTTCTGTTAGGCCCTGTATTAAGAAAAGCCGTTTTAAATTTAGAATTATTTATTAAAACAATATTGCATAACTTCAGGCGAGTATTTTTTATAAAGCCATTTAAAATCATGCTTCCTCCTGCAATATTAACAAATATGTTTGAGAATTTGAGTTCAAATAAAATTTAAAAAAGAACTTTGAATCCAATAATATAATTTTTTTTTAAGCTCGGGAAACTAAAACTTTTATAATTAAGTCCCGCCAATGTAACATACAATCAATTAGTTCATCTATATTCTATATAAGATAAAAGTAAATGATTAATACATTTTCGTATTCGGGCTTTCTATTAATATTAGTACATACTCTGAAGCACTTTCTTTCAAATTTACGTAATGTTTCCATTAAACTTTATTGATAAATGTAAATTCAATATTTTATTACTTATTTTATTAGATTATATTAATACCATTTATTATATTTATTTAAATATATTATATTATTATTACTTATTATACTTGAACGTAAGATGTCATTGTAATGAATATTACTTTTTTCAATAATTTTCCTTGAAAAAAAAGTGTACGAATATCGAATCCGCTCTTCTCTGGTTGATTAGCCAGATACTTGACCACTGGGCGCCACCGAGGTTCATAACTTGAATAAAAATCAAAAGTAAAATTAATTTAAAATAATTGCATATTTTTAGGAATGAACTTTGAATCATTTAAGGTTAATTGCTTAAATTCAAATTAGTAAATCGCTTTAAATATAATATATAAGAATATTTAAAAAGTTCATATTAAGAAGCATTTTGTCATGCAAAACTTCTTTATACGTATGAGTAAGCGTGTAGTGTTAATTAAAAAAGCTTTGGTTTCCGGGGTAAAAAAAAATTTATTTTAAAAAATTATTATATTAACGGATTCAAAGTTCTTTCTAAAATTTGAACGCAAATCCTCAGACATATTTGTTAATATTCCGGGAGGAAACACGATTTTATGAATGGCTTTATAAAAAAATTCGCCTCTAGTTATGCAATATTGTCTAGCTAGATAACTCCTAATTTGAACCTTTATTTGCTCATGTATCTGACTACTCTATATATCTGTATATGTAATCATTTAACTTACTTAAATGGTTTTGTCTTTCATTTCAAATTAATACATATATATATATTCAATTTAAATCAAAAATAAAAGTTAATTAACTGTGTAAAATCAGTTTAATATTTTTTTAATTAAAATATAAATATTTGATGAAATAACAATTTACATTCAAATTAATTAAATATTCATTCAGCCCAAAAAAATTTACTTAATTAAAATAAAAAAAAAATGTAAATATTTAATTTAATTACATTAATAAATATATGTATTGTAAATATATAAAATAAAATATATTTATTTTATCCCTTTTCTAAATTTTTTTTTTTTGTATTTTATCTATTCATAAAAAATTTGGAAATTTTATCCTGAAAGATACATGAAAACTGTATCTATAGATACGTAATAAATTTACATATATAAAATGTCATAGTTGCCTAATATATCAAATTATAAATTTTCACACTAAATACAAAATGTTTAATAAATAATTATTTTTTTTTTTTTTGTTTTTTTACTTCTTTTTTCAATTTTCATTTTTCAAAAGCAAAAAGAGAAAAAATGACATGCTCTAATTTTTTTTTTGTACATTCAAATTAAAAGTTGAAGATGAAATGTGAAAAATTAATTTA
This sequence comes from Dolichopus griseipennis, assembly GCA_963082915.1. Taxonomy (NCBI): domain Eukaryota; kingdom Metazoa; phylum Arthropoda; class Insecta; order Diptera; family Dolichopodidae; genus Dolichopus; species Dolichopus griseipennis. The sequence continues at coordinate 17,659,235 of OY720441.1, forward strand.
CATAAAATCTAAAGATACATTTTAAATCATCTAAAAGAGCATTTAACATAAATACATATAAAAAGTAAAAATACCTTTATCTATATGACGGCGGTTTCTTTATTCTTTTTTGTTGTAGTAGTAAACTCCTTTAATTATAATTTTGCTTCTTTTAATGTTTTTTTTTTTTTTTTATTTTGAACCCAGACAGCAATTTTTTAATATGCAAATTACTTTTCATCTCATTTCTAACTGATTTGATTAAAAAGAAATAAGGAAACTCCATGTACAAAAAAAAAAGTACAAAAAAAAAAAACTTTGCATACAAATATAAATTAATATTAACATATACAGGGTATTTTTACTTACTTACTCTAAGCTTACTTACTTACTTCATCGACATAACAAATTATTATTTTTGAGCCGTGCTCAAAACCTTAGTCCAATGGATTCTGTCTTGCGCAGTTTCTCTCCAACGTCCAACAATATTCCGCATTCATACTTTAGACTGAACACCGTCTTTCCATCGAAGATTTGGTCGACCTCTTCTACGCTTCGGATTGGAGTCAAAAACCGCTCTTGCTGACATCATCGTTCATTCTTACTACGTGACCTAACCAGCGTAATCGTTGAATTTTAATCCAAGTTACAAGATCAGCATCGTCGTAAAGTTCATACAGATTGCGATTGTGTCTCCAAACTCCATTGACGTTAATTGGACCAAAAATTTTACGTAGAATCTTCCTTTGAAAAGACCCTATCAAATTTTCATCGTAGTTGGATATGGTCCATTATTCTGCACGATATGTCAGAACTGGTACTACGAGTGTTCTGTACAGTGTAATCTTTGTCTTTCTACAGAGTTCAACACTCTAAAACAAACTGGTAAAAAACTAAGAGTTTTTAATAAAAAATCAGTAACACTCGTAAATCTCTACTTCTTTTATAAATAAACTCCTTTTTTGGCTTCAACCCCCTGAAACATTGAATCTACTCGATTTGAAAACACCCTGTATATGTATAAATGTTTCCATAATATAAGTGAATTTATAAATTTAAAATAGAAAATTTTATTTAACACCCAGCAGTCGGTAGCATCTATTAAATGTAAAGGATACACTAATACATAAACATTTTCGATCATAAATCTTAAGGCAATCTAATAAAAAGAAAAACAAAATTATAACAAAAGTATCTTAACATTTAAATATGTTATTTTATCTTTCTTTTTTATTTTAACTGTGATGTGTGATAAATGATATTAGGATTACCATAGTGACATGCTATATGTTGTGTGTTGTATTAACTTTAAAAATTGATTTAAAAAATACTTTTTTAATAAGTTTATTAATATTGCCTAAGATAAGATTGTAAAAAAATTTACATATTTGTGAAAATTTATTACAAGTAGTAGAATTGTATAATTGGCGAATAAACCTCCTGTTTTATTACCTAATAAATTCATATATATTCTAATATAAAAATTAAACTGTCTATCTGTACCCGAACTGTTACATCATGTAACATTATAAAAATCTTGAAGAGATTATGTTGGGAAGTTTGCTTTTAAACCTTAGGTTTATAGCTTTATAAATGTATCTACTGTGACTCTTTGTGTAAGTTGCGTTGAGTCTGAAATCTCGTTTTAGAAAATCTTGTTTTTAGAAAATCTCTTTTTTTATATTCTGGAAAAGCTGATGATTCTGGTTTTGTATCGGGATTTTCTTAAGGAGCGAGATTTTTCAATAAAAAATTAGATTTACTAAAACGAAATGTTCTAAAAACAAGATTTAAAAAAAAGATTTACTAAACCGAGATCATGGAACGCTCCCGTGTAAGTTGCCCGCTTTAAATTTCTAAAAGATTTTTTAAAGACTTTAAAGTACGGGTAGCCAACTCGAACCGAATAAAGCATTTCATTACATAACTTCTGTAAAATTTGAAAAACATCTAACATCGTACCTAAAGTAAATTATACCAATTTTTTTAATTAAATACTTTATTATCTGGCAACTCTTTTATAATAATAATCTTAAAAACCATTTTTTTTAAATCCTTAATAAATTCAATGAGAAAATAACATTTTATATCGGTAAATTGTTTTTTTTTTTCTTGCTTTATATTTTATTACAACAACAACAACAACAACAACAGCACCATCTAAAGTTAAATAAAGGCAAGCAAAGTACATACACTCTGTGTTTTGTTCTTAATTTTTATTATTATTTTATTGTTATTCTCTGCTGACTCCCAAAACTCCACTCATTTTCATACCATTAAAATTGGACCGATTACAAATTTTATTTTGTTTTGTTTTTTTTTTTATCTAAATACTTTGATTTCCATAGTGATGAACAAGATTACATACATATGTACGTATTCTTTTTATCTCGTTTTTTAACAAAGAGAAAATACAATACAAAAAAAAAATCAATTACATATTGATATATATATATAGTATATACATATTTATATATTGTGAAATTTTTGTGAAAAATTATGTACATTACATTGTAATATAAATACATTACGTATATATACATATTATATTCTACTTATTTACAAAATTCTCAATCTCAATTTTCTTTTATTACATTGTGTTTTTTTTTAAAAACCTTTTGTTGTTGCCGTCAAATTTTATGCATTTTTACATTACATTTTACATTACAATTCTGTCAAAAAGTCTTTTTATTATACACTCTTTATAGAAGAGAGCAACAGTCAGCAGCAGGAGTAAAAGTGAAGAGAAAACCAGTTTTATATGTATAAAAGAATGTTTATACTGCACAAAAGGTGAAATTTCTATTCTTTTGTTCTTATTTTGTTTTTGTTGTTGTTTTATTATGGTAAAACTTCTTAACATTTGATTTTTGTGATGATAAGAAGTGGGAGGCGAAAGAGGAGGTGGTAAATAAGTACATTGATAAAAATTTTGTTATTTTAGTGTATAGTGAAATCATTCACTGCACAAACTACCATTGGAAAATTCTTTTAGTAGATTATTTTTTAAAAAATAACAAAATCTGTTAATGTGTTTGTATAAATATGATGTTAAAAAGAGATTTAAGAAAAAAAAAAAAACAAAAACTTTACATTGCATCTGTGTTTGTGGTATCTTGTATTAAAATTCTTTTATATCTGATCTGAGCATGTTAACAACAAAAGGTGCTTTAAATAATTTTTTTTTTTGCTTGTTTTTTTATTTTGTATTTTGATTCTTTGTGGGTTTATCAACATTTTGCCAACCACAACAACAAACAACAACAACAGCAACATAAAAGAAATTCTTTCATTTTTCTTTGAATCTTTAAATCCTAAAAAAAAAAAAAACCATAAAATAACCATCAAATTTAGATCATAAAAAAAAGTACAAAAAAAAATAGAAAGAAAATAAAAATGCTGCTGGGTGAGTATAAAAAAAAAAAAGAGTACCAATTACCACTCTTTTGTTTTGTGTATTGCAATGCATTGGAATGGAAGCTTAAGTTCTACGTTATTGTTGTTGTTGCTCTCGCTTGCGCTACTGGTGTTCAAAAAAAAAAAAAATATTTGTTAATGTGGTGTTGTTGTTTATATTTGTTTTTGTATTATTTAATGTTTAATATTTTCTCTACTTAAATGTTGAAGAAAATGATTTATCATTCCAATTAGCTGGTGATGATGTTCTGGTTTTCTTATGTTTTTTTTTGTATATTTGAAATAAAAAACGGTTTTTTGAGGTTAAAATTTTAGAATATACCTATCTGAAGATTTTCTTCTTTTTTTAATAAATATTTGTTATATTGACCTTTTTATTACTTGATGTGAATAGAATGAAATTTTATTTTAATTTTTCTAATTACATACATACTATTTAAAATGTTATTTATGTGGGCTTAACACTGACTTTGTTTGGGAGATTAAAAGATTGGACTTTAAAAAAAGTATTGGGTCGATAGGTTGAAAAAAGTTCAAAAGAGTGCAAATATACGTCAAAATAAAAGTAGAAATGAATGAAAAATGAATGCAATGGTCTTATTATGGAACTGGTAAAACTAAAGATCTCCCCCATACTGGCGAGCTAAGCCCTTAAAAACAAGACGTGTTATTTGAGTACTACCAGGACCACATTTTGTTGAAAAATCATTACAATAAAGAAAATGGCATCCAACGTGAGGCAACAACACTGCATGAAAATTCAACTTTGTTAAAAAATTATTACAGTCTGAAGTGATGTGTACAGTCGACAATATTTCTTAAACTTTGGTTTCTTAAAAAAAATATTTCATATTTATAGGACTGCAATATGATAATCCGTGTAGAGGTTAATATTTCTGAACTTTCGTTTCTTAAAAAAATTAAGTATGTATTAAAAAAAACAAAGTAAAAATGAAACAAGGGACGTAAAACATCAAGGGGACATTTTCTACAACATTTAATAGAACCATATTTTGTAAAACTATGGTAAGTCTGGTCTTCGTCGAAATACTATGGAAAATACTTTAATTGTATTTACATCACCCTAAATTATAGATTCATATCCATCTATATATACTCTAAAATTTGGTTTTGACTTCATGGTTCTTCAAATACATACTATCTCTATATATAAAAAGGTTAACCTCAAACAATATATATATATATATATATATATATAAAACTTTACTACAGTCCCCATAAAAACCACAGTAAAATAAAAAAAAATTACAATAAAATAAATTTAAATAAGAACAAAAATTAAAAATATTTTTGAAAAAATTTATATATTTCAATTTCAAATGTGCGCGCACGCTTTCTCCTTTTTAACAAATTTGTTTTAAAATCTTGTTTTTATTTTATAATTGTTTTTAGAGCATCTTTCTATATTTTTTTTTCAAATTTTCTCTTTTATTTTTTTTTTTATTGTTATTATCTGTAATCTGTATCTCTCTTTTTTAAATTTGATTTGATTCCATCAAACAAATTTATTCAATTTTAATTTTAATATGTATTGAACTTTATCAAAAGTTTTAAATAAAAAAAAAAAAAAAATACTGTATAAATTTTTAAAAGCAAAGAAAGTTACTAAAAAAAAAAAATCATTAAAAATCATGTCTTGATTTTCACCCATCGTCATCAAAAAAAAAAATATTTAAGGGGTCAACAGAGATAATAAGAAATTTTCATCTCAATTCTCATCTCAATTCTCTTATTAATTATTATCTCAGAATCTGTTATACAACAACAACATTAAATCAGTATTAATAATACATATTGTAATACAACAACTATGCAAGAAACTAGAAAGTGGATTATGTTATGTTATTGTATCTTTATTCTCTTATTTGAAATGAGAGCAGAGCATCCCACAATATGTTAAATATTTTATATTAACCGCACTAAAATCACTCACTACTAATACTAATGCAAAAACAGATCTAAAAATTTGTTATACATTTTAATTGTCAAAAATAAGAACATGTTTATGATAAGTGTATTTATTATTCTGTAATCTGTTAAAATGTGTAAAAGATTACAGAATGATTTCCCTTTATTTATTTTTTGTTATTGTATTAATGTAAGTAAAAATATGTATGTATTATAAGTATGTACATATAAACTGGTATAACTTTTCTTTATTACTCTATCTCTTCTCTAGTAAATAAAAAAAAAAGTTCTTTTGAAAAACTACGTTTTTTCACACTAATACAAATGTAAAATATATTTTCTTTTGAAAAGTTTTCCCCATATGGAAATTATCCATTATATATACGTATGAATGAAATAGAAAATAATCATTTATTTTGATACTCTTTTTTTTTTCAAAAAATACTAGTTACATTAGAATACAAACTATAAGAGTATGAATGTTATGTTAAATGTTATGTTAACTTTTTATACACATTTTATACTAAAGTTAAATATGTGAATGTATTTACAAATGTTGTTATTTTTCATTTGATTTGATTTTATTTCATTTAATTTGTATGTTATACTAATAAAAAGTTATGAGATAGTTTTTTTTTACAAAAGAAAACAGAAAATAAAAGAAAACGAAAAAAAAAAGAAATACAAAAAAAAAAGAAAAGCTTAACTGAGCATAGGAGGCAAAAATTTTAGTCATCAGCTGCTACGCGTGCTGTTGTGGTCGTGTTTTATATATTTTTTGATTATATTTCAGTTTTAATATAATTTTTTTTTCTATTTTGAAACAAAATATAATTAGAGTTACATTTATATATCCATACATACTTAACGTATATATAAATATTTTATTATTAAAAAAAAAAAAATTTTTGTTTGGTTTAATTTTTTTGTTGTTTAAATTTATTGTGTTTTAATAATAATATAGGAGTACCGTTATTTATTATTGAATGACATTTAAATCAAATTAAATGACAGATTGGGTGTTTTGAATTAAATTTGTGTTTTTTGTTATTTTTGAGTAATTTTTTAAAGAAACAGTTTGTAAATTGTCAAATTTTACGTGTGAGAGAAAACTCTCAACAGTTTGTTTATTTTTGGTAAAATATTTTGTATTTAATTAAATAGTATTTTTAAATTAAATATATTGAAACAATTTGTAAAAAACAGTGAATTAAAACTTGTTTACAATATATGTATGTACCTATAGATAATATTAATTTATTAATTATACTTTATAAACTGGTGGTACTACTTTTATAATTTTCCATTAAATTGTTAATAAACTTTTACTCATTAAACTGTTTATCCGTTTTTTGGGGTAATGATTTACGCGCTTATTCTTATAAAAGATTTATGTTAATATATATATATATATATATATATATATATATATGTATAAAACATTAAATACTTTTTATTAATATATACTTACTTTTACTTGAAATCAAAATTTGTGTTAATATTGTGTTGTTATTATTATTGTAGTTTAAATGTATGTTCAATATGGCAACACTTATGCTGTTGTATTTAATATAATAATAATAATATGTTTAATTTAATAACAGAAGCAACAACAACAAATTTATACAACATAACATATTGAAAATAATAAAAGTGGAAAACGTGCGACCTTAAAATAAAATTACAATTTATTTATTTATTTTTTTTTTTTAATAATAGTTTTCTCTCTTTCTAACTTATACTATTAAATTTAATTCAAACGTATATGTATGTATTATTAGGCTGTTAAAAAAAGATATTATAATAGATATATACATTAATACATAAATACAAAAAAAAAAAAAAACTAACTTGTGTATTAAAAGGAAATTAATTGGAGTGAAAATATTTTTTTGTGTAATAAAAAGAGAAAATTAATTGAAAAAAGTTTATTAAAAGAAAAAATTTTATTCTGTTTTTTTTTCATATAAGCAATATTTTTGTATATATATGTATATACATTTGTGTATATGTATATGAATATTGTATAATATATAGCCATGCATAAATAAATAAACATGTATATACAAAGTATAACCTAAATTTTTTCATTTTAATGTACACACATACTATATACATATATTTCGAAATTTCTAAGTGATTAGTGATTTAACAATTTTTAATAATTAATTAAATTAAATATTTTCTATTTGTTTAACATAAAATTAAATTAATAAGTTTATAACATTATAAAATATATACATAATTAATTAAAATAATAATGTGTGTGTTACTTCTGGTTAATAAACAAATAAATATTTAGTAAAAGTAAATACTTACATGAATTCATAATAATATTCAATGTTATTGTTATTGTTTGGTTAAAAAAACGAAGTGGAAAAGTAACTTAAGTGAAAATATTAATTATGTACATATATTAATTGATTAATAAAATCATTAGTAAATTTGATAACTCTAATGGATATTTAAATTATTAAGAAAAAAGATAATATTTGAAAATTATAAAAAAAAATATTAAAATTATAGGTACATTATATTTGAATTTAAAAAAGCTGTAAACAATTTTAAGTATAAATTTTAGCATATTTACATAGGTACCTACCTAGCATACTTCTAATTTGACTTTATATACCAATTAGCTACTTAACTATTATAACAGATTTTAAACTTCTTCACTTGTATTGAAGCCCTTAATAATGTTTTAACTAGAATCAAGCGTTATTTGATAAATAAAAACTTTTTCTTACTATATTCAAATTTTAGTACCTACCAAAAAGTTTCAAATTTAAATTATAGATTTCGCATAAGTACCGTAAAATGGGGTGGAATTGATCAAAAAAAAAATTGAAATGTAAATAATTTGTTAATTTGCATATAATAAAATAAGAAATATCACATTTAATGAAATAGCCACTAATATACTTTTTATATAGTAAATGATTTTACAAAAATTTACGATTTCAAAATATTAATAATGTTGTTGAAAAAATTTAATTTTACTTGTGATCAAAGTTAAACTAGTTTTGGAGTGTTCGCATTGGTTTTCACCCATTTTCAACAGCTACATTCAAAGTGTTTGTTAAGTATATTTTTTGGCTCCCAACTTTTTTTTTTAATGGAAATCTAAAGAAAACTATATAAAATTAATTAAATGTTCGTGACACTTACTTAATGATATTTAGTGCATTTTAGTGCATTTTAGTGCAGATATAAGGATTGATATTTATCATATAATAAATTTTATCTCGAGCATTTAATTAAAGTCACTCAATTGGTTTAAGTTTACTCAATGAAAATATTATCAATATATTTATTAAATATATAATTACTTAATATTAAATTCTTCAGTTGTTGTATGTTTTTCTTGTATTACAAAATTTTATAGTCATGCGTGCAACAATCAAAAAAACTATGTTTGTTTATTTTAAACATGCAGTTAACAATTCAATACGAGTTACGACTCTTCTGGTGTACATTTTACAGAAATTAATTATATAAGGTATTCTATTTTTAAATCAAAATCTATACTTATTATTTTAAATTTGAAAATTTATGTATTATGGCGTAGTTGTAAAGACAACGTCTTTCATGTGGAAAGTTTCTGGTTCAAACCCTGGTCAGATCATATTCAATAAAAAAATATTGTAAAATTGTATATCGCAATATAAGATAAGATTTAATACATGTAAATATTAACTCTTGTGTAGAATAATAGATGGCGCACATAATTAATATTTGTGTATTAACAATCTTATACAATAGCTATAGCCGAGTAATCAACGGCTTAGTGAATATAACGATTAAAGAATCTGAAGCCTAGTCTAAATACACTTAATGAATGCCCTATACTCCTTGAAGGAGTGAAAAGGAATAAAAAAAAAAGCAAAATGTGTTAAAACAATCAAAATCATTCCTACTGATCAATTTAACCCCGTTTTACGGTACATACAATGCTAATTTTAAATTAAAATTTGAAAAATTACAAAAATTAGTCAAATTTTCTTAGAAATTTTATGAAATAAAGCTGCTTTATCTCTTATGAACATATTTTATGAGTTTAGTTTAAATATTTGGCAATTTACATAATAAAATACACTTCATTGTTATTGATTTTTGTCAAAGTTTCCTTATTGATTCTAAGTAGGTACCCAAATATTATTTTTAGTTTTACTTAATTAAAAAATATTATATAATATTAATATACATTGAATCATCAATGAAAACAATGAAAGCTAAACATAGAAAATGTGATTTAAATCTAATTGAACTTCTAATTTTTTTTTAATAACACAATAATACATTAAAATAATAATTAAAATTTATATTAAGCAATATTTATATTGAACATTTAATTAGACTGAAAAATGGATATCTTTAAGATATATTAATGTACTCGTATTAGTGTATTTGTAACATACCCTATACCATAACATTAATCAAGTTTCTTTAATACTGTAAATTTTATGTAAAATATTACATGAAAGAAAAAAAATGAACAAGAAGAAATAAATTTTTAATATTGAAAAAAAAACAAGAAATTACAAAAAAAAAAACTAATTAAATAAATAAATAAAACTTCTAAATTCAAGGTTGAAATTCTTCAATATACAATTTTAAAAAATATATATATATATACGTAGTACATGAAATCAAACTAAAAATATTTCTATTATTATATTTATATTCTTATTACATAGACTTCTACCCCACTTTACTCTCCCTCTTTACTATAGGTATAAATTGTATTCAGATTTTATTTCTAATTTGTTTGTATTTCCTGTATATTAAAGAAAAGCTTAAGAACATTTTTTTTATTGTTATTTTTATTTTTTTTTCATTATTTACAAAATAGAAATATAACCTTTTGTAAAAATACAATATACATATTTTTTTTTTGCTATTTTCCTATTAAAATTGAGCTTATATACTTAAGTATATATATATAAATGTATATTCTATTATTGTATATCTTGTAAAAATAAAAAAAAATACATTCTTAAGATTCTTAAGGTTATTTTCTATATGATGATTGCTCTAAAAAAAAAAATAAAATAAAACCAGAAGAATTTTCCATGAAAATATTCACAATTTTATGTTTTTATTTTTTTAATTTTTACGCACACACATACATGTAAAATAAAAAAAAAATTCAATTTGAAAATACCACATGTTAAAATGTATTTTTTTTTTAAGTATATGAAAATTACCTAACCTCCTCCTTACACATGATAAAATTTTAGACAACCATTGCTTTTTTATAATTTATTTTATTAAATGTAACCAATTACCAATACAAATACAAAAACAAGCAGAATGCACATTTTTTTTTATGAGAGAATCTTTTATTATTTAAAATTTACTAATACAAACAAAAGTTTAACATTTTAAAAAATATTAAAAGTAAAAATAAAAACAAATTAAAGCTTTATATATTTTTTTTTTAAAGTTATTTTCCGTTATACAATGTTTTGACAGTTCTAACAAATACATTTGCAAATTTAAAATATATTAATGGAGGAGGTATTATTAATTACATTTTTAATACAATGAAATACTGTATCTTGTAAATGCTTTAAAACGTGTTCATAAGCAATTTTGTTTTTCTTTTATTCTCTATTGTGATTTTAATTTTTATGATACGTGTATATTACAGGTGTATATTTGTGTTTGTAAGATGTGATTTTGACATTTCAGAGAATGAATTGAATTTTCTTTGTATAGTTTGTATTGTTGAAAATGTATAGGAAAATTTTATTGAAAGTAATTGTAGTTGTTATTTCAAAATGATGTTTAAATAAAAAAAGTATAAATTTTTTTTATGTGTACATATGTGTAATATACATACATACTACATATTTAAATCAATAACTTGATTTTTTTTTTTTTTTTAAATATATATCACATTTGTCTATAGGAAGAACCTTGTATTTTTATTTTCAATTAAATTCATTATTCTGCTCTTCAGTTTATTTTTTTTATTTTTTTTATTATCATTTATTATTATCAATTATTTTATTTATGTAATAAAATATTTATAATAAATGTTTTGTTTATATACTCTACAATGTTGCATTTTTCAAGTACATACTTATAATCAAGTTATTTAAATTTTTTTAATTCTTTTCATTATACCATTGATGGAAAGTAGAGTACAATATTTCAATGCAATGTTAAATGTCATTTTTAAAATTAGTTTAGAAACGTCATAAACTTCGCGATGCTTTGTCGTTTAGTGGAACAAATCGTTGCGAAAATTTCAATGAGATATACAATTGAATATAATAAGTTTTAGCTAAATTTTTATAAAACTGGTAAATAATGGATCTGAAATAATCTGAATTATCTGGATCTTAAAATATTAAATAAGTTTTAATTGTTTTCAAATACACTTCCAAGAATTTTTTTAAATGTCTAGGAATTTTATCCGTTTTTAACTTGTTTGAATTCAAATTTAAAACAAATGTTTCTATAGAAAAGTTTGAATAATAACTTTTGACAATCTTGCAGATACTATTAAAGAAATATCAAATTCCAGTTTTTTGTATTATGAATCACCACCAATCTTTCAATATCTTTTAATTAATACTATAATATACTTTTTATTGCTAATAAAATTTTTTCAATATTTCAAATTGGACAAGTTGTTTAACTTGTATTGTAAGAAGTATATGAATGGTTTACATGACAAATTTTCAATGTAAAAAAAAATAAATAAAAATAAAAAATACCGAAGGGAACATGTAACTTGTTATAAATACATTTTTACAACAATATTTTAAATATGGAGTCAGAGACTTTATACCAAAGAACTTAAAGAAATTAAATAAAGTGCGCTTATTTATTAATTCATCAGTTTGTGTTAAAAATGTCAATGCGGTTATTGAAATAAAAAAAACTTAAATAACCTCAGTATCACCCAAAATACTTTTCATCGATGCTCCAATATAGAAGCACATTAACTCTGATAATTGAAGCTATAGGGTAATAATGATCAAATTTTTTAATAGTAGAATAATAATTATAGTAAGGATTTTACCTATTTTTATATTCTTTAAAGTCTAAGTTATGTGTTCAAAATTCCCGGGCTAAGTTTGAATTGTTATTTAAAACATTCATATATATTTGTTTTATTTTTTTCACTTTTTAATCTATAAAATATTGTAATGCCTAAAGCATTTATGTTTAAATAAATTACAAATTGTAACCATACATAAAGCAGTTAATAATCATTAAAATAAAACAAAGAATTTATGTTTTTCCTTTTAAAGAAACTGCAATAATAATTTTGGTATATTTATTATATATCAATATTCGCTTAATATGTAAAATTTTATTAATTCAAAATCGGTATTTCAAATTCTATTTAAAAAAAATATATGTATTATCAATATCATAAAATATTGAAAATCGTCAATTAAGTAAACCACCTACACGAAGATTTTAAACTTTGAAAATATTTTATTTAAAAATTGGTAATATTTCGCCAACAAATTAAAAGTATATTATCTTCTTAGCATAACGAATTAAGTAGTTCGCTGAGGCGCTTATTTAAAACATTTAAAGAATATAAAAAATCTGGAATCAAATTAAGAATAATGAACAAAAGTTTAAATCAAAATGTTGATGGTGTTATTGTTGAATTTATTCAATTGAAACTTCTTTTTTTTTTTTAATTTGTGATTTTATTTTATTCTTAGAGCCTATCTAGAATGAGCGCTCTCTAAACGTAGCTATCTGTCAAACTAAATTAAATGTGTTGAATTAGCCATGTCGCAACTATTACGCAGTCATTAAAAAAGTTGTTTAATTTTTAACTTTTAGCTTTCTCTCAAAATAGCTATACAACTATTGTAAACAAAATAATGTCAAAAAACGCTGTCATGAACATTTCATTGTAGACACTACTTTGTTGAATACTTAATGATAGCGAAACGAGAGCGAAACGAGAGCGAAACGAGAGCGTCATTGTAGATTGATTATTAACCTTATATTTTAAATTTGCTATCAGCTGTTGTTTTTACATTTTAAAAATGTCTTTTAATTTACATAATTGAACTTAACTACCTTATCAGTCTATCTGTGTCGAAATGTATAAATTATTATTTTGGATAGTAAGAGGTTACAATTGGAGTTTAAAAACACCTTCACTACCAAAGCAGTGGATTTTCAAGCTGTATGTGCTACATCTAAAAGTTATAAAAGACCAAGGACCTTTAGTTAGAATAATTACATTAATTTACATTAGATAGTATATAAATTAAATTACATTAATTTGAAATAATTAGATTAGGTTGATTTCAATCAGGACTCGGAAATTTTCTGGGTACCCAAGAGAAAGAAGTTCTCGAACTATGTACCTCAGCTAAAAATAGTAAAAAACACCAAGATCTGTATTAAAAGTTTAATGATTTGAAAATTTTTTTTAGCACTTTTGTATAAAAGGTTCCCATGATTCGATCTAGCTCGAAAATTTTTTGACAATTCAGTCTCAATACCATAATTGATATTTACTTGGTCACAAGCAGTTTAATCGATCGGTCTAGTTGACATTAAATGACATTTAATGATCGTTTTCAATTTTGACAGCTGTAGCGTGTCATATTACATAAAAGGTGTAATTAAAAAGAGTAAACAAAAGGAGTTTTGAAAAAAATAAAACTATATTGCTTATAGTTTATTTTATGCTGGCGCAGTTAAGAGAGGAGATTATGATTTTGGAAAATAAAAACCCAATTAAATTTTGATTTTTATTTTATTATAAATACCAATATTTTTAAAAAAAAATTTTTTAAAAGTTATTGAATTGAAAACAATAAATTAATAAATTAATTTGATTTGTGATAATTTGTCTAAATATTCAATAACAATTTTTAAATAACGAAAATCATTGAAATATAATTTATATTGCGATTGCAATAAAGGCGCAACCATTCTTTAATAAAAAAAAATATGTATCTTAAATATAATTACAAAATTAAATTAAAAGTAGAATCAAGAAATTATTATTCAACTGAAAATTTTGCACACAATGCCAAAAAAATTTAAAATTATTTTTTAAATAGATAATAATTTTGATCTGAAATATTTTAATGCTATTAATGTTTATTTATAAGAATTTACCCTCTGTAACACACAAATATAGATAAATATATATACATAGATTCATACAAATATGTATATTTCATATTATACTTAACCTCAATTATCATGTTTTTAAAGTAAATTACATTTTATTATAATATAAATCCTATGTGCTGAAATATTCTATATATCATTACCACATTATTTTAAATGTCTTGATATTTATATAAATGTCATTTAAATATCAAAACTCAATGATTTTATTTCAAAAAAAAAAAAAAAAAAAAATCGATAAATAATTAACATGACAGTGTTAAAATTATTTTAATACATTTTTTTTTTCGTTATTTTAAATTTAAATCATATGTAAATTTTAATAATAATACAATATTAATTTTGTCTGACCTGTCAAAACTTAAAATGAAAATGAATATTTAAACAATGCAATTTAATTGTCAAAATCATAAATAATGCTTTTGACATAAGAGAAAGATAAAGAAATACAAAAAGAAACTAATATATAAAGTGACAGGTTTATAAACAAAACTTTATTTTAATTTGTTGAACATATAAATAAAAATTAAAAAAAATATAAATTTTTTTTATATTTTTGAAGAGAATTTTTTTTGTAAAATTGAAATAATCTTGTATAAATAAAAGCAAATTTTTATTTTTTTTTTTAAATTGAAACACAAACATGACAAACAAAATTTATTAACAAATGTCAAATCTGTTTTCAAATCTGCTATATGTTCGTCTTTTAAATTTAAATTGTTTTTAAATTGTATGTGTATTTTCCTTTTGTTTGTATCATCGACTGTCTCTGAAGATATTAATACACAAGTATATGAATTATTAATGACAGTTGCAGATGCTGATATGATACATTTGACAACTAGGATTACAAAATCGTAGCTTTTCAGCGATGTGGTTTTTAAATGATCGCTTTGCATATACTGTAAATTTTAGTAACATTCTTTAGAAATCGCGCCCTTTGACTACTAGACGACCCGACCCTGCTCAACAAGTAACATTTACTTAATTTAACTCTTGTCGAAATATTTGACCAATTTCTTTGTTTAACAGAAAAGTTGACACTTACTCTATTTAGGTAATGACACTTGCGGTATGTACTGAGGTCAATTATGACTGCTCTTGAACAATTTTAATGTAACACCAGAGGTGCTGCAAGTGCTCAGTTTTACACCGGGGAAACCTGTTCAGGATAGTTTAGAACTGGTTATGGAATTTGTTGTGAGGCTAATGAGATGTGGGATATGGTTCCATGGTAAATAACATTCCATTCTGCAATTTGCAAAAAAATTCAAAACGTAAAATCTTAGGTTCCTTTTCGATCTTCTCGAAAATTCTCTTCTAAATCTTAACATATGTATAAAGGAATCCATTCCTAGCGTTTAGTTAGCGCGTGTAAGATAAAGAAAAGGTTGAAAAAGACGAAATTTGGTGAATTCGCTGAATACATGAGTCAAATGATTTAACCAGTTGAAGCATCACGATTGAATGATGCGCGTAGGTATCGTGCGTGCAGAATATCGTGCAGGATACCAAAACCATTATACTAAAATTTTCTATAAAATAAATTAATTTGCTAAAGCAATTTAAAAATGTTGTTACAATTTATTAATAAAATTTAATTAATAAGCTTTTAAAATCCTCCGGTTTTGCATTTAAAATTAGAAAAATGATTAAATAAACATTAAAATTTTAAACTTTTCTTATGTTTATTTGTTCTAATAAATTTTTTTTTTTATTTTAACCTCAAAATATTGTGTAAACATTGAAAATATCAATTTTTTTAAAAATGATTGAAATCATTCATTTTAGAAATTTTTAGATTTCTGCGGTGAATAAGTAATCTATCTAACTTTTAGAATCTAATTATATATTGATATCATTTATCAATTAATGTTTATTAAAACTCGATAACACAATCTAGTTCAGTGGTCATTGTAATGTTCGACAATTAGATTTCTAGAACAATTAACGGATGGGTGAGATGAATTTAAAATATGAGAATTGGTTCCATCGATCTATTTTATGACAAGCGGAGCTGGAGTTCTCCGAAAATTTGAAATTCGAGTACATACTTACTTTTTTTTTTTTTTCAAAGGACATGAAAACCTTTGAAAGCCATCTCTTGGTGCTAAGCGTAATTTCTATAGATAGTGTACGAGTTTAACTCACCAAAACCACAAACCTTTTTGAATAAAACTTTAAAATGAGATCTTTGAAAAAAAAGTGCGGACGGCTTGGTTTCGAAAATGTGAAAGAATTTTTGTAAATCAGGTTTGGGAAATATAGAATTCTGGGACAACGGAGGATGATATTTAAAGCTACTAACTCTTAATAGAAATATGGTGATACCTGATGTGATGGTCAATTTTAGAATTTTGTAATTGTTTGTCTGGGTCGGAATTTTGACATGGAAAATTCAGTTAAGAAAATTTAGTTTGAAAGAAGTTTGTAATGAAACTTGTTTTCCGAATTATTATCAATTTCAAAGTTCGAATTTAGACTTCAAAATTAGGGTAGCAATTATTCCTAGTTTTCAGTACTTTTTTAGCTAATTCCTGATTGTTTGATTCTAATTTTAAAAAAGCGGACATTTTGTGGTTTAGACTTCTATTGTTCATGGGTTTCTAATATTTAAGTGGATATTTTAATTCATTATATTGTTATTTTATGTAGGATAAAGGGAAAGTGACTGTTTTTATCTTTTGAATGAAAATCTCGTTTTATGTTAATTAACATATATTAGTTCTAATAGATTTAATATATATTTAAAATTCAATCACATATATAAATTAATTAATTACATTTAATCCATTATTGATTTTAATAAAAAAAAAAACATAATTTGCAAATAAATAAATAATTAATAAATTTATTTATCTAGACAATTTTATCTCTGTTTATTTTCTTTTGTTTTATTAATTATTTTATCTAATATATAATTATTTTATAATTATATTTCATAAATAATTCAATAATTTATACAAAAGTTTATTTTAATAATTTAATATGTTATACAATTTTAATAGTAGTAAATGCATTAATAAACAATTAAAGAAATCCATTTTTCAAAATATTATTTTAATTTTAATTCAACGAAATTATTACAATAAATTAATAAAAACTTTAATTCAATTTGCTAAATAATAAAATTATATTTTTCATTGTTTATTTAAATTAATACTAGATAATTTGTTATTCTAATAAGTAATTATTTACAACTCTATGCAAATTTTCAGTCTTAAATATATAAAAAATTATTTATTATTTAAAAAAATCAAAAATTTATTAAATATTAATAAAAAAAGAATTATAGATCAATTAAATAAAAAAATACTAAAAATATTGAATATAAATCAATTTTAAATCAGTTAAAATATTTAATATAGCATGCAATATTAATATTAAATAAACTGATATTTAATGAATTTTTTATTTTAAGGGGATTTTATTAAAATGAACTTCTATTTTTAAAAAAAGTTCATAAATTCAACACACAAAAAACCAATTCTTTAAAAAATCAAAAAAATAAACTTAAAATAAATCATTGTCCTTGAGTTTCATTATCCTTTACAAAAAAAAAAAAATAACAACAAACAAAAGAAAACCATTGAAAATTAAAATTTTGCAAAATACAGACAAAATCAACTATAAAAATATAATCAAAAAAAATCAGAATAATAATAAAAAATAACATTTGCTTTATTTTGCAAACAACATTTAAAAACTACAAAATAATAAAAACAAAAACAAAAAGAATATAAAAATTCGAAGGATAACAAAAAAACGAACTTGATCATTTACAATAGAATATAAAAAAAAATCCATTAAAAAATATTTAAACAAGGTTTTTTTTTTGTTGTCATTGTCGTCATCCTTTTTCGTCCTTTTTAATATATACTTGTATTTTTTTTATAGTTTTCTTTGTCTCATATTTTTAAGCAAACAAAATACATATATAATATTATAATCATCATATATGATTATATACAATACAATTCTTATTTTAATATACAATAAATAGAATAATAAGTAAAAAAAACCTAAAAGTATAGAAGACATTTGTTAACTATAGCAAAAAGACTTAAATGTCCTTCACCTTTTCATTTTATATATTTTTTCATTTATTTTCATATTAAAAACTACTACACATCTTTATATATAAAAAATATATGTATATATATATATATATATATATATATATATAAAAATGCAATATTATATATAAAAAACATAATATCAAAATAATAAATAGCTAGTTTTAAAATAAGGCAACCCCTTATATGGTATTTTAAATAAAAAAAAAATAATAAAAAACCAGAAAAATAGTTTAAAATAAAAAAAGGTTGTGAATGTTTAAGTGTATTCTTAAGTCAAGAAACAAAAAAGTTGTAAAATATTGAAAAACAGCTCCCCTTGCTGCAAAAATAAAAAAAATCCATGTGAGAACAACAACAAAAAATAAATTCTAAAATTACTTTGCAAAAACAAAAAAGGATAATTTGTGTAAAAAGAAAAAGCAGAAAAAAAAAAAACAAAAAAGGATTCAAGTACATACATATATAAAAAAAAAAATTGTAAAATCAATTGTATTTTTTACCTTGACCTGACCTATCCATCTCCTTGAACAATTTTTTGTAAAAATTAATTTTGCAAGGACATCACATTTTGTTTTTGTGTTTTTTTTTTTTTGAAATCGAAAAGTTTTTAAAAAGAAGAAACTGAATTTTTGTTATTTTCATTACAGTGAAAAATTGTGTTTCAAAATTTTTCTGAGTGTGTTTAAAAGATTTATTTGAAAAAAAAAACTCATTATTTGTCACTCAAATTAAGTGAAAATTTTCAAAAGGAATAAATTTATAATCATTTGGGTTTATTATTCTCTTTACAGTGAAAAAAATTTGTAAAATATTTTTCTGAGTGTATTTAAAAAATTTATTTGAAAAAAAAAAAACTCATTATTTGACACTCACATTTAATATTTTATCAATTTAGTGACAAATTTAAAAAGAATCCGATAAGATAATAAATTTTAAACACTAACTGTACTTAACTTCAAATTTAATAGACACTTTTTTCTGAGTGTATAAGTTACAATTTCAAAAGAATAGTATTATAAAAAATAGCGTTCAAATTGGATGTAAATTAAAAAAAAAACTGCTAGAACACTGAAAAAAAAAATCAATACAAATATTAAAGTATAATAATAATTGAATACAAATGACATCGGTTGAAGAATTTATACAATTTTTAAAATTACAATTGACGATTAATAAACAAATTTATCAATTAAATAGTGATCTATTATTTATATATATATTAAAAAATAATTATTATTCCAATTTAAGTACAAATTTATTATATTAATTTTTAGAATATAATTTTTTTTAAGATAAAAAAATAATTTAATACAAAAAAATTTAAGTTCTAAGTTTAATTTTAAATTTAAAAAAAATTAAAAAATTTGATTTTGCTGTTACATTTTTGAATAAAAAACAAAAATAGTGCGGTGACATATTTAAAATTTATTTGATTTAAGTTCAAAAAAAAAATAGTTTTTTTTTTGATTTTATTTTCGTGCTTTATTGTGTTAAATTAAAATATATTCAAAGTGGATACCATATCTATTCCTCTGGGTGGACTATCACATGTTAGGATGGCTCTAGCCAGGTAAGTTATATTTCTTCTTTGGAAAGAAATAGTATAATATTATTAAATAATGTCATTTGTGTTTAATTTACAATACATACATTACAAAAACAATTATAAATTTGTCCCCAAATGTCCGACGGAAAATTGTTGACTAAAACTTTACATACAAATAAAAACAAATTTTGAAAGTAAAATTACAATTAATTTTCTAAAAAGAGAAATTCAAAAATAAATTATGTTTAAAACTGATATTACAATAAGGGCGTAATTTAAGAATATTGAAAACTTGATTTTAATAATATTTATATAATTAATATTATACATCTTTTGGTCCTTTTTTAAAATTTTTTTTTAATTTCTTCAATGTATTGCAAAATTTTTAAACTCTAAAATTATTGATTTTTGACATTGTATTCTAAATTCATTAAATTTGACTTGTATGAATCATCTTTACTTATTAAGTTATTTATTAAATTATGTAATCACTTTTCTACAGTGAGACTTGTAAATTTGCTTGTGTAACTTAAAAAAACCAAAGGGACATTATCCTTTAAAATAATGAAAGCCTTAATTGTTCCTATCCGCTTGAGAGTTATAAAATAATTTTAATTAAAATTATATACTATTAACTCAGAATGTTATAAACTTGGGGTTTTATTAAAATGAAAAAAAATTCACTAAATCTCCTTTAAGACCCAACAGCTGCTAAATTATTAGGCCTATAATATAGCCCATTTACAAAAGCTTTGTTCCCACATTATTCCCTAAAGGGTTCGATATTTGAAAGCCCTCAATATCGAATCGACTTGTGTTTAGAAGAATTTTTTTAAAAGAGTTACTTAATACTTTAGGGTCTTAAAATTCTGCAATAAATTAAAAAAAGAAATTAAAAAAAAAATAGGATCAAAATGTATACAGACTGAGTAAATTTGACTTGCATGAACCATCTTTACATATAAGTTATTTAATAAATTATTTATTCAGTTTCTCACTGTAAGACTTATAAATTTGCTTGTGCAACTTAGAAAAACCAAAAGGACATTATCCTTTAAAATAATGAAAACCTTAATTGTTCCTAACTTGCTTGAAAGTTATAAAACAAGTTGAATTAAAATATTATATTATTAAAATTGCTATAAACTTGGGGTATTTTAATCAAAGCAAAAAAAAAATTCACTAAATATCCCGCTAAGGCCCAAAAACTCCTAAATGATTGGGCCCATAATATAGCCCATTTACAAAAGCTTTGTTCCCACATTATTCCCTAAAGGGTGGTATATTTGAAGGCCCTCAATATCGAATCGGCTTGTGTTTAGAAGAATTTTTTTAAAAGAGTTACTTATTTGCCTAAAAGTATGCAATACAAAATTTTCAAAATCTAAAATTTTATTCAAATTGAATATAGAAGAATATAGGCGTAGTTGTTAAGTACCAACTAAAGGAATGCGGACTCGACTCTATCACTGCGCAGTTCGTAAGGTTTTTTTAAAAAAAAGTAATTTTTATTAAAATTCCCCCTTACAATTAAATGAAATAACAGTATTAAATTATTAAATAAATATAATTGATAGAATTGGTATAATCGGTATATTCTATATAATAGTATCCGAACTTAATGGTCTCCTTAACTGATGGTTTTAAAAAATATTACATTATACATAAAAGAATATAATATAAATGAAATAAAAAATAAATTTAATTATAAAAATTAAAAACACTTCTTCATTTGTAATAAACTTTTTAACATTTTGAATGCTTAAAACTCTACCATTTTGATTTACACTCGAAAAACGGGAAATGGGTGCCTCTAAACTTTTATGTTAAATCTTTTGTTTCATTTGTACTAATTTATTTCCACTTTCATAAAAGTTAATTTCCCTTTTCACAAAATTTTTAAATATTTAATTCATAAAAAAAAATAAAAAATATCTAAAGGGTAAAGTAATTTTCAACTTTATCTCTTAATTAAATCAAATCAACCTAAAAATGACATTTAATACACAATAAGTTGATAATAATTTAAATTATTTTGTAAATAATACAAAAATCTACTCAAAAGTGTGTCAAAATCACACACTAAAAATATATATTTATAACAATATATGTAACTCTATCTTTTAGATACAATTTCTATATCATCAATCTTGAATCTGAAAATTTTGTTTTAAAATTAAAAAAACAAAAGTGTGATATATACATATATATATATAGATATATATAGTTCAAAAATGGAAATCGTTTGCTTGCATTTATATACATAACTAAATATATATGATCTAAATAATGTATATATTTCATAACCTATGATATATATACAATTTTATTTATACAACATCATCATCATCATCCTTCACTTCAATATTGTATCATTGTATATCATATGGGTTTTGAACGCTTTTGACTACTTTTTTTTTTTTTGATCATTTCCGCCTGCTGTAGTTTTTTTTTCATAAACAATTAATGCTATACAATATGGTCACTAATACGTTTCTATATATACACCTACACTAATTTTTTTTTTGTAAAACTGTAAAAATAAAAAAAATGTTTTTTTCACCTTTAAAGTTTACTAATTTGTCGATATAAAAGTTTTTTTATTACAGTTCAAAACCAAAAATAAAATAAAAATATCATGCGAGTGATTAATTTCATGCTATAATATAACATTGTTTTTATTTGTGTGTTAAAAGTGTGTGTGTTTATATATGGGACTGACATAAAATCAATGATTATATGATATTTATTTTTTTTTTTTTAACAATGAGAATGATTATGATGATGATAATGATGATAGTAATGATATCATTTTAATGATTATATTACAATAATCATAATGACGTTTGATATAAAAGGTTGAGGTTTAGTTTTTATTTTTTATTTTAAAATTTATTTTATTGGTATTATGTTATTTATAAGTTCTCTCTTTAAAAAAAAACTATAAGTTGACATTTATAACGCTATACAACGGTTTTTTTTTTATTTTAATTTTATTGTTTTGAAAATAATTTAATTTGTTTATCAGAATTATGTGTTCAATAGAATTATTCAGAATTGTCATTCAGAATAGTTATAGGCTGTTATGACGGAAGGTTCAGCATTCTTCATATGGAATTAGATTCGGAGCAATGTTGTAAGATATCTATCTTGTACACATTAAAATGACAGTTAAATGTTATGTCCAACAGTTTTAACAGAACTGGTATGTTTTATATATTTAATTTGATTTCAAAAGATTTTACATAAGTAAAGTAACAATGTTTCATTTTATAGTTTTATAATTCCTTTATCCCAATTATGTATACATTAAGGATAAAGGATATAAGATATATTGGAATATATATGCATGCCTTTACATTTTCAAAATGGTTCATATTGAAACGATTATAGAACAGAAGATTCATCAGGACTTATCAATTTAAAAATTAACTAATTGGATAAGGATGTTTTTTTAAGCCCTAACTTTTCAACTGCTAGGCTAATAAGCTATGTCTAAACCATAGTTGCATGTTGAAAAAGGGGGTCATATTATTTCGCATGAAAGATCGGTACTCTAACCATTGTGCCAGCCAGTTACTTCAACTTTTAGTGCTCAACTGCTTTATAGAGTAAAGAAAATTTAAGAATGAGTTTAGTGAAAGTATAAAATTAAGAGATGATTTGAAGTTTTAAATTTAAGAATACCAAATTCTAAGTCCAAATTAATTGAGATAAGAGTTTGCTTTTTCTTACAAAAACACTCTATTTTTTTGCGTTTATAATGTGCAAATATTTAATAATTACATCATGGAATCAGATATGTTTTATTTATATACCCCGGTTATAAATAGTTTTTTAAAAATAATTAATCACTTTAATTCATTCTGAAGATTCATAGGATTCGTAGGATTATTAAGGTAAATGAAGAATCAAAAATCTTTTCATTCTTTAATCTTTGGATTAAGTTAAATTTTTTAAACTCATTTAAAACAAGACTATAAATACGGTATTTAATAATGAGTTTAGTAATTAGTAAATTTTTATATACTAATGTTAATTTTACTATTTTAATTAAGAAAACACTATTTTACTTCATTGTATTACAAATATGAACATCTTAGTGTCAAACTCCAAATGATTGTGTAGTTTGACACACAATTTGACAGATTGCATACACTATAAACAAAGTCATAAGACAAAAAGTTGAAAGGAGTTTCAAATAAATTTTAAAATTACTATTAAAACATGATAAAAATATATATTTTTGTCTTTAATTTAATCTTGGGAACTATTTCAAATTAACCGATCTGGTCCTGGAAAAATTTTACCAAAGTATTAAATATAAATACGAAATAACTCCAAGAATGGAAATCTTATTTCTAAAAAATTAATATTTTCTATTGAAAACCAGTTTATCATAATTAAATTTTTATTAAGAAGAGAATAGCCAAAATTCCATGTATGGTCAAATAAAAAAATCTGTATTCCCGAACCGTGTAAGCCAATGAGATGAAAAGTACTGAAAATCAAAGCTGAAGATTCAGAAATATGGTAAAATTGTGGAACTTTTTCATTTAAAATCATAGTGTAAATGTGGTTTTTTATAAAAAGAAATTGTTAAAATTTCAACATTTTTTAAATTTAAAAGCTTACAGTTTTGAAACTGTAAAATATAGAAAGTTGAGTAGATACTTGTTTAGAGAGAATTTCTTAAGCTTTCAAATGCACCTTACGAAATTTTCATAAGTAGTCTAGAAACAGAGTTAAAGAGTATTAATTATGAAAACTAAAAAAAAATATTGAAATTTCAGTTAAGCCACCATATCTTGGAAACTAGAAGAGTTCTAGCTTAGCTCCCATGCACAAAATTTATCTACTCGATAAGTATGCTATGCAAAGGTTTATAGCAGTGCACTTAATTAGGAAACACCCTGTATATATGAAATTATTAAGAAGTCTGAGTAAGATTAAAAAACTTAAGATACATTACCACACATAATATTTTTGAACCAAATTCTTTTCTACCCAAGTTAAAAATTAGAAATAAGTGGATTCAACTTATTGTACTAACACATACGAAACTAAATGTTAACTGTAAACTAAGCTTAAAAAAAAATTTTTACTGTTATTTATTTTTTTACAAAAACAACCATAATGACCTAATTTCGTTTATACTCGTATTTTGATAATAATAAAAAGTTACAAATTATGAAAACGGTCTAGCCCGATAAAGAACGCCAAAAAAAACTAAAATAAAATTTCATCTAATTACAAAAAAAAAATAATTTTCAAGTAAATTAATTTTCTTTTATTTACCTACTAAAAAACCGTTAAATTAAGCTTAATTAAAATCACTCAATAGGTAATAAGTAATAAATTTTCTTTTAAAATTTTATTGTTTTTTGTTTTTGGTTTTTCATTGTATGCTTTCTCGCTCTAAAAAATTTTTTTTTTGTATACATACTACAATTTTTCGTAATAATAAAATTGCGTGTGTTGACAATGATGATAATAATGATGATGATTATAATAACAAAAATACCTACTGATTGTAATGAAATGAATTTGTATTGTTGCTTATTTTTATTTGTAAATCTGTTATAGTATGTAATATTTATATCTGCTTTTACAACTCTTTTAAGTTATCTGAAACAAATGGTGGAAAAAAAGCTTAATGACGAAGCTTACGCGTAAATCGTAATACCTACACATTATACAAGTTTTTTTTTTTGTTTTTTCTGTCTGAAAATATGTGTATTTACACGCACGCATGATTACATTTCCAATTAATTTAACTTAAAATGTAATGAAGAAATTTCTTGAACTTTGTTAAAATAAAAATTGATTTATAACTACCTGTTAAAATATAAAACTTGAAATCGATTGGCATCGTTATTAGCATTTCGATTTAGATTACACATACATACCTAGCTTTTGATGTATAAGATACTAAGTTAATCGATACCTATTAATCAGCGCGCGTTAAAGCGCCTCTCAACTGTTTTTTAATTGGAGTTGATGTTATTGACAAAAAAATTAAGACAAAAATTACACATGGTGTAAATGACAATTACACATCATAAATTGTGCTGCAGTACGTTAACGGAATACGTTTGGAAACGCTTTTTGAGACTTTCTATTGGTTCAAAGCAGTATTTCGCAAAATTGAACATAATTCGCTACCAACATCTTTTTAGATTAATCGTCGTGCCCACATGGATTAATCAATTTTAAGTTTGTTAATAGAGTCAACTCCATTGTCAAAAAGTAACCGTGTACAAGATATGGGTCAATCTGTCAAACTGTTTTTATTTTAGAACAAAAAAGTTTAAATATTTGCACCACAGCATCAATGGTCTGTTCAAAAATGTAGTTGATCCTTAATTATTTTATCCTCCGCACTCTTTATATATAAAAATTTTCATGATAATCAACTGAGCTGTTTAGGAGTCTATAAAACTTAAAATCAAATTATTTATTTCTGTATTTGTATTGAAACTAATACTAATAACTAATACTACTTATAGAATACTTACATACAGACGTCATAATTAAGTGCTATAATAAAACGTCAAAATAAATGTCAAGATTAATAAACTGCGTAATATAACACCTTCAAATTTTTTAAAATTATTTTAAATCGAAATAAAGTATAAGTCTAAATCTAAATTTAATAAAGGGGTGTGTAAAATTTAAATACTAAAAAAAAAATATATAACAATATCATGTATAGGTATAATGTATGTATTTTAGTATCTGATTAACAAGTAAAATTACTCTAAACGCATGCTCATTGGTATAAAAAAACAATTATACATAAATTTTACAAACAACAAGTTTAAAATTGTAAAAAAAGAAAAAAAAAAGAAGAAAAACGTGATTTCTGTCAGTCAAACGCATTGTTTTTTATTTATTTATTTTTATATTGCATATACACACAAACACATGAGAATTTTAATTTAATTTTATTATTTATTATGTACTTATTTTATGTGTTACTGTATGTTAGGTGTATTATAAATTATAATTGATATTAAAAAAAAACAAAAAGCTTTTAAAAAACGCATATAAAATATTGCATTTTTACCCACGAGGTTAGCGGCTTTCTGTCAATTTGTTAGCTTAACTATATTATTAGTTAGTAGATCATGGCGTTAGTTTAATTTATTTTTATTTTATTTTCTTATTTGTTTTTTTTTTGTATGTTGTGAAACGCATAAATTTCATTTCACTTAATTTTTTATGACATTTTATTAGATTACTTGAGTATACAAAAAACATTCACATAAACGCAACATATTATGTTGTTTTATAGAAAAGCGTACATGTGAAACATGTTATAAAAAAAAATGTTTATAAGTAAAAATCGAAAATGTGAAATTAACATTACGTATTAGTAGAAGAGAGAGAAAGCTAAATTTTGTATTTGACAACTTATCAATGACGACTACGACGAGTGATATCATTCTGTGCTTGTTGTTGTTGTTATTATATGTTATTTTCTGAATTCGATAATTTTTAACATGATTTATAAAAGCAACAACAACATTAAAATTTAAGATTACTTTCGTATTAAGTTAAAAAGTAAAAGAAAATAAAAAAAAAAAAAAAAATTTATAATTTGACAAGTGACATGATATTTAAGTGATTCCGCATTAAATTTTTTGAAAAATTTTTTTGATAAGCAGTGGAATTTTTATACCCGTATGACTATATAGTCAAAGGGTATAATAAATTTGCCATTACGTTTGTGTCGCTGAGAAGGAGGAGGGGTTAGATATAGACTCAAGTGTATGGATCTGATCAGAATGGAAAAATAAATCGATTTAGCCATGTATCACCGTCCGTTTTGCAATAGCCGTCATCGCTATTTAAATCCAGCCATTTTGGTCCATGGGTTCGGGTACCTCCCATACAACTTCTTATTTTATATGAGTATTACTCTGTAACTATAACAGCTGCGTGTCTGAAATTTTGCCAAAAGTAGTTTAGTTTCATGGCCAAAGTTTCTGCAAAATTTGGTTGGTCTACTGCAGAGGGTTCCAGTAGCTGCCATACAACTCCTTCTTTTATATGAGTATTTCACTACACTTAATAAAGCTGTATGTTTGAAATTTTACCAAAGGTAATTAACTAGATGATATAATGTGTATGTTACGGTCATACGGGTATCCCAGAGTTGACACAGTCTACTCTACTACACTCTTCCTCGTTTATTTTTTATTTTATTGAAAAGTCATAAAATATTTATATTTTATGTATGATAAAATTTAATTTGAAATAAAATAAAATATTCATAATGTTTATGTAGGTAATTGATGTATGAAAAATTTAATAATAAATACTAGTATGAGTTAAAGAATTGAAATTATTCGTGCATAAAAATATGTTTTGATTTTTCTCAATTATTTTGTAGAAATTGATGGAAAATTTGAAAAACGACACTATGACGTTTTTTTAATGTCAACTGTTAGATGAATTATGGATCTGATAAAAGCTTTCGATATCAAAACGAGTTTTTGATGATGAATAGGAATGAATCGTTTTATTAGTGTAATTATTTATGAGTCAGTAAGTTTTTTGACATTTATATTGACAACTGAATGTTTTAAATTCTGATATTTCAAAATTAGAATCTTTAAATTTCGAACGCATTTAGTGAGTACCAAATTTATAGCAAAAATTGGCAATAAATATTATTTCATTTCGTATTAGGAGTTTTTCTTGTTTAATTTCAGAGTAGAGCATGAACTGTCAAAATGTACTTTGTATTATTTTGTTTTAGAACACTCTGAGATCATAATTGGTTTTCTTTTTTCAAACACAATCAGAGTTTGCTCTTAGCGTCAAATTGATTTTAATTTTATTTGAAGTTTTACTTAAATCTCAGATCATTTGCAAAAATCTCACAAGTTTATTACAGTTCGAAACAACTAACAACTGTCATATTAAACTCTCACTCAAATAATTTTTTTTAAATATAATTATATGGAGATTGATAACAAATTAAATTCCATATATTATTAAACTTCCGTTAGCTACGTGTCTTTATATATATATTTTTATATATATATAAATAAAAAAATCACTTAGTTGACCGTAACATCATTAACCTTTTTTTTTCAATCATTAATTTAACAACTTTTATTTTATTGAAAACTTTTTTATTACTTTCAGAAGCGTTTTATAGTTAAGAAAAATAAAAAACATCATTCATTTTATAAATGAATTGAAAATGCAATTAATTTTAAATTTATGTATGTTAATATGTTGCATTTCTTGTTTTAAATTTTATATTTATATACGTATTGATTACAAATTTAAATATAAATTTTGATTACGCGTTCCTTTATAAGAAGTAAAATACTCTTTTCTAATCTCAACTACTCGAAGCTACACCAGCTCTTATAGAAAAGTAGATGGGTGGAGCAGATAATTAAAAAATTTCCGATAGATGGCTGTAATTTAAATTTTTCACAATAGATGGATTTTTATTTGAAAAGGTTATGTTAAATCATTTTTTTATTAGATAATTAATAATGTTTCTGCTGAAGAAGTAAGTGAAAAATCAGCAATAAATCTTAGTTTTTTCATTCAATATCTAAATATATTAAAAATAATGAACTTCTTAAATGACCGATGGTTTTTTAATGTCAAATATATGTATGTGACAACTACTCTTACAATTATCTACTCCTGAAACTAAAATTATCTCACCAATGGCGTAGGGGTAAAGACGCCGCCATTTATGTGGAAAGTCTCGGGTTGAAACTCCGGTTCGATTATATCTAAAAAAAAAAATATCGTAAAATTGTATAATTATATCGTAATAGTTAATATCGTAATATAAGATGAGGTTACAGTAATACCCCGCACTTACGTACACTTTGGGACCGGAGCGTGTACGTAAAACGAAAATGTACGTAAAACGAATCTACTGCTTTTATTGATGAATAATATGTTTGAAACAAACTAAAACAATAAATATATAAATAAAAAGAAAAAGAGGGATATTATGTATGTAGTTTTATACTTTTATTTCATACTTTTTTATACTATATTTAATACTTAACGTGTATTAAAAAAATTTTATTATTTATAAATTAATTATGAAAATTATGTATTTATATTTTACAAAGGTTTTTATATTGATTTATTTCATAACAAAACTCATAACAAAATTTAGGTTTCATAGAAATAATGTACACACATACAAAAACACGTTGTTACAAGTGTAAATTCACAATTTGTTATTCTAGTACATACATAATTTTTTTTTCCATAAATTGCAAAACCAGAAAAAATGTAAGTAAAAAAATGTACTTGTACGTAAGTGTGAATCATTGTACGTATAATGGGCAAATGGGGACAAAAATGAGATGTACGTAAGTGCGAGTGTACGTAAAACGAGTGTACGTAACACGGGGTATTACTGTATTATTCTCTTGTGTAGAATAATAGATGGCGCACAAACATTTGTATATTCATAATCTTATACAATAGCTACAGTCGAGTAATCAACGGCTTAGTGAATATAATCACTAATAAACTGACGCATCATCTAAATAAACTTGGTGAACATCCTATACTCCGTAAAGAAGTGTAAAAGGAATAAATAAAACAAAAAATCGGCGTTCTAATTATAAGCTACTCTTATTTAATCTTCATTTACTCTGTTTGCTAAAATGAATGCATGGATTGAATTTCTAATCTAATTTACTAGTCATCTGTTACTTAACAATAAAATTCAGAGTAATTATTCTATACTTCTATTTTAATTACTTTCTAAACTTATTTATAGATTTTTGATTCTCAAAACTATGAGACCTATACAAATTTTAACTAAAATTAGTTAATGTGTCATAATTCTAATTCTAATTAATAGTAACTGATTAAATCAGTTAAACCTTTAACAATTTTATTTTAACCTTAATTTAATATAATTATCTAGGTTTTTATTTAGTTTTATCAAATTTAACCTATTTTACTTGTAAGTTTATCTTTTATTAAATCTCATTTCATAATTAATGTACTAACTACTAATAATAAATATATAATAATAATAATAATAAAAAACCCTTGAAAGTTGAATTAGGTTATGCCATAAATACTAATAACATAAATAATCTGATATGTCAAAATTAATGTAATGGGGTGGGATAAAAAAACTTTTATTTTAAACGCATAAAAATTTTGTTAAATCAATTTTCTAATTAAAAGTTAATTAAGGGAGTCGTAAAATGAGTTAAGAATTTTTTATACTTTTGAAAAATCTATTAAAAATTATTAGTAATTTAATTACTAATTATTATGAAATCATTTTGAATGTGAAAATACCAAAAAATCTAGTGAAATGAAATTAAATGTAAAATTTTTCATGAGTACAATTTATAACTTTAAGATCCATGGGTTTTGTAGTTTTAACTAGAATTTCAACTAATTTATCGCATTTGGAAATAAGTTTTTCAATGTTTTAATTTAGATTTCATTCTGTTGGTTTGATTTCATTTGAGATTTACTGAATCATCTCTACACTAATAAAGACTTAAATTTTTATGGATGTAAAACACCTTCTTAAAAACGAAACTTGGTGTTCCACTTAATGTCATCAATTAATTTCAATATTTATTAAGTACTTTTAATGTAAAAAATATTTTTTTTAATTATAACTATTACTATTTTTGAGAAAAATTATTCTTAATAATACTAAAAAATAATATATTTTGTATATAAGAAATGTCTGAATATAATAAGTCCGAGTAAAATTGCTCCCAATGAAAAAACACCTACCTCCCATCAACTTCAATACTTCGCAGAAGCTAGTTATGAAATATTTCCATTAAATTCCAATAAAATTTCTCAAAATTACTCTTATTCATTAAATAAAAGCACTTCAAGCTCGTTTCATAATGAAATTATTCCCAATGAAATAAATAAAATGACATAAGACCGAAGAAAAAAATTAAATGAATTCTAAATCTCGAAATATACATATATATTTTTAGAATTTAATAATAATCTTCCAAACAAGTGGTTTTTTATTCCATAAAAACTTTGGAGTGAGTTCTTTTGTGTGAGATTTTTCCGGTTGTATACGAAGTTCATAAGGAATATAAACAATATTTTGATAAGTTGATAACATTATCTAAAGTATTTAATTGATTATATTAAAAATTACACTTGACTTTAATTACATTACTTACATATTAACAATATATGTAAATTTGTTTATTATTAATTTATTTATAAACAAAACTGATTTGAACTCTTCAACATCGGGTTAATTAAAAAACCACATAAACAACAACAAATCATCTGAATATAATTAAAGTAAATTCAAGTTTTCCGGATATTATAAAAGAAAACCTAAAAAAAAAGAGACAAAAAAAAAGCAAAACTTAAAATATAAAAAACTAGAAACCGTAATAAACTCTACGATAAAAATCACATTCTTAAAAAAGCTTTAAGTAAAAAAATAATCGAAATGTATAAAAAAACTTAAATAAATGTGAAATCTTAAGATACTTTGGTACCTTAAATGGAAACAATAATAAATTCAAGTTTTTTTTATTTTTTTTTTTTGTGATATTGGTTATAAAAGAGACAAACATACGCACACTAAAAAGCAAGTCAAAAAAAAAGCAGAGGCTGTGTTAAAACAAAAAATAAAAAACAAAGCATTATTTTTTTTAAAATTACAAAATTACAGGTATCATACCCATAAACCTTTACTATTATAAACATGTAGGAAGATATGTACACAATGCTTGTATAAAACGATTTTTTGTATCTTTCTTTCATTTTTTAGCACGCTTTCGATATTATGCTAAAAAAAATTCATCCGTATATAGTTTCAGTCTATCCGTGTGTTTTTTTTTTTTTTACGAGGGAATGGAAAGCTCGAAAGCCACCCATTGAAACTATGCGGTGTTTCTTTGGGTATAGTGTGCGATTTTAACACACCGAAACCACACCCTTTTTGAACCAAACTTTAGGAGGGAACCTGTGATACAAATGTACAGTTTGGTTAGAGGGATGAGGATATGGAAGGATTTAGGATTATGGTTAGGACACAAAGTTTTAATTACTTTTGGTTATTAAATTTCAAAGGATTTAATAAATCTCTAATATTTTTCCTTGACATGCTCAAATGCTTTGTAGATTCTTCTTCTGTGTCATCGTCCTATCCAATATTCAATAATACAAATGTAAAAATAATTGATTGAATTCACAATAGAAAATATATTTGTCAATATTTTTTCAATTACATTTCACAATCACAAAAGTTTTTTGATAGTTGATAAAAGTTTTCAACTGTCAGTTGATTGATAGTTGTCCGTCATAATAGGGGCCTATAAGATATAAAACTTCAATCTGGAAACGTCAAACGGTATAGTTGCTGTATGTAAAATAAATATATAGTGTTGCCATATAGTATTTTAATTTATCATTATACGAACTCAATTTTGACAAACCTTTTGTCTCTTTAGACCTTCAAAAAGCCCGTTTCATTTTTGAGTCAACTCATATTATATTTTATTATGCTATTTGTCGTTTAGAAATTGTAAGGAGTTAAAAAACATAAGACTTTTCTATTTTTAAACCTCTGTAATTTTTATAGTTACCAGCTGTCTAAGATTTTTTTAAAGTAATATATAAATAAAAAAAATTTGCAATTCAAGATTATATTTTATCGTGCATAATAGGCCTTCTTCAAATTAATTAATAGTTCTCTTGATTTTCAATATTCAGTATTACTTTCACTACGAAACATTGTTTAATTTTGGAAATTTGCTTAATCAAAGTCTTGGTTTTTTTTTCATTATTAGTTTTTATTGTCTTTCATAAATTTTTTTTGGTCTGTTTTACTTATAATTTTTTTTTTCCGATTTGGGAATTTTATTGAAAGTGTGAAGAAGTAACCGGACATTTGTTAATATACCTATATATAAAAATCTTGAAAGCATAAAAAGACATCAACCATGTTTAAAAAAGACAAAAAAAACAAGTTTTACTTCAAACATTCATCTTAAGTAATATACACCAGACAAGGTGGACTTGATTTTAAAATTTTTGTATTTCTTTCAAATACAAAAAAAAAAAAAAATATTTTTTGGAAAAAAAAAAAAGAGATAAATTTTTTTTTTTTTAGTAGCATAATATTGTTGGTGTCACATTTGTTTTTTGTTGTTGTATTTCATTTTTAGTATAAAAATATAGAAATTAATCGGCATTCATATTTTTCTTAGTTAATTTGTTTGAATTAAATACTAATACTATTACCGGTTAACAACTAAAACTTTATACTGTAAATATTAATGCTAATAATAATATGTACGTAAAACATATAAAATGAGGTTACCTTGTTTCCAAAAACATAACCAAAAAAAAAAAAAAAAAAAAAAAGACAAAATATTAAACAAAAAGAAGGTCACCCACAACATATGATAACACGTGTATTTTAAATATACACACAATAAATTATTTAAAATTCAAGATCTTAAAAAAAAAATTATTATTTAAATTATGAAATTATTTTTTAATTGTGAATAATAATGAAATGTAATGACTATTTTATTGATGTTACATTGAGACAGGCCCCTTTTAATGATACTTGAAGTCTTATGATTTGTAGTTACGAGTACATTATTTTGTGTATACTTAAGACGGTGTATAAAATTACTCAATTCTATAGTGTATAAAAATATTTTGCTATGGCAACATTTCAATTACTTATGATACGTATAGTAAAATGTCTCCTATAAATATGCAATTACGTTTTATCTGTCATATTGTATTTATTAGTCTTATTGGAAATTATAATTTGACAAAAGCTTACTCAGAGCAGTTTAAATGAGTTTTTAATCTCCCCTGCACACCGAATAGTGGATTTAAGTCATGGCCCCCAAACAAGAGTAATGATGTATATAGAGCTTGCCAAAACCAATGACATCCCACATCAAGGCATTTGAGGATATTAAAGGAAAGACGTAATAGAGATATTTGAAACACAAAAAATTCAAATTCTAGCACATCTGGAGGTTAGAATTTAACCATCTTATTGATACATAAAAAGTGCTTAAAGTCTTAAAAGAGATGCTCGTGATCCGACCAGTTTCCAAAGTCATATTTTTCTAAATAGTATCTCTATCAGATAGCTCTATTAAATGACTTTTACCGCAAGTCTAGCACATCTGGAAGATCTTCATTTTTGATACATGCATATCAATGAATGACTCGTACCGAGTTAACCAATATATAACAGATTTTTTAACGTGTGAACCAATATATGACGATTTTTTGACAGATTGCATTCTGTTTTGTGTTATTTATAATAATACACTATAAAAAAAAAATACAGTAATTTTTTTAAATGTTTTGAAATTTATTTATGACATGGTAACACTGTTTTGAATATAATTTATTTAAATTTAATATAAATTAAAACTAAATATTTAATAAGTATCAATAAAACAAATAAATAAAGCAGTTTTTTTTTATTTTGCAAAATTTAAATTTTATTTTTTAATATTAATGTGTTGTTCCAATTGTAAAAAAATTCCGAAGAAAATTAGAAAATGACGATCAAAATTTTTATTGAATTTAAGATGTAAAAAATGTTATGACGTTTGAAATTATCGAAAAACATTAATATGACGTCAAAAGACGTCTAAAGCAGATCCACGGGTTTTAAGTTTTTTGTATATTGCATAACGTAACTTTAAACTAGACATTTAATATTTAATTGGTTTTATTTTCATAAAAATATTTTGTTTCTAAGTTTTAACCCAATTTTTTAGCACTTTTAATCTCTACTGTACTTATTTGTGTATTGAATAATATTATATGTCCATTAAATCATTATCATTACACTTATGCTCAGATATTGAACTGAACATTTAAAAATTTTTTAAGTTTAAAAAATTTCTTTAGCTTGAGCTTTTGTGATTTCTAAGACTTTATTGATTAAAACGATACTCTAAAGGGGATGGATATACAGAAATTTTCCTCAGTAACCACACTGTTAATTCGTCAGTAAAGTTCAGATTCTTATACTGCACAAGTTTCAGATATTTATTGACGATGACCACAATAACATCAATATATTGGTTACTGATTGATGGGTAAGCTCTTAAAAAAATAAGTATTATAGGTACATTTAAAGTTACAAAACTTTTAAGCTAATGTAAAAAATGGATGTAAAAAAGTCGAAAGCCTATAAATGAAATGACGTACAAAATTTCATCAAACTACTTATAGACAGAAGTAAGTTTCAAATGATTGTTAATATTTTTAACTTAATCCAAAATATATTTCACAGAATTTGTGATAATTATAAAAAATTTAAAAACTATTTTTAAGACTTCATCAAAAGACCCTACGTCATTAAACAGTTGTACATGTGCTTAAACATTGTTCTTAATTTATAATTGTATTCACAATTAAACTTTTTATTTAAAATTATTAAGATATTTTAAAACATAGATCTAGTTATCTGGAATGTAGATAACTTCAATACTTAAATTTCTCTAGATAAATCAATATAGACTCCAAATTATTTATTGAAAATAACCTAGTCCCTTACAATTTTTCCATTATTTTTATTGTTCTTTAACTTATGTAAATTTTACTTTACTAAGTTTTAAACTAATATATTATATAAATTTATAATATTGTACTTTTTTCGTTCACTTTGGCGGAATTATAGGGGGAAATTGTGGCGGAATTAGGTACTATGGTACTAAAAACGGATTTGGCTACATAACGTGGTGGAAATATGTTCAGTGTGTCGAATAATTGTATCTATAAATTCACTATTTTAATTCCTAAATTTAAATTTCAATTGAAATTTTAATTCCTAGATCTAGTTATATGCAATCTATATAACTTCAATACTTTAATATCTATTGATAACTTAATATAGGCTCTAAATTATTATTGAAATTTATAAAACTAATATATTATATACATTCATAATATTGTATTTTTTTTTTATAATACAAAAAAAATTTTAAATTTACGACATCTCTAATTCTAATAAACGTATATCTATTCAATTTTAATTATTAATAACATAAGAACATACAAAAATTCAATTTAAAATATTTATAATTTTAATTTTTATGATACTCCTGAACGACTACTGAAAACTCTGTACTGTTATTTTATTATATAAATGTAATCATAAATCATATTTTCATTTTATTTAAAAGAATTTTTCAATTTTAATATTAACTGTAAACTGTTATTAATATTATTATTTTTTATAGCTTAGCTATTACTAATTTAAATTTGTTGTTGCTTTGCTGGTATCAGTTCTTTTTTTTTTGTTGTTCTTTTTCTTTTCTTTTGAAAACATAAAACGCTCATAAAGCACAAATTGAGAGCGACCTGATGGGAAAGACCTTGACCTAAAAACAAAAAAAAAACAAAAAAAAAAAAATAATAACAAAAAAAATAAAAGAGAGAAAAAATAAAGTGAAAAAAATGTACAATACAAATATTAAAGAAAAAGAGACTTAATTTTTTTTTCTCTGTTACTCAAAATAAAATTTATATTTAAGTATTTGCTTGTATTAAATTATAATTATTTATTTGTGTGTGTGTGTATGTGTTCCTTTTCTTTTCCGTTTGTTATTTAATGATTTTTTATTTTAATTTAAAAAAAAAAAAACAAAAAAATTCTCGTACTCATTTGTCATAATGTGGCTGTTTTTTGTCGGTACGGTAATAAATACAAAATACAAAAAGGTATTGAATAAAATAAAAAAAAACAAAATCAGCGTTTTGAGCACAGTAGGTCAATAAGTAGATTTGTCGGTCAACGTTTTTTTTTGTTCTGTTTTTTTTTTTATTTAATTTATTTGTTTTTTTTTTAGTTAAATATATTCATGTTACATGCATAATTTATTATTTATACTTAGAGCAAATTTACTTACTTATTATAAACACACTTTATTATATAGGTAGATATGTAGTTGTGTGTAATTATACAAAATAAATAAAATTTATTAAAAAAAAAAAAGAATTATTATTATAAAATTTGTATAAAATTGAAGTTTTCGTTCAAGTAATACCAACATAATAGATACAAAAGTATTTAATATACTGTGTGTTTGTACAGTGTTGCCACTTCAAAATTTTCAATCCGGTCAAATTTGACAGTTTGACTGGAAAACTTTTTAAAAAATTCTGTCAAAAAATCCAGTCAAAAGTTTTTAGAGTAAAATTCTGTCAAAAAATCGGTCAAAATAAAAATTTAATTAAGAAAGACTTAAAATTAAGTATGTATAATGAAACATGTACATAATTTCTTTGTTTAGATTGATTTATGGAGCGTTGCTTTTTATAAATTCGCAATACCTAATATAACTAATGATATAATGTGATCATGTCGAAGATTTATTTATTTATTATTTCAGATAAAGTAGTAAAATATTTATTTCAAAATATCAAATAAAGATTATCACAAACAAAAAAAATTGTACTAACATTAATCAAAAACATTATTCCATAAACAAAAACAAAACTTATTTCATACATTAAACAAAAACAAAAATTATTTCATAAATTAAAAAAAAGAAACTCTATGTAGCTGGACGGTATACATATGTAAAACTTATTGCACCAAAAAAATATATGTTCTAAAAATAAACTTATTAAAAAATTTCATCCATAAAGGAAATCTTCTTCCAAATCCAAATCTTCTTCACTATCGTTTTCGTATATATCTTTTTTACCGATATTATTAATCACTTCTGGTGGTATATTCATATTGTATCAATTTTCTTTTGGCAAATGTTTTCTTTTAATTAAAACAGCATTAGTGAGTTTAAGCTGCATTCGATTTCTGTGATAATTTTATATGTACATGTATGGATATTAAATGATTTGTCATTCCAGTATTTCTCAATTGTTGTTCGTTAACTACAATTTGTAGTTGTGCGAAAAAATTCGTTCAGCGTCAACGAGTATTTTTTAAAAATATTTTTAATTTTTAAAAATATTCGTTGAAACGAAATTCTGTCAAAATCGGTCAAATAAAAAAATAAATCAGTCAAAAATCCAGTCAAAATATTTCGAGTTTTTTTCCAGTCAAAGAATATTTTTTCCGGTCAAATTTGACCGGAATTCTGTCAAAATGGCAACACTGTGTTTATATTATAAAATAGAAAACCATTGAATTATAAAATAAATATAATATGAAATTGTGTAGGTACCTATTTTCATTGAAAATTTTTGTATTATTTATGTTTCATAAGTTTTCATTGTTAGTTTAACATAAAAAAACTGTACCGAATTAATTAGTCAATATGAATTGCTTTTAATTTTAATTTACCTAGGTATATACAAATTTTTAGATTATATGATCTGACTTTACTTTATCTAGAGAGTGTTGTGTTGCTTTTTAATTTGTATTAAGGAATTAAGGGGATTCAAAAAAATCATGCGTTAGACATCTCATTTTTCAAAAAATCTAAAAATTAGAGTTCCAGGTTTAAATAAAGTTTTTATTTTTACTAGAAAACATTGATTGTATGTATATTGTATAAGGTTATAAAACACAAATAATATGTGAATTCTTCATAATGTCGAAATTATTAAATTATTTACTATGACCCGTACAAATGACATTTATTTAATTCCGACATTAATTTATGCATTGGAGATTTGGTGTAAGTGACGACTTTTAATGTTGACTTTAAAAGTTGGTTCCAATGGCAGTTTTTAGTTATTACTGAAATACACTGTTCTAAAGCAAGTGTGTATTCATTATACTACCAGATATTCCTTATACTACCATAGCAAGAAGTCGCCCAAGAGCAAGGTGGACAGACAACGTCGAAAACGATACAAAAGTGTTAGGAGTGAGAAATTGGAAAGTTGTTGCTCAAGACAGAAAAGTATGGAGGAATGTTGTGAATGAGGCCAAAGCCCATCCAGTGCTGTAGAGCTAAACGATGATGAAAGCAAAAATGTAGAAATATAGATTACCTATTTTAAAAAAATTTTTTATTAATGTTTTTCGAAATAAATTCGAAAAGAATTAAAAAAATTTGTTTTATCTATCAAAAACTGCCTGCCACTAAAATAGAAACTTAATTTGAGCTTTTGTTACAGTTAATTTTTTAGTTATAATTTATAACTAACGAAAAATGTGTTATTGGTTCTACCTTTTTTTAGCATAACAATAAATTCTTATTAACAACTTAGTTAAATGCCATTGATCCCGGCCTTAATGAACAACTATTATTGGCAATGATCTGGTGTGAATTTGTGTATCTTAAACTTTTCCATTAAAAAACACTTTAGACATAATTCTAGGTGGGTAATTATAAATAATGTCATTTAAAAGAACTTAGAACTTTTATAGAGATTTTTGTCGAGGCTTGATAAAATAAGAAGGATATAATTTTAAAATTTTCTTCAGCAACTCCTTATTTTCTTATGTACATATTTAAAGATATATTTAAGATTACATCTGATAGGGATTTCTTTGTTCACTTAAATACTTTTGATTTAATAAAATATTTGCTCATAAAATATGAATTTTAATTTAAAAAAATAATATGAAAATAAGAGAAATTAACTGAAAAGTAATTAAAACTATATTTTCTATTTTAACTTTTAATTCAAGACAAATTGAGTTAGTTTTATACTATATATTACTGTTTTAATTAGTTGATGTAGCTTCCCTGGATATTTTTTAGTAGGCATAGGATTTTATTCCTAATTTAGTTAGTTAACCTTTTCTAAAATAATTTTTCAAATTAAAAATCAATCCCTAAAAATATGCTATTTTAACTATTTGTCAAGGGGTTTTTTTAATCAAATTCTTCAATAAAAACTGTAATTAAATTTTTAGTTTTAAGATGTATTCTAAGATTAAGTAAAATGTAAATTCATAGCTAAAAATAAATTTCCTAGCGCAATTTTCTGTAAAAGATCCTTCCAAAAAACCGATTTCATGGTTTGATTTGATTTAAATAATCTCCGTACCTAACATTACACATGTTCAGTTTTTTAGCTCCATATGTTCTCTAATTCAAAGAGCAATCAAAATTTAAAAAATCCTTTGTTTGAAACAGCTTTTATAAAATTTCCAAAAGCCTTAACTTACACGGAGCAACTTTCCAAAATAACTTTCTTGGAGAAATTTTAAAAAATTTAGACCATAAGTATTACTGCTTTAATAAGTTAAATATTTTCACTAGTCATTTACTGTTGAAAAGGTCCCATGTACCAATCTAAAAACTTTTAATTAATCAGAACAGCTATAAATGAAAATAACTTTTTCAAAAATTTAACAAAATACTATTTGAAAAATAAAAAATTGTTAATTACAACCTTTTAGTTTTCACACTTCAAAATTTTTATTCAAATCTGTGGTTAAAGTTAATCTTAATATTTAAATGAATATATTATTAATTAAATTATATTAATGGTTTTAATTAATTATATTAATTGTTCAAAAGAAACACAAAACAATCTTTATTTAAACTTAATTAAATACTTTTGTTTTTCAGAGTATTTCAGTCAATAAATTTTATATTTTGACAACTTAATCCGCTTTAATATTTGTACTTTATAAATTATTTAAAAGTTACTTAAAAGTTTATTCATTAAATTTTTATTATGAATTAAAATATTTTTAATCAATATTCTTTAGTTTTTATATACATTTTAATATATATATTAAAAATTATTATTTAAATTATAATAAATAATAATAAAATATTTTTCTTTTCATTTCAGGTAAATATCATAATTATTAACCGGATCTTCTTAACATTTTATATATAGTTATAATGTAAGCTGGTTTTAAATTAAATATTAAATGTATTACAACAATCAATATTAATGAAAATCAATTTAAATATTTTTTTTTTAATCTTTTGAAAAAATTAAATTCAATATACTACATTAAATACCAATAATTAAATTAAATATATATGTATTATGTATGATTATATAACGGGTATTTTTGTGTTTTATTAAGTAGTTTATTTTAAGAATGGAACTGACTTTTGATTTTGAACGTGTTATGTTAATTATAATGTGTAGGTATTAATTATTTTAATAATTAATATTTTTTTTAATTATAAAATCATTCATTATTATAATTTATAAGCTATACATATGTTAAATGTTTAACTTGACAACCTTTTTTGCTAAAATAATAATGCTATTAAATACTAGGTCTTTAGTGGAAATTAATTGATTTTAATTAATCTTTGATACTATAATTTATTTAAATATAATCGCTAGATTAGGATTAGAATTGCTGATTCATTGACTTATTCTTAGAATTCTATTAACTAGAGTTACCAGATTTTCAATATTTTAGCATTCTTAAAATTTTTTACAATTAAATGCTTGTAAACTTAATATAGATTTCATAGATAGCATTGTTGTTTTTCTCTATTATAATTCACAACACAACCTAATTAACTGTCAAAAATACACAACATAATTTTTATTCTAATAAAGTTCCAATTCACAACAGTGTTGTGTGCATGTTGTGCATGACAACTCAAACATT
The DNA here is from genome assembly GCA_963082915.1 of Dolichopus griseipennis. Lineage (NCBI taxonomy): Eukaryota > Metazoa > Arthropoda > Insecta > Diptera > Dolichopodidae > Dolichopus > Dolichopus griseipennis. Next base: position 17,701,845 of record OY720441.1, read on the forward strand.
ACAACACGTCAAGACCAGTTGTCTTGAATATAATTGTTAGTTTTTAATAATGTATATATGAGATATTTTACGTTATGTGGTAAAAAAAAAACGATTTTCCCTTAGTTTTTATTTTTAGTTAGTAAGTTCTAATTTTAATTAATAATTCTAAGTTCTAAAAACAGTAAATTAAAATAACCATTTGTATTAAAAAATAAAACAGGAATTCAGGTATTGAACTTTGTTGAAATAATCTATGGATATTTTGTGGGTGAGGTTTCAAATATTCAACAAATTTAAAATGGGTATTAATAAATTATTTTTATAATATATATAAAATTACATACTAATATTTATATTACTATTATTTAAAACAAAATATCAATTGACATTTGGAGTACCTACAATAAAGAAAATCCATTATACATAAATATATTTCTTAAAAATTGTTGTCATCAATTGATTTTTTGACACTTTCAAATCGATTTGTAGTTTTGTAGTACTAAAATTCAATGGCAGTACAATTATGACATACAACATTTTTACAACACAAATTCTTTTTCTGTTGTAAATCAGAATAGAGAAATTATGCTCTGTTGCCTATTGTGTTGTGTTGTGAATTGGAATAGCGCCCTAAATACTAATCAAGTCTTTCGAGTTTTGACATTTAAGGTTCAAATTAATTTTTTCTAATTGTATGCTATCTGCATTAAATGATTAATGTCACAGAAAGCTTTGAATTTATTTTCAAAAATTTTCAGTGTTTTGCTATTTTTTTTTTAATACTTGATTTTTTGATTTTTTTTAATGAAATCTTTGTCTATGTATTTTTACCAAATTTTAAGTCTTAAGAGTTGATTTTTGCGCTGTAAAAAATTTTAACAGTAGTGAGCTTTTTAAGTGGAGTTTTATGGATTTTAACATTCTTTCTATCGAAAACCCCATAAAGCACTTTTGGCTCTTTGCGACATGGTCTTCTATATTTTACGTCATCGTGTGACAAGACATAAAAAAAAATCTCAATAAATTACTGCCAGGCACGCATTCATGTATAATACTAGTATAACTTATATTAAAAATTGAATATATATCAAATTGGGTTTTGAAAATCGTATATAATTAAAAACCAACGTAATTTGGAACCTAAATTTTATATTCAAATTATAATTCATAACTATTATTAATATCAGTTAATTTTTATCTTGTACTTAGTGCACTTTTCAATCATCAGTATCATTCATCATAAATTCATATATCATAAATTTTTATATCTTATATATTTTGTATGATATTACAACTTTATTAAGTTTTTTTTGGGGTTTGTAATGAACAATTGTAATTTTGTAATTTGGGTAAATTGAGTAAATTATGGGTGTATTTTCTGCTTATTAGACAGATATTCATATATAGTATTAAAATTTTTATAGAAAATTTTCTGACAACTTAGACAAAGTACCTGTTGATCTATTAAAAAAAATTTAAATTTATAAAACAATAGAAAAATTTTCACTTTTTTTAACATTTTCCAAAAAAAAAAGTTATGCTCAAATAAATTTATGAATTAATTCAATTTAATAAAATATTTCGTTGTATTTCATATAATTTATTTTAGGTTTATGATTTTTCTTGCAGAGCTCTTCAGGCCTTGGGCTTGTTCTCCTATTAAATTTCTTGTATAATCTTCTATTAACTTATTAGACATTTACTTTGATTCTAATCTAAGAACTTGATATTCTATTTATGAAAACTCATTTTAGCCCAATTACAATCCCTTTCTTATAATACAAGAATACTGGAAAATAGAAATTAGATTTTATTGAAATTTCAAATTTACGAATTTTTTTTTGGAAAATTGACCCTTTTGTAATTATCTGAAATTTTCCGAATCAAATATTTTTTCAAAAGTAAATGATTGTAAGTTGTTACTTATTTGTTTTACTGTTACTGACTTTTGAATTTGTAATTAACTTCAAAAAATATTTAAATTTTTATTGGGGCATAAAAACTACTTGAGCGTAAGTTTCCCAAAAAAAATATTTTGTTACCTAAGGTTTTACATCAGGTTTTATATCTTATTTTTTTAAATAGTAAAACAATTGCTCTGGGATCTAATTTGAATTTTACTTCGCAAAAAAAAATTTTTTTTTGAAAAATTATAAAATTTTATAAAATTAAAAAAAAGGTTTAAAAAGCACAGCATAATAATAGCTCTTGTTATGTAAGATTGACATTAGTTTTTCATTTACAATTTTACAAAACAATTATTTATGTGTTAAGAAAATTATAGAAAATTTAAAAGGATTTCTCTAAAAATTGTAGTAGTGTAGCAGTATAGTAGGTCAGCAGTATAAGCTGGATGTTGGGGTTAAACGGCTTTTATGGTCAGTAATTTAAGCTTCAGGCAGACAAATCCTTTAAATTATATTTAACTAATTAGATATGGGATAATTTATATTTATTATTAAAAATTACGAAACTTTACCCAAAAGTACGAGATCCTACTGTGGGTCGAACTCGTTTCTTTATTTCATTTTTATATTTTATTTGAGCAAGCTCATTTTGACGATTTTTCTAGAAAATCAGTGATTGAAATTAGATTAATTTAGTTTTTATAGCGAAGAACGCTGGAAGTAACGGCAGAGACGAAGCGAGGATTATGTCATATCTAAATGTACATTAAATAAAATAGTACAGGCTCATTTAGCATTTCGTCAAATGATTTTAATGATTGTATTTAAGCACTTTTTATCATACTACAAGTACGGGAAGTAGGTTGGATTCACAACAACAAGCCATAATAAAAGACTTAATAAAAATGTTATTTAAAATACTTTTCACTTCTCACAGATCTCCCTTTATTGATTGATTTTTAATTAAAGATTAAACTTACAAGTTAAATACTTCCAAGACAACGGAGTCAATATTTTACCACACTACAAAAGTATTATTCTATTAATTATTAAATTCTACTAAAATAAAGTCTTTGGAATTAAACTTAAGTTCTATACCTCTGCGACCCTATTCAGCATTTTTTATGCTTAAATTCCTCAAAATTTTCCCTTGCAAATAACTTAAAAAACAAAATACAAACGCTAAATCAAAAGAATTCCCTTTTTTACAACCATAAAAGGAAACTTAAAACATTTTTCTAATATTATAAGCGACAACCCTTTAAAACTTTGATTTCTCTTTTTATTTAAAAGACAATTAACATTGTAGTAAATTCCCCAAATTTTTGCTGCACTTCTTCTTTTGTCTTTAGTGTTTTATTCTTCTTCAGATTTAATACCTTTTTTTTGAATATTCGGTTTCTTTGTTAAGTGATACAGATCGAAAGTAAAATTTTGGTGACTCATATCCTATTCTTTTTTAACTTAAGACAAGTTCCCAACTTTAAATCGACGTTTTACTATAGTAAATGAAATATGAATGATTATGTGTTCTACTCACGTTCTTAAAAATCTTATTATAATTTACCAGAAACCAGATATGTTCAACAATGGAGTTTTTCGTGCCGCAAGTTTAAATTGAAGCAAATAAGTGGTACAGACAATGAAATCATAAACGTATTCATAAAATGTTTATATTAAAGTGTACTTTTCTCACTTATCGAAATAGACTTAACTTTTTTACTTTTGGGGATCATTTAATAATCAAGCTGACAATTGAGTATACTTCGGTTAATAAAAATTAGTACTCCGAATTCATTGGGATGCACATGTTAAAGGTTTCACATTTAAAAGATATTTCCTATTACATATGAGAAGTTAAATGGAAGCCACTTTTTTAGCATAAAAGACGGATTCCGAATTTAATGAATTTAGATTAAGAGGTTTTGAAAACTGATAGTGAGAAATCTAAAATGAGGAATTCTACTTCAGACTGACAGATTTAATTCTTCAAGTTTAACAGAATACCTGAATTTCGATGTTTAACGTGAATGTTAAAATTTTGTTAATATGAAAATGTTTTAAAGCTGTTATTCTTTGTTTTATTTTGACTCTCTACAACTTTTATCAGTTGAAAGTATTTTTTAAGCCCTGGACATGTATACAGTGGCTGCGCGATATTTCTAACATTTGCATTCTCAAAAAATCTCTTACTTGTTGTCTGCGTGGTTGAGGCCTTAAAATGGAGGATTTAGAAGTAATAAACTTCGTATTTTGGGAATTCGAATTGGGAAAGTAAAAAATAGGGGAAGTCCAAAAAAATGGCACTATAGTTTTTAAAATATTTTTTTTTTGTAATCAACTTAAAGCTCGTACTATTTCAAATTTGGTGAGCGTCTCTTTTAAATCACGTTGGTCCAATTTCTTATTCTCAAAATACAGGACTCCTAAAATCTTAATTCTGTCATAAAAGTTTATTTTCTGGCAATAAATTTGACACATATTAAAAATATTCTTTTTATTTTTTAAATTCAGTGGTGTGCAACCTTTAAAATTTTCTCTTATTACTTCATAAATTTTCAAACTAACTCATAGTACGTGACATGACTTTTATATTTAATTTTACAAACAATGCAACTGATTTAAAATAAAAACTATTTTACACCATTGTTTTAAATAAAATTTAAATTGTATGGTTGCAATTAAAGAACAGAAAGAAATCAGAAATGGTCAATAATAAAAAGAATTCGCCAACACCATGATTAAATGGAATAAAATGGTGTAAGAAAAATATTGCATTAAAATTTTTTTTTTTAATTTAAAATAAAAAAAAGTAAAAATATAAAATTAAAATAAAATACATTGTGTCCACCATAGATCCAACCGCTATTACAGGAATAGCTTAATGTAAAAATTCTTTAATAGATTTTTATTTAAAATGACACTTTTTTATTTAAAAAGTTTTTTGTACTATTTTGGGTTTACAAAAAGTCAAAAAAAAAAGAAAGACCTAAAAATAATCCTAGAGAAGTGCCCCTTGGGGTTTCTTGATTTTCTCCAAAACCTTATCAATTCAAAATATTAACATCAAAATCTTCTATATAAAATTTAAAAATATTCCATTCAACGGCTTTGGATGGACACATGTGTAAATACAGACGTACGTACACACACACACAGACAAACATCATAAAAAAAACACATTTTATGGGTTCCTACACACCAGAGTAATGCATATATGCAAGACTATCAGCGTCCAATTGTTTGTCCGAAAATCATAGTACACATCTATCTACAAAAATCTATTTCATATAAGCGGTTGGTAATAATAATACCCAATAGTGACAATAGTAAGAACATAAAATGTATAGAGAAAGACAAAACAAAAGAGAATTAGAATTAAAAACTTTAAATGGAAAAAAAGTTTTATTAGATCTTTACGTACTAATTTATTCTATCTATTAAATTCTATTCTTAATATATTTTACATTTACTATCTATTTCTATATCTACATTTAAAAATCAAAAAACAGCAGCAACAATGTAATATTGAAAACCGTATATATAGATAAGTAGAGAGAGAAAGAGACCTCCTTAGGTTATTGGCCCTCATAGAAAATGACCCTTTGAAGGTCTCTTCTGTATACAGTTCTTCTTGTTTTTTACAATGAATGTCTAGAAATACTACAAAATTAAAAATATCAAAACTGGTAGAATAGAAAAGAATCAAAAAAAAAACGGGGGATAATCTGTTTTTTACATAATTTTGTTTGCTTTTTATTTACTTTTATTCTTAATTTTTTGTACTTTTCATAGAATAAAACATCGCATTCAATTGAAACCAAAATTTTTCAGCTCCCTCCCTAAAAAATAACTTTATCTTATCTTTGTACATAATATACTTGTATACAGTTGGTTTTGTTTTGCATGGAATTGAATGCACCAGATCTGGTTTTGACAATTCAAAAGAATACAAAAATATTTTATATAATTTTTCCTTTTGCTTAATTTTATAAAAAGGTTCGGACTCCGCTTGAATTGGAATGATGATTCTATAGAGTCCATCGGCGAACGGCGATGATAATGATGATGATGATGATAAAAATGAAATATTGTATAATGTATACATAAAACAAAACAAAAACACAAAAACAGAATAAAATTTGACATTGGAAACATGGACTGGTCGTTCGATTGTTCCCTTGTATATTCGTTGTTTTTTATTTCTTCGTTCAATTGCTTGCAATGTGTATAATGTTTATATACATATATACAAGTATATTGAGAATTAAAATACGACTACTTATTATATGTATATAGTATGTTGCATTGAGAATAAAATCAGCAACAAATATAAAAAAAACAACATAAAGTGTGTAGTTAAAAGTATTGAAGAGTGTAAAGTATATTCATTCAATAAAATATGATAAAAATGATAAAAATTAATGTTATGAATGCAATGTGTATATTTATATAAATGTATAAATGAAAATAATGTGTTTTTGTTGTCGATAATCTAAAAACAAAAACGCGAAACATATTTTAGACAACAACAAAATAACATAAGGTAATACGTAAAATCAGAGGTTTTGAAGGTGCCTCTAGGTCGCTTTGCGTTTTAAAATTTATATGTCTTTCAAAAATTGCAAAATTGTTCCAAGTTAAATGATTTAATGACACATGACAAAAATTAAGCTTGTGTAAACATCTGTTTATTTAAAGAAAAGATATTTACAAATGTCAGAATTATTTTAACAAATGTCATAAATCGATGTTAAAATAAAATGAGAAAGACCAATTTAACGATATTTTTTGTTGATTTTATCGTAAATGACAGTTGTATTGTTTTTAACTTCGAAAAAAACTGTTACTTAATTCGTTTACCTGTCAAAATTACTTGGTAACCACTTGTCAAAAAAACTTTAACACGATATGCAATTTCGAAGTCTTTCTGGCTTTATTCCATGTTCAAAATATTTTAAAAATTTGATTTCACATAACGTTATATTTAAATGTCAAACATGGTTAGACATAACAGTTGCTTAGCTTGTAAATTTGAATTTGAAAATTTTATAATAGGATTTACTGTTAATGAGTTACTTATAAAAAAATTTAAATAAATAGTGGATCCAATTTTTGGGAATAATTAACGCTACATAAAAACATCTTTAAATTGTAATTGTTTTTTATGAAATCTATATTTGCCTAAATTTTTTTTAGTGTGTGCTAGACGGACAGAAGAACAGATAAAAGCGAATAAACAATTTAAAAAAAATAAAATTTAATAAAAGTTGAAATGAAATAAAACATACAGTTGAAAAATACAAAATACCTTGGATTTCAAACAACAGGGAGTTGTTGAACTTTTTTTTATTGGTATTCCCTTTTTAGAGGACATTTAAATTTAAATTGAAAACGTTGTTTTTCTCCTTGTTGTTGCAGTTGTTGTCTGTTTATTTGTTGTGATTATTATTAGTCATTATTTATTGCCAAGATCTTGTCTGGTTCTTAGAGTGAAATTTTTTGTTTTTTTTTTTTGGAAAAAGAGTTTTATTTTAATTTTACAGATATAGTATTTGATTTAATTTAAATTAATTTTCTTTTTTTCTTTTTTTAACGCTATTTTCACAGTAATTTTGGTTCTTTATAAAAATATATATAATATTAACATAATTTAATACTAATATCTTATTTTAAATTGGATTAAGTGCGACGTTTTTATTCAAGAATAGTTTTTTTAAATTAGCTGTTGGCCCGTCACAGAATGACGGAAGGTCAACTGAAAGAAAACTTTTTCTAATTGAGAACTATTTCTAATTTTATTGTTAAATGTATGTTAAATAAAATTGCAACCGTTACATTTTGTATAACGCATATTATGCTTCGATTTTAGTAATAGATACATAGAAAATAAATAAATGACTCATATAATTTCTTGTTGTATTTTAAAAACTTGAAGTTAGGTAGTCTCCTTTTTGTATGTTTCGTATTTTATAAAATGTTGGGGTTGTTAGTTCAAATCCCTACTTGTTATAATTTTTTTTTAATTTCAATTAATATTTTTTTTTAAGTGCGTACTTACCTAAATTAAATAAATTAATAAAAGATTTTAAATTTTTTTATTGGTTTATTCTGTTTTAATAATGATGTATTTCTCCATCTATTAATGTTTTGTATATAAATTTTTAAAAAATGTTTTTATACATTCTATATTGTTTCCATTATTCAGATTCAAATCTTTGTTTCTGACATTGTCGAAATACTCGAATTATTTTTAAAAATGTTAATATACATTCTATATTATTTCCTTTGTTTAGATTCAAATCGAAATACTTGTTTGTTACTAACATAATCGAAATACTTGATTGTTACTAGCATTCTAAAATGTACCTACTCAACATGTTAAATAATGTATATACATAATGGGATAGATGTGGGAGAGTTGAGGGCGAGATGCGGGAACCTTTGAAATTACTTTGATACATTGTTTGGTTTATTTGCTAAAGCAAAGCAAGCAATGCATCAAAGCGTACTTTGGGCCTTCGCCATAATTTCAGATTTCCACTGAAAATAATTAAGACTTACTAAACAAATGTTGTTGTGAAGCATAGTTTTCTTAATTTTTATTTACAAAATGTTTTACTATTTATTTAAAATTTGCAGAAAATCATCTGTGATTTTTAAAGCTGAAATGAATTAATTCATAAACTAATACATAAATTTTATTTCATAAAAAAATTGTTTTTTTTATTGAAATAAATAAAATATTTTTTGGCCTGCTTATGACAATTTTGGATATTTTATTTTCTAAAATAAAACACATCCAACAAAACATTAATATTTTATGTTTTTATAATTGAACACATCCAACAAAACACATTTAATTGAATGCGTTTGTTACACCTCATTCTAGTCAAATATATATATAGTATTTTTAAATTGGAATTTCGTAACTGGATCAATTAAATATTATATCTGTAAATCTGATAAACTCAACAATATTGTAAAATTAAAAATTTGTAACTTAAGCCAAAATGTTAATCACTTCCTGCTGTAGTAGAAGCTTTTCTATAAACGTCAAATCTTTGACTGTTATCTGTTGAGGACTTATCTAATGACAATAAATAAATGTTGATGACTTTTGTAGTAGTAATGAAAAATATGCGTTGATCTTTGCGTTGAGCGCAGAATTCAAACAGTTTTCATATTTCCAATTAACACGTCAAAAATGTTTATTAATTTGTGACTTTGATGGTCATTGTATTTAAATAAAACTAGGAAAACCCCTGTGCAATTGCACAAAGAGTCATTGTAAAGTCTTCGAGTATAATTTTTTTTAAATACAATAATTTGGCATTTTGCTTCCCTTTTCCTTACCGCCTAGCGGTAGGACAAAAGACGCGTTTTTTGTAAAGAGATTTCCTCTGTAAGCCTACTTCTCTCTTCAGTTTCCAAAATTTAAAGAAGAATTTTCCTTCAATGATTTTCGAACTTTCAACTTTTCAAATGCTAATATGTAACTTTTCTCCCCAATAATGAATTAAAAAAAAAAAAACATAAACAAAACAAGAGTTGCATGACTTATAAGTTTTTATAATTTTTCCATTTTTAAATAACAAATGATTTCTTGTTTTATTGTATTGAAATTATTGCATTATATATATATATATATATAAATGTATACATATTTATTTATATAAATATAATAATAATTCAAGGAAATTATTTTAATTTTTATGCATTGATCTTTTCAATTTCATTAGCTTTCACCCTTTTTTTTTTTTGTATTATTATTTTAATTTTAATTTTTTTTTTACAATTTTGTTTTGCTTTCATTTTTCGTTTTTAAAATCAAAAGAAAAAAAGTTGCCTTTTACCAATGCTCCTGCATTAATATTACTAAAAAAAAGTTGTTGCTATTATAATTATTATTGTTATTTAAAAATTATTTGTTTTTACTTTTTATTTTTCGTTTTTTTTGTTTTTTTTTTTTTTTAACGTGAAAGTTTTGAATTTTGAAATCTAAACTTATATACTATAGATAGAGCGTTTATTAGTTTAAAACAAACTGTAACTATTTATTACTTTCTCAAATTTTCGCTTTTTGACTTATTGTGTTACACTATTTATGAATGATATTGATAATTATTGTATTTATAATAATGATGATGATGATGATGGAGCTCTTTTTTTTTATATTTAAATGGATAAATGAATAGTGAATGTGTTTTTATTTAATTACTTTTATTGGTGCGAAAATTAGTTATTAAAATAAGTATTTAAATATATTTTTGGGATGTTATGATTACTGTTTTGTGATTACTGATTAGTAATTAACTAGTAATTAAATATTTAATTAACTAATGATATTAGATATAAACAAGTGAATTGTACCTATGTGGTCAATGTTCATTCAAACGTCAATTTGAATTGTAAATTTAGTGAAATAGGCCGAGATTCTGTTAAAATATTAGTGGAGCTACAAATTTTGTGTCATGTTTTGAAAAAATTGTTGTTTTTGTTAATTATATTTTACAATCTGACCAATAGCTAAGTGGTAAAGTGGCGGCTTTTCATTCGAAAAATATCGGGATCAAATCCTGGTCAAATCATATCTAATAAAAAAATATAGTCTATATTACAGTAATTTAATAATAAGTTCAAATGTCAAATCGACAAAGGATTAATATTATCAGGCAATATTTACTATATAAATAAATAAATAAATAAATAAAATATATTGTACATTGTTTCAGTACGTTCAGATAATTATTTACTTTGATCCGTATAAATTTTGTTCTGACATGGGCATTAAAAAAGTTTCAAAACTACCCTTTCTATTTTCATAAAAATCTGACTGAAATAGCGCTGTGGTTTATTTTTAATAAATTTTATTTGAAAGCAGGGCTGTAAACACATGAAAAGATCGGATTTTTCAACCTAGAAAATTTTAGATTAGGGTAATGTTTTGTAATCAAAGTAATAATACAATAAACAAATTCATTAAAACCTTGATATAAAAAGAGTTAAAAATTTTCATTAGACTTTAACAATCATAAAAAAAAGGATTTATTTACTTTAAAATAACGATCCTCATGTAATTTCAGCATTAAAAAAACATGATCTATTTATTTCTTAACTCATACGAATATCATACTATTTATAAAATTTTACATTTAATCTCACATGTAGAATATAATGCTATATTTTTGAATCCGAAACCATCTGAATCTGCTTTTATTTTGGTTCAGGTTCGGGTTTGCTTATGCTAATGCTTAATTCTGAGAAAGTTTTGGTTTTAGATACAGTTTGCAAACCCTTTTGGCATTTTGAGACTTAACTAACACTCAAATAAATTAAATAAAACTCATACGTCTTATGATCAGTAAAGGCTAAAAATTTAATGAGTGTGTAAATATTTCCTTCCAAAAATTTTGACGTTATTTCATGTTTATTTCGGTGCATTAATTATGTCACAAAATAATATCGTATTTGTTATTGGATAGCTTTAAGCTGTTAAAACTATTAATTTATTTTTTATTAAAGAATATACCTAGTAACTACTATATAAGATTTACAGCCCAGAGATACATTTGAATTTATTAGCTGCATTCTTGTGTTTGTCACTAAGTTGAAGCAACTTGAGCGTACCCTCACCTAGAGCAATATTAATAAACCCTTGAAATAATAACATTAAAATTTTTCCAAATCGAATAACAAAAATCGAATAAAATTGGCATGAGAGTTGTAATCAAAACGAGGTTGAAGTGTGATTTAGAATTATTCATAAAAAGTATAATAGACTCTTTATTAATATAGTTTATATAATTTAAATCACAATTGAATACTTCAATATAAAACTTGGTAATCCAAGAATAAAATTTTTAATTAAATATCACTAATTTTTTAAATACCCGTTAAAATCCTTCAGGGGCAATTTAAAAGTTTAATCTTGATAATATCTACTGAGCACAGCATGATAATACTAAATAGAATAGACTAAACTAAAATATCATTTTTAAAACTATAATTTTTAATTATTAGTTTTTAATAACTATTTTAATAGGCACCATTTTTTATTACAGTATTAAAAATTAATTTGAATTTATATTACTAATTTTTAATGTATATTTAGTATTAACTAAATGTTTTTTCAAAATTGAATTTGTTGCACTTTAAAAAAGTTTTCTATTTCAATTTATTCCAACATAAATCGTATAGATTCCTAACTGATGGCGGACACCCTGTGCGCGTTTCTATATTTACATATATACATATTTAAATCTGTTTTACCGGAAAAATATAAAAAAAAATAAAAAATGCGCTAAAAATTTTCTTTATATTTCATTTTCATGAAAATTAGATTTCTATATTCAACTTTTTTAATTTTCTTTTTGTTGCCAGACCATAGCAAATTTAATGCAAGTGTTTGTCAATTGACATTTTTCCCTATATAACAATAAAATGTGTTGATTCACAACTAACACTGCATCTTGCACATGTCTTTTCAATTTTTACGGTAATCAGTTTGAAAAAAAAAAAAACAAAAAAACAAATTTCATATTTGCATTCGTTTGCTGCAATATATAGCTTCTGCTGTCGCCTGACTGACGAACCAGTTGCTGATTATTGCATGGTTGAATTAAGAAAAACAAAATAAATTTTTATATTGAAATTTTCAAAGCGTTGAATGAGTTGCATCTCAAAAATAAAAATTTGAAACTAAAAAAAAAAAACAAATTGCAACAAAGAAAATAAAACTCATAAATTAAAAAAAAAAAAACCCCAATGTTAACGCGCAAGTTTTTCATTTCATATTGTATTTTGTTTAAAAGAGTTGCCAGTTGTATATATATTTTTCTTAAGTAGTCAAAAATAGTTTAGGTTTTAAATGTTGCTTAAATATAACTAAATTGTGTAATCAGTTTAGTTCGATTAATGATCAGGATTGCAACCAAACGTGTTAAATTCAATTACCAGTACAATTACCAGTATCAGTACTTGTTAATCATTACTTCTCAAAATATTTATTAAAACAGTTTTTTAATTGTGTTTGAAGAATTCAATGTCTACTGAATTCAATTACAAAGAGTTATGTTTTTACACAATAATTTCTAGAAAGTAATCAAATTTTATTTTTAATTACTTTTGTAATTATTTTTAGAATTTAATTATTTTATTGCAATTATTTTTGATACTTAAATTACTTTTCTATTTATTTTTAATAATTGATTACCTTAAAATAATTAAATATCATAAAATACTAAACTATCATAAAAATGACAAGTATTTTTTAAAATTAAGTAATTTGATTTTTACACTTTCATATTGATTAATTACTTTATTTATAGTTTTATTTTAATTGTAATTCTGATAATAATTTGAAGTACCTAATTAAATTTTAAAAATAATTACAAAAGTAATTGAAATCCCAATTTAATTAGTTTCTAGGAATTATCAAATAAATGTACTTAATTCTCTTTATTGATTATTAAATTTTCAAAATTTTTTAAAATTATTAATGGTAGTTAGAAAGTAATGATTTCCAAGTAATGGTTTTTAACAAAGTATTTAAGTGCAATTTTTATCATTACTATACACGTCTAATTGCAACTTTATTTTAAAAAGTTGTTAGAATATTGGACCATCATTTTAAATAGGATATTCTTATGTGTCAGCCTAAAGATATGCAATAAAATTTCATTTGTATCTTAAAGATGTTTAAAAAGAGATTTTTTTATGATGAAGGATTTTAATTTTGAATTTTTATTAATCACAAACTAAAAATTAATCAAAATTTTATAAATTTATTAATCTGGTAATCTTTTTTCGTGGGCATTTTCATATCTTTACTTGCAATATGTATTTTGTATATCTGCTTTTCATAAGTTTCGTAGCATTTCGTATTGTTTTATCTTCTTGTTTTGTTGTTGTACCGTGAATAAAAAGTTTAAAAAACTCTTGGAAAATAAAAAAACAAACTAAATTAATGGCTTTACCACGGTTTATTATTATTCTTGTTTTTTTTTTCTTTTTTTTTTATTAGAAAACTTATAAACGACATTTTGTTATTATTTTTCTTATTATATTTTATATATTGCAGAGTTTTCTTTTTCTTGTAAAAGTCGTCTCCTATTATTATTGTTATTGTTGTTATTTTTCTGCTATAACGTAATCGTCATTTACAGAATTTTCTCCAATTTCTTTTAATCTTGGAAAAAGTAGCTTCACCTTTTTTTTTATCTGTTTCTTTTGCTTTTCTTTTGAAAGTAACGACAAAATAAAAATGAAAATATTCAAAAAAAACTTTTCATTTTCAGTAGTAGTTGGTTGTGCAATGCATTTTCTCGCTCTTTAAAAAATTTAAAATTCAAATCAGTTATACTTGCAACTTTTTTTTGTTGTTTATTTAGAGTTGGTGTAGTTGCTGTAGTTGGTTCTGTTGTTATTTACCAATTTAAAGTAAAAGCATGCATGAAAGTATAATGAAAAATAAAAAGAAAATGGGTGGTGTTTTACTCTTATTTCCAGTTGCCGCTGAACTCATTCAACTGTTTTTTAGTTTTGTCTGATGAGGGAATTAAAATTTAAAAATATTAAAAAAAATGTACTGCTTCTGTATTTAAGGTAAAGTTTATATTAAAAAATTGAAATAGAAGAATATAGAAAAAGTTTAATTCTGGAATATTAGAACTTAATTTAAAGTATGTTATGTTAGTAAGTTATGGAATTTATTAGACAACATTATAATTGGTAGAACTGTAGATGGTCTTGAAGGATGTAGAAATTTTATGAAATGATAAAAAATTGATAAAGTTTTTAAATTTTAACAACATAGAAAAAAAGTAAAAACGTTACTAACTTTAGTTTTTGTAGTGATTGTAAGAATTTTTCGAATCGAGTTTTCTTTCATTTTGAACTGTGGGGAGCTCGGAATTTGACTTTCGGAATTATAATACAACTAAATACACAAGCCTTAAGTTGCGGTGATTATATTGTTCTCTAAAAATATATGATTATAATCATTAAAATTTTATGGGGATTGAGGTCAACTTTAAAAAACGGAACATAATATTCTCATTAGGGTGTTGTATAGAAAATATCGTTTTGGTCTTTTGTTAATCGGTTTATTAATTATGAGTCCAAATTATTAGGGACATCAAGAATTTTCTGAAATTTCTCGATTTGGATGATTACTACGATTCTAAATATTTCCAATATAAAAACACGTGTGATGTTCGTTTTCTGTCCAAAAATTTCATTAATTTAAAAAAAAAAATAATATTTTTTATAGTTAAACTGTCTAGTTAAGTTCGTTAATTATATTGAGAAATTATATTTCAAATTATAAATTGCACACAACCTCGTAGAGATGGTCAAAAATCCTATAAGTATTATTGTGAGGTTCATAATATTTTTGAAAGGTATTGGGAGATTATACATCGAGGTAATAATAAGGGAAAACCAGGAAAAAATAAATTAGAACAACGGTATTTGCCTCAGGTTGGAAAATGGTTTCTTGATTTTGATCAGGATTTATTTTTTGCATAAAGCCAAAACTGTGACGAAATTCTTGACTGCAAAAAATTATTGAAAAAAAACTAGGTTTTATAATATTCATTCCTTACATATAAAAGTAACAGTTTTAGTTTTTCAGAGTGCCCGTAATAATATGGAAACCTACTGTATATCGTTGAAACTGTAAAGTGTCTTCTATATTACTATATCTGCGTTATTTTCTGAAAAGCAACTTATTTTGCTTAAATTTTCTAAATCTGAAGAATCTGTCATGGAATGGAATCAATTTTATTGTTGAAATGCCTTTTGCATCTTATTCGGAACTTACCCTGCCGGCTGTACAGGATTTTTTTCTCCAATTACCTTTATAGATAACAAAATTAATCTACAGATCCGTTGGACTAAAAATTTACTCCTAAAACGCTAAATCATGTCTGAACCATATTTTTCACAAGACTTTTTTCCAACTTTCCTAAATCAGTGTGGGATTAAAATATGTTCAGATTTATAAACCTATGCTTCTTATTATTTTAATTTTTCTAACTTATTATAAAATTTAATAAAAAAAATTTAATGTCAAATTTAAGAAAAAAAAACCAAATTTAAATTCTTTAAGACAAAGTTCTCTAAATTATGTCTTATGTTTTAAAAGTTTAGTATGAAAATAAACATGACATCAGAGACTTTTTTTTTCTTTCTTTCTTTCTTTTTTTTGATTTTCTTTTTTAAATTAAACAAATCTTAAAGTATATATGTATATATATGAATATATACACTTATATAAAGTTTTTCTAAGAAGCCATGTTTTATTTTTTATTTATTTTGTCTGGGTCTGTAATCGGCCATTCTACAACAAAAAAAATAGGGAACGTCTCAAAATTTCAAATCACAAAATCCCAAAGTAACAAAATCCCAAAATTTCAAAATTCCAAAATTACAAAATCCCAAATCGTAAAATCCGAAATTTCAAAATACCAAATCACAAAATCCCAATTACAAAATCCCAATTAAAAAATCCCAAAATTAGAAATTTTCAACCTAAAAGTTTAAATTGTTAATTCCAACTAGCCCTGAATGCACCCATTTCTAATATTAAAAAGATAGTATTACGGGATGGTGTCATAATTTAAAAAAAAAAATTTCCAAAGTTACAAAATTCCAAACAATGAAAAACAATAATTCCAAAAAAAATAATTCCAAAAAAAAAATTCCACAAAATAATTTCCATAGCGTAAACTAAGAGAAATTTTAAAGCTTGATACAAAATTAGGATTGTAATTTGGGATTTCATGATTGGGATTTTGTGGTTTGGTATAACGTACCAAACCCAAAAAAATATCCTTCCATGTTTTTTACTTTAATTTTTTTTGCACCCCCCACTCCATTAATTTTTCCTTGCAATTCAATCCTAATTGCAATGGAAATTTAATTTTTTTTTATATTGGGCGTGTAGTTTATATGCCATATAGTTATAATGACGATGATGATGGTAACGGTGATGATGATGATAAGAAGATGAAATAGGCCAAAATAAGTAGCATTGCGTGTTCTGTAAAAAAATTTTCCAACTTTTTTTGTTTTATATCTGATGGTTTTAATAGAATAAAAATAAAAAAAGAAATAAATAAAATTAGATTCATTGTTCATTCTCCCTTTCAATTTACGAACACATATATATATAATTATAAATATATATATGAGTAATTTCTATATATATATATATATAAATAATAAACAACACATATGTGTACATTTTAAATTAAAAATCAAAACCAGAGCGAGCGGTCAGTGATTCAATTTATGACATTTCGAATTTGTGGTATTAAAATTGTGTAGAAAACTAAACGGACATAGAGCGGTGGGGGAGTAGTTAACTAAAATTTGATTGTAATATATTTTATAACTGACTTGTTGTCAGTATGGTATAATTTTATTTTGAAAACATTTCTGACAGGCAGATTATGAAAAATTACTGACTATTAACAGGAAATATAGTGATGGGGAGGAGGGAAACGAGTATGTATGTTACATTCAAGTTAATGGGTATTGTTTGATTATTTAACTTTAGGTAATTTTTTATATATATGAAAAACTTAAATAAATAAAAATTTTGTAAAGTAGATATATAAAATATTTTAATAGTTATTTAAAGTGAATGTAATCAATTTAATTTAATACGTGTTGTTGTTTTTATAAATCATTATTAAAATTTTGAATTTATAGCAACATCACCCTTGAATTTCTGAAAATAGTTTAATACTTATTATCTTAAGTTCTTAAGTAATTTTTGAAATTAAGAAGGGTAATTTAAGTTTAAAAAAATCATAACATATTTTAAACTTTAATTAATTTAAAGATTAGAGGAATTGATGATATTTTAAGAGCGATTAATTATATGTTAGTATGCTACGAAATACAAACTTATTGTTGGCAAATTGAAGCAAAGAAGAGAGTAGAAAAGAGTAGAGTAGGTTGTGTCAACTCTTAACTTCTGTTCTAACTCTAGATAAAGATCTGCTAATATGTTTAATTTACATTTTCATATAGAACTATTTATGGGAAACTAAACAGGATTAATATAGAATGATGACTCTTTGTAATATATTTAAACCTAATATTATCCTCATACCAACAAAAGAGTCACTAGGGGATAATGTATGTATTTGTGCGATTAAAGATATTGAAGAACCTTCGACCTAAGAATTCTTAATTGAATTGCTTTATTTATAGTTTGATTTTTATTTAAATTAATTATAAATTCTAACTTGTTTTTTGTTTAATTATTTATTGCTAATTTATTAATTTGTGATTAATACATTAGTTTGTTAATTGATATTATGTTTAGTTTTAGTTTTAAAGTAATTGTGAATTCTATATATATACATATATATTCTAATTTGATTGATTTAAGCTCGTTATAAATAAGCTTATATTAAACTTGGCAAATCAAATCCTTATTGCAACGTTGGCTGTAAAACCTAATTGCTATTAAAAATACTTAAGACACATAGCTCTGTAAAAGTTACAATGAGGAAATTTTACATTTATAATTTTTAAACCAATTACACGAACCTCTTACGCCAAACAAACATTTTTACTAATATTTTTTTACAAAACTAATATTATTAAGAGAAGTTTTCTTAAAAAACAATACCTGCTTTTGAGACAGTTATAGATTTCAATCTAAATTAGGCTTATTAGTTTTGCATTAACAGAACAAAATTTGTGTGGCAGCTATTCGAAACTCTTTCACTACATAAGCCGAATTGTATAATTCAAATATTGGATAAAATTATTCTCATATAAAAAAAAGAACCAAAACCACTACTCCATCGCTAATCAGCATTGTAAAACTTTTAGAATTCTTTTTATTTATTTTATTTTTATTTTTGAGTTCTAGTACGGGCGTCAGTTGGACACACATTGTTTGACTCGGTTTCTGATTCTGATCAGTTCAATACACTTGATTCTATCTGGTCCGATTCATACGCTTGAAGCTGTCTGATCCGATCTATACACTTGAGTTTATTTGATCTGATTCATACGCCTGATTCTATCTGATCCCATTCATACACTTTCGTCTATCTGATTCGATCTATACACTTAAGTCTATTAGATCCGATCCATTCAAATAAGTCTATCTGATCCAATTCATACCCTGAAGTCTTTTTGATTCATACACTTCAGTCTATGTTTATCTCTTCTCCTTTACAGGAGATAGACATTTTCATCAAAAATGTAATGAAAAATCTAATATACCCTTAGTATTACGTTCGTAAAGAATTAAACTTCATGTACTAAATATCTAGAATTGATAGACACTAAAAGAAGTAGCTTATCAATGTTAAGTTTTTTTTAAATAATCTTAATTAATTATTTATTTTGTAACAATTTTTTTTTATTATGAATCATTTTAAATCTATTTTCATATTAATTCAAGTTCATATCTGTTTTTTTTTTCAATTTTGCATAAAATTATAAATATAATTAATGTCTTTTTTTTCGTATTTTATTATGTTTTAATTCTAAAATTAGAAGTTTAAAATATATTATAATTTAAAAAATTATATAGTCTATCAGAGAAAAATGCCAGACAATAAAAACACATATAATCACGAACTTTGCTTTGCTTTGTTTTAATAATTAATTTTTTTTTTATTAAATATATTTATATTTTTAAACGAATTAAATTAAAGACTAAAGATTCTAATTAAATTAATAAACGGATACATATACATTATATGTATATGGTGATATCATTATACAAAATATTAATTGGGGTTGTTCTGTAGACTTATAAGGTTATATTTGTTTAGCAATTAACTTCTTAAGTATAAATTCATATAAATAAAGTACTAATTAAGAGTGATTTGAAATATTCGCCTTAAATTATGCAAATTTCTAGGTGATCGTTTTCGGTGTCTAATTATTTAAAAAAAAGGACCGGAACCGCCTACCTAGAAATCTATGGTAATTAAAAAATCAAAATTAAATAAATTTTAACAAAATATTAACTTTGCATTTGTCTGATTCGATCTATTTTTAAATCAAGAACGTTTTAATTGATACTATATGATTAGATTTAGATTACAAGATTCCTTAATTATTTGTTGATAATATTATATTAGAAACAGACACATTTCTTAAACATTCGTATACATTTCGATTACACGGTTACTACTTAATTATTATTTGATAATCAATACTAGTACTCCATACTTTTAAAGAACTATTATCTGGTAATCATAATTTTAAAATACTACCAAGGAATCAATATGGAAAAAAAAGTGAAATTGGAAGAGACACATTTCTAAAACATTAGATTTGTTTTTAGATTACAAGATTACTTAATTATTAGTAGGTAATTGTACTTAAGATATTTGAGGAACGATTATTATGGTAATCATAATTTTTAATTACATACTACAAATTAATCGTAATCAATATGAAATAAAAGTTTCGGTGTTGTAAACAGACATATTTCTTAAACATTAAGATATATTTAGATTACAAGATTACTTAATTTTTTGTCATTCGTAATCATAACCGAGGGTTATCTTGTAATCATAATTTTCAAATACTACAAGGTAAACAGTATGGAATAAAAGTAAAGTTGAAAGCCGACCACATTTTTTAAAACATATTTTTATTTGGAGATTACTTAATTAATAGTTGGTAATCGTACTTAAAACTTTTAAAGAATGAATATCTTGTAATCATAATTTTCAAATACTACAAAGTAATCAGTATGGATTAAAAGTAAAATTGAAAACCCAACACATTTCTTAGTATATATTTTTATTTGGAGATTACTTAATTAATAGTTGGTAATCGTACTTAAAACTTTTAAAGAACGAATATATTGTAATCATAATTTTCAAATACAATAATCAATATGAATGAATAGTAATCAATATGAAATAAAAAATTAAATTGCAAGCATATTTTTACATACATATTCACGCAATAAGTTTTTGCACCTATAAACTTTTATTATAAGTTATAAATTACGTAATTCCAATTACATAATACCCAATTACCTAAAATGATTACTTTTTACGCGGTATCATAAAAAGAAAATAAAAATCGCATTATTTCACGCTATTTAATGACGGTTATTGAAAACATTTACTTTTTATTCCTTCTGCCCTTTCCATTCTTGTTTTTTTTATCTTTATTTTAAGTTTTATCTGAAAGAATATTTTAAAAATAACTTAAAAGAAGTGTAACAATTTTTGATCAAGAATTAATTTACTTTATTTATAATTAAAAGATAAAATAAAAAATATTCGGATGTATAACAAGCAGTGAACAAAGAAATCAACAAAAACTTATCATTTTATTATCAATATCATTATCAAATAATCGTCGTTATATGTTCGTTAACTTTTTTTACGAATTTTAAATTGGTTTGGTTGGTCTTCTAATATTTATCTCATCGTTTGTTTTGTGTTTAATCAGTGATTTAATTTTTCGCTAATTTGTATTCTAAACATTTGGGATGTTAAATAAGCCAAAATATACAAGATACTAAAAAAAAAAAAAAATTTAATTTAATAATAATAATAAAAAAATTTAAGTTTTAAAGTTTTCATATTTGGATAATCAAAAAAAAATATCTTTTTTATATTCGTGTTTTAACAACGAAGGTCAAGTTAAATAATTTATTTTTTTTTCTTTTTGTATCTTATCCAGTCAAAAAAAAAATAACATTTTTAATCTTAAGATACTTTTTTTAATATATATGATTTTTTTTTTAATTTGGCTTTGCAAAATGAAAATTTATTAATTTTTTAGTATTTCGTTTGGCGCCGTGAAATAAAGCCATACGAAATAAAGCCATAAAATGACATTATGGCTTTATTTCGCATTTGAATGTGAAATAAAGCCATATCGCCAATTTTTTCGCGTATGGCTTTAATTCGCATTCAATTGCGAAATAAAGCCATATGGCTGAAAATATAATATTATTTAACATGTTTTATTACAGTGTATTAAAAAAAATTAGGAATATTAATTTTTTTAATGAATTAGGTATCCGAATTCTTATACCATTCTTTTCATTTTAGTGTTGGATTCAAAATCTAGCTTCAATAATTGAGTTAGCGGGGGTTCGGGGGCGGCAGCCCCCGTAATGAAAATATAATATTATTTAACATGTTTTATTACAGTGTATTAAAAAAAATTAGGAACTTATTATTACTATATGGCTTTATTTCGTAAAATTTTAGAAAATGATATGGCTTTATTTCGCATTCAAATGCGAAATAAAGCCATACGCAAAAAAAATCTCGATATGGCTTTATTTCGCGCCACCTTTCGTTTTATTTAATTTTGGGGTTTTATTTTTTTGAAAAGAACTCCAAAAATTAACAATTAACTTCAATTCTAAGTGTTCCATATTAAATTGATAAAAAATAAAACTGGATAATTTTAAGGTCTGGAGCAAAAATGGAATAATATTTTTTTTTTTTTATTTTATTTTGAAATTAATAATTTATTTCAACATTAATTTTTCTTACATATTTATATATATACGTTTAAATGTGCTTTGATATGAATATAAATTGAAATGAATATAATGAAGGTATATACAGAATGTCCCAGTGACAAAGGTTTAAAGTTAAGATTTTAGTTTTAAATGATACGATAAATTAGGGTTTTTGGTTTTCAAAGATTGAAAACTTCTAGGACTATGTATGGAAAAGTATACCTGTTTTCGTTTCAAAGCGATCAAACTGAGTGGCAATCAATCTACACATAAGACGCGTTAGTTTGCTCTTATAATAAAAAGGGAAAGGTATTCTAACATAACTTACTAACTAAATAATAAAAGTCTTCTACTAGTTCATCAGGAAATATTATCTTTGAGTCTCTGAACAGATTAAATCTTTTAAGTTCAAGGTGTTCTCTATAACTGTATTAATAAGTGTACAAATTAATTTGTTATGAATAGGGTATCCCTCGAATCGTATGAGCTTCAGTGTAATGTTGTCTTTTAGCAACAATAATTGTTCTGTTCTTAAGTAAACTGAAATTAATTAAAATTACCTATATATTATATAGCGCTAACCTGGAATTCTCTCGCCGGATCCAGGAGGTAAACCCACAACAACATGGAGAAGAACGGTGCTGGATGAATTAAGTAGACGCGAAATTCTCCTAGAATGAAATAGTAGAAAAATCATTAAAAAAAAAATGAATGGAAAGTTGAAGTTGGAGCCATATTCTCACAAGTAGAGTAACAGAAAAAAAAATGTATATTATATATAAAAAATCCAAGTACTAAACCGAATATTTAAGATTAATTCAAACACGTTGCAACAACACGACGTACTGTGACGAAAACATTTATCCTCTCGTTCCTAATTGACGTCAGATTTGTGACGACAGCGTATCTCCTTTCTATTAAATAAATTTTTTATATAAGAAACGTTTATGTAATTGCAATAAAATCATGTTGTCATCACGTTGTTTTTTATGCAAATGTAACGCCCCCATAATTTTCAATTCAAAAAAAATAAATTTAAAATTCATTCTTTGTCCGATACTTGGTTTAGATTGTCGTCCTTGTCGTTGTCGATGTAAATTTATTCCCAGAAACGAGTTATTGAAATATAAATCAATTTGAAGGATCGTTACGTCGTCATCATGTGCTTTTGTACCAAGTATTGCCTCTTAATTGAACCTAAAACTTTGGCTAAATATTATAGAATTTTTGTTAAAAATTGAAAATGAAATACCAATTATACTTGAATTTATTCAACTTTTTAAGCATTATATACAGAACCTATCTAGAGACGCCTCTAATGCATTAGCAGATGAAAAATTTACAATAGACAGGGTAAAACAACTTTATTATCTTCTACTATGATACTGTTATAAAGGACCTTTTAACTGTTTAAACTGAAATTCCTACTCAAAAAAAATTTGACAACGATAGATTCGACCTATTCAACCTACACTTATTTATTCCAGAAGTATAATATGATACAAAAGTACAATTCCTTAGAAAAGACGTCAAGATATTCAAAAAAATTCAATATAACTTCAAAAAACTTTTTAAATATTTTTATAAATTATACCTTTGATATATTTATTTTAAAAATTTCTGACATACCTTGTATTAAATTA
The DNA here is from genome assembly GCA_963082915.1 of Dolichopus griseipennis. Classification (NCBI taxonomy): domain Eukaryota; kingdom Metazoa; phylum Arthropoda; class Insecta; order Diptera; family Dolichopodidae; genus Dolichopus; species Dolichopus griseipennis. The sequence continues at coordinate 17,725,865 of OY720441.1, forward strand.
TATATATATTATTCATATTCTTATACACATGTTATATATATATATGGATAGTTACATATATTAGCAATATGTATATATATATAAATGTATGTTGCATACAGATAAGTTTTTTTTGAAAAAAATATACAAAAGTATCTTCAACTCAGTAACAAGAGCAACAAGAGAAACGTTTATTTTATAATGGGAGACGTTCAAGGACTTTTGATAGAAGCAACAACAGAATAAAAAAAAAAGAAGAAAAAGAGAATAAAGTTGATAATTTGAAAAAAAAAAAAAATAAATACAAAAATAAAATTAAAATATAAAAATTCTGAAGAAAATCAAACATATAAAAATGTAACGTGGATTTAACAAAATCGTTGTTACTAGAATTTATAGGGTATTTTGAAAGAGATTTAAGAACAACAGAAATTGATTCTTTAAATAGGTTTTATTTATTAAAAGCCAATGAGCTTGAAAACTGAGATTGAAAATGAGCTTTTGCTTATTAAAATGAGATTTGAGCTCAAGCTCTATTTTATGTCAACGTGTCAAATGCTCGTGTAATGACGTTTGCATGAATTTTATGTGAAAGTGTCGAATGGTAGCTGAGTCGAGTCGAAAAGCAGAAAAGTTTTTGAACCCGGGGCTTTTCGCATGAAAGGTTGGCACTTAACTACTGTGCCATCCATATAAAAATTTTTCTTAAAAACATAGTTTAATTTATTCTGTTATAACTAAAAAATAACTCCTCCCTTATTCAAAGTTTTAAGAAAGCTTACTATATTCAGACATTAACATCTAACTAATTTAACAAAGGCTGTGAAATGTACAACCTAAGAAAATCACACTAATTTAATTGAATCTTAATTTTTTATCAAAATATTCTGCGTCAAACACATCATCAAGGAATCCCATTGATGGCGTAGTGGTAAGGACGCCGGCTTCCCAATCGAAAGGGCTCGGGTTCAAACCTAATAAAAAATGTAATTTATAATTTATATCAATAATAGTTTAAATCATAATATAATATATAAAAGGAAAGGTTGAATCACTCACTAATGACATTGTATGTGGTTGGGGACTGTTCATAATTATCATTAATCATTAAGCTGTGCATATTTTTTTAAGGCTCTTTAATATTAAATATGTTTAGTGCTACTGCTCTGTTATATGTAGTGTCTTAAAAAATTATTTAATATTTGGCGACACTTCAAATTTATCAGTTTGCAAATAATTGATTTTCATTTACTTACAAACTAAGCGTTCAGCAGCCAGCACGATTCTTAGGATGCATTTATATTTGAGCTGCGATAAATTATAATTGCATTGATACTAGTTTAGTTCAGAAAATTTAATGCATGTCTTATCAAATATTTCATCGATCCTTATTATTAAGTACACTACAAATATCTGATTCAAAGTTTCAGAAATCCATAACCAGAACAGAAGCCCACTTCTCTTCATTCAGATAGTTTACATAAAACTCTCTAAGACATTGTTTTGGTATACGTATTATAAACGTGACTTCGATTTTTAACTCTGTCAGACAAAGTTATAACACATATGTAAAAGTCATATGTAGAAGTCATATATAAAATAATATTTTCAGTAAAATACAATACAATGTATAAATTTTTATTTTTTTTAAAATAAACCTTCAACCATTCATGTCATATATAAAAAGTTATATTTTAAATTTTTTTTTTTAAATTTCCTAAGGGACACAAACAGCCAACAAAAAAAAAAGAAACGGGACCAATCATGTTATCCAGCGAACTTTTTTAAGAATATATACTTTATTATTCATATTTATATAATACATATATTGTATTTAAGTATATAACTATCTATATACAGAACATAAATGAAGTCAATGATATTCAAGTATCTATTGGATAAGAATAAACAAAAACAACAACAATAATAATAAAAAAAAAAATTATGAAAAAAAAAAAAAGATGAAGAAGCGACACGTAGGCCCATTTACAATAATTAAGTGATGAATCCAGACTAGACCGAGATTTTTTTTTTGTTATTTTTCTTTTTATTTTTTTTTCAATCCCGTATTTTTTATTTTTCATCATTTTCTTTTGTTCTCCTATCTAGACTATATAATTATAGAATTCAATCGATAAATAGAAAGAGAGGTGAAAAAGACAACAACAACAACAAAATATAAAAAATGAACATAACCTCAAAAAATATTAACTAATAGGTGATTCACATTTGCTCTAAGAAAAAAAATTTTGCTTTGTTTTTCTTTTGATTTTGCGCGAACAAACATGAAAAAAAAAAAAAAAACAAAAAAAATGTGAGATTTAAATAGAATTCAAGCTTCAAAAAGAATCCCAACAATACCACGTTCTTATATATATAGTACAACTTACTGATATGGAAACCACCTTGTAATTAAATAAAAAAAATTCAAAAAAAAAAAAAAAATTGTTTCATCCAGTGCAGCAGACTTGTAAAAAAAAATTGAAAATAAAAAAAATATAGTTCATTGCTTTTTTTTTTGTTATTTTTTTTATTTAATTTTATATTTTTAGAAAATTTGGGTTACAGACGACGCCTGATGATGGTTAAAAATTAAAATTCATATTAAAATTATTTAAATAAAGCCAATGCACAAATTTTGATTCTGTATAAGATTCAAAAATTTAAATTTCTTAAAAGGTATATTTTTAATTTTTTTATTAATTTATTTATTAAGTATTTCCAAGTGCATACAAAGCCTTTGTAAGTTGACGGGCCCTTTTTCTTTCGGATTTGGCCAATTTTTGTAGAATTGTTTTTAATTTATTTTTATTTATTTGAAGGGTCACAGCAGAGCAATTATATTACAATAATTATCCAAAGTTATCAATTTCTTAACATTATTAAATAGAGACATCTGCAGTGGTTTATTGGAAGAAATTCTTCCCTTTTAACATTTAATATAGGGTTGATATGCAATTAAAAATTTAGTCTGGGCTTACGGCATTTAAATATCGGGTTGTGTCAAGCGATTTCATATTAAAACAATCAAATCGTTTCAAAATATAAAATTGCGTAAGATTGTCGGCGCCCCTGATAATATTGTACGCAACACAGATATTCATAAAAATCTTAAGATTCTATAAATAGCAGTATAAATTAAAGAAGGATGTTGGCTGCAAGCTACCAAACTCGTTTTTTTCAACATCAAAACATAAAAGTGGCAAGATAAGTGACAATTAAAACTTTGTTAGACCTCTAAAACCCACGAAACCGTTTGGACTATTTTAGGTAAAACTCTTTTATTAACCAAGTATCCTTATGTGATTTTGTTGTATCAAAGATATGCCTGAAAGCAAAAAGCTAAAACTAAATTGATTGATAGTGTAACCAACTAGTTTTAATGATAGCAGATTTGATTGTAGTTTTTAGTTTAAGATTGGACACTTCCTCTTATTGTTTATCCCGATGTATGATGTCGCTAAAAATTCTTTTTTATGATTTCCTTCTATCATAAAAAAAAAAAAAAAATCAAAAGAAATTTTAAAATGTTTAAGAGATTTGCACTGATATTTTTGTTTTTAAGGAAAATTTAAGGATCTCTTTATGTACCTACATGGTTTATTAAAGGTTAATGCAACGTCACAAAATAATTTTGTTGAGAGTGTTCGTTAGAACCCTAAATGAGGTTTAAATTTCTGAACCCTGAGTGAAATTTAGAATCACGTATATGCTGCATAGGTGCAGACGACCCTTAGTCTTGAGATTAGTTTTGCGTCAAGTGAGCCTTCAAAAAGAAGGGTCTTATAAAATATAGGAATTACTAATATCTACTTGAAATATCCTTGGTAATTTGCATAAGTATGGTACTAAAATTTACCGATATTGCACTTTTTCCAGTTTAATAAATAAAAATTTGCAATGGAATCCGAATATTTCGAAGAAAGGCACATTAATCCTGCTAAGTGCAATTAAACAGGATATAAATAATCTAATCTAAAAGTAGTTACCAATAATATATGATTATATACAAATTTTTAAATATTAAATAGATGATCTTGATTGGAGGTCAATGTCCTTTACATATCCTCTTCAGTTTTAATGCTTTATTTTAATAGTTCCTTAAGAACCGATGGAATTTTCTTTATGTTTGATTGCGTGTTTTGGTTTTTTAAGTCCATATTAATTATAGAGTTGTTTAATTATTTATTGTAAGTTTCTAGGAGTAATTATAATTTGAAGTATTATTTACAAAATATATTTCACAAAAATGTGCAAGTTGTGAGCTTCCTGCTTGTTTCAAAGGAATTGATCCAAATTTTTGAAATTATAGACTGTGAAACTGCACTGAAACACATTTTTACAATATTTAAATTAATTTAAAATTTTTTTATTAAGAAAACAACTAACGAAATTTAAAAATTTGTACTTAGTTAATAAATTATATTTAAATTAATATTATCGACAAAAAAAGTTAATTTATTTAACTAATTAATTGTTTTTTTTTATTTTTCAGGTGAGCACAAACTTAATTCATATTTAAATTCATTTTGGTAAGTTAAAATGTTGAAACTGATAAATTGGAATTATTCGAAATTTGGAAAAAAAATTAATTGGAATTGATTGGAGTCCCAGAAAAGTTTAATGTAACAAAGTTAATTAATATATAAATGTGCACTAGAAATGCATTAGAGAACACTTAAAAAACAAAAATACAAAGACAAACAAAATCGAAAGAAGTTTCAACAGTTATTTCGGAGCCCACATTTGGGCGAGGGACTCAGAACCAATGAGGCTTAAACCACAAAACATATTTTGGCAATATACCACAGATGCAACCGAAACTGACCTTTTTAAGTACACAGCCTGATTCAATATCTAATACTTATGCGATTTATGTAATTTAATCAAACTTAATATTTTACCGTCCTGACTGCCCTACTTGATGTACATAAACTTCTACATGAAGTACATTTCCAAGGAAATACTTAAATATTTTAATATATGCATAAAAATATAGAACTTTATTAAATACCCAATTCAGGAACTTAAGAATAATCCGCAGACCACAAGAAGTTATTTATAACTTATTCAATTAAACAATTTTCTAGAGTTATATATGTATATTAAATTTAAGATCTTAGACTTTCCTTAATTGATATTTTATTTATTCTGAAAAATCGTTATTCAATTAAGTCCTATTATATTTAGAACAAATTTATCAATTAGTTAATATACATATATAAAACAATCCTATAAAACTGACACTTACAATAAAACTAATCAATCTATAACATTTAAAAGAAACATATAATAAGAATAACGACCACTGTATAATGGGAAGCCATATAATAATGAATCCATTTTAGATATGGCAATTTCATTGAGAAAGTGGTATTTTACCACATTCAGATCAAATTACAATAATGTTTACTTCAATAAAAACAATGAACAATAATAAAAACAAATTAATATAAAACAATTTTAATTAAAAAAAAAATGAACGATTCTGCACTAAATTGATTAAGAACGAATCACCAGAATGTGTATTAAAATAAAAATAAATTGAGTTAATTGTTAATCATAAAGAGGTTCTCAAAGTATATATAAGAAACCTGTAAGTATTCTGAATAATTAACTTGAATTATCGTTACATCAATTGGAAAATTTAGATTAAATTTTGTCTCAAACTTTTAAGAAGAGGTCCTTAATTTACCGTTTTTAAATTTAACTAAATTCAAACTAAATTTGACAATTTAATTATCTGGAATTGATTTCTGATAATTTAATCATACTTTCAAAAACTTTGTGTAATTATATATTAATACGTATTTCATAAATTCTTCCATTCATTAGGAGGTATTCATTAACTACGAGAGTTTGATAGAATCTAAAATCTAAGTAACCTTTATTTAAAATAGAACCTTCACTACCTTCAGTTGAAGTAAAAAAACTTAAAATAAAAGAATTTTCATTTAAAGTACAAAAAAGTAAATATAATATTTTGATTACAATAAAACTTTTTCAAAAGTTCACTTAGAAGAAAAATCCAATTCAGTTAAAATAAAAATTGTCAAAGATCGTAAGTACAATAGCTTTTGTCAAAAAATTTTTTCTAAAATAACATTTTTTAAAAACAAGTATACAGATATTTTATTAACAAGCTCGTTTAAAAAAAGCAAAGATCAATTACCTTCCCTTCGTTACTTTTTCATAAAAACAAAGTACTTATATTTTAATGAAAGTCTTAGTATGACATTTACAGTTTTTGAAACAGATATATATATATATATACAGATATCGAATATTTACATATTTTTTCAACAAATACTAACATCAATTACTTTTGTTTCGTTACTTTTTTAATAAAAAAGGGCTTATGTTTTAATTAAAAGTAATAATTTCTCTTTTATAAATCTGAAAGTTTTAGAATCACTGAATCCCATTTATTCAATATAACAGGAGTACTATTGAATTCTATTGAAAAAAAAAGTTTGTATAAGGCAAGGCGGTCAGCAGTCAATCACAGAAGCATACAAAATTACTTTAAAGGAAATAAATAAAATAAAAAGTTCACTTCAAAAAAAAAGTAACCACTGAACTTTGTGCTTAAGTCGGATATAAAATTAAATCATGCTTAATACCCACGAAATTCCCTTTATATATATATATATAATATATATATTTCATTACAGTTTTTTTTTTTCTTTCTTTACCTTACATTCTCCCAATTGATTACTTTAATACACATTGTAGGGCTACATAAAAGTACTTACATATAGTTACATACATATAGTTACAATTAATACAAAAAAAAATGTCATTGAATTGAAATATTGATCGCAAAAAAATTTAAAGGAAAAGGAATTATAATATATATATACATTTACATATTCATATAGTATTGTGTTGGAGGCGATGTTGATAATGGTTAGAAGAGTGTAAAAGTTAAAATGGAAAGGAAATTACAATATGAAAATTCAGAAAAAAAAGAAAAGGAAAAAGAATATAAAAGATAAAATTCAATGAAACCCTCAAAATCAATATCCATATTCAATGAGTTTTCATGCCAAGGTTTTTTTTATTTTACTTTGTATATGCATATATATTATATATATGTATGAAAATTTAATTTATTAATTCATTCATAAATATTTATGATTCAATTTGATGACAAACAAATTTATAGACCCAGTTCATTCAGTTTTTAATGATAAAGTGTGGCTTTTAGAGTAGAGAAAGTATACCTATATAAGGAATAATCGTTGTCAGAAAAATATTGAATCATATTTTATTATTTTGTAAGAATTTATTATAATAAAAAATTAAGGTCTTTTTAAACTATGAAGTATGTATTTAAATGAATTAAGCAATTTTTTTTTATTTGATTACTTGTAATTGTTATTTTGAAAAGGTAATTCAAATCTGGGTATTCAAAAAAATCTGATAACTGTAGTGATTTTTTTTTCATTCCCTTTATACTCCTTTAAGAAGTATAGGGAATTCACCAAGTCTATTTAAACTAGGCTTCAGATTTTTAATCGATATTTTTATTAAGCTTTTGATTACTTGGCTGTAGCTATTGCATAAGATTATGAATACACAAATATTAATTTTGTGCGTCTTCTTATTATCTTTCAGAAGAGTAATTTATAGCGGAGTTCAGATCATAGTTTTACCACATTTTTACCACGTCATTGGTCAGATAGTTAATTAGATTACTGTAGTATAGTCTTTACTTCAATCTATAGTTATTTTTCTGTAAAATATTTAAAATGCGTATGTAAAGTTTTACTGAAATGATTACTTGATTTTTACTAATTACATCTGGATTGCAAAGTTTCTGGCAGTGGATTAACAATCATTTGAATAAGTAGGAGTAATCCATCTGTGTTTTAATGAAAAATGTGTTGTTCTTATAATTTAATTTGAATGTAAAACTCTAATGTAGTCGTTTTAACTTCTGATTACTTTGTAATTACTTATAAGTTTATAAGTATCTATGAACTGTGGTTATCTGTAATATGATAACTTATCGACACTATACTTGAAAACTTATTAGCATTATATTTAAAATAATAAACCAAATGTCCTTTCAATTAATTAAAACATGGCATTGATATTGAATGATGATGGACTTTAATTAATTATGTTTTTGTGCATGAAACATCAATTAAGCATTCCAGCATTCATCTGTGTAGAAACGAAACACTATACGCTGTTTTATAAAAATTTAGCAACTAGTTTAGATTCGGATCTGAACTAAACATTACTAACTTATTATTTAAAGTTTTAATAAGAATTTGTATTAATTAACCTGATTATCTAATTTTAAATGGTGCAGGGACACAACTCCCCGTTATTAATTTATACTTTCAAATATTTACGTGGGACATAAGCCCCTTTACAAGTGGTCCCATTAATGAAGTTATAACTCCCTTTATTAAATTTTGAGTTATAAAATCATATAATTTAAATTGTGTGATTGAGCGTAATATATTAAAGTCAAAATTTTGAAATAATTTCTGAAAGTCTTTTCTGATCTGTATAATTTAAAGTATAATAATATAAAAATATATATAAGTAAAATATAAATGTACAACAATATTTATTTATATATTTATCTATGCGAGATACTATATTAGGAAGCATATTTGGTTAAAAAATCAAAATTGACCCTTTTCCAGAGTATTTATGAATTCATGTATTCGAGACTTTGGTAACAAAATCAGAGTTACTACTTTTGCAAAATAGCCTTTTAAAATGTAGTTTAAATGTAAAATTATTGTTGTTTTCTTAATTTTGTAAAAAACGATAACTTTGATTTCGAATCCAAACCCAAAATGTGTACCCGTCACTGATATTATGTAATTAAAATTAATATTTTTTTTAATATTACTAATAACCTCTCAGCTAAGAACTGTATAAGGGAGTTCTGATCCTGCACCTTTTAAATTTCTATAAACTTTATAGAATATTCAATATTTTGAGAAATAATAATTAGTTATATTTATTTTTCTTTATTTCAAATTCCTTAAATATTGATTTAAACTTAATTTAGTCAAACCTTATTACTTAAATCTTGTAAAAATATTACCCCAATTAACTAACTAAATAAATATGTTATTCTGATAATTTTTATTATTAATTTAATTAACTTAATTTTAATATCACCTGGAGTTTTGGTTCATAATTTTAAGTATAAATATAAATTTTATTTATAAAATTTTTTATTAAGTTGGAAAATGTTTCTATTAACAGGTCAATTCTATGTTCCTGCTGTTTTTTTTATTATAATGTAGGCAACTTATTTATTATTAAGTATTTGATATGACATTTTAATAAACATTATAAAGAAAAGTTTTTCAAAGGACGAAATAATGAAAACCAACAGATGTCCTTTGTCGATTTTTTAACACAATAAAATAAGATTAAGTAATTTTCTCTAATATATATATATTTACATTTTGTAACACCCACATAATAAATATATATATATAAAGTATTACATTATTTATTTAAATAAAGTAATTCTGGCTTCTCTTATTTGTATTTATTAGATTATTTCAATCTACATAATTTTTATTTTTACCCTAATATTTTTGTTTATTTTTTTTTACCCCAGAAGAAAAAAGTAGAATTAAAAGTTTGTTTTTTGTTGTTGTTCTAATTTTCTAATTCTAAAATCACAAGTTAATGTAAAAAGTTACCTAAAAATCATAAATAAATAAAAAAAATAATTTAGAATTAACGAAAATAAATTAGTTTTAAAATGTCTACAGGGGAAAAAACCAAAGATTGACTGTGTTGAAACAGAAAAACCAAAGCTTTAAAGCATTGAAGATATATAAAAAAGATGGTAATTAATTCAATATGCAGTATAAAATTTTAACCCATTGAGTCCCATAATTTAGTTTTATTATAATCTTGCAAGAACTTTTTATGTAAATCCGATTTGAAAATTGTGACTATCAAATGTCAATTAAAAATATAAATTTAAAGAAAAAAGTATTTTCAAATACACTTTTCATTGTGGATTAGAAGTGGATCTTAGTTGGTATCTTGATTAGTTGTTAATTCAAAAAGTGAATGTTACATTAAGCTGTTTGGAAGCTTAGTTAATCCCTTTACAATTACATAAAATATTAATTATGCTCGCCAATTAATTTTAAATAATGTAGCAATTGAAAAAGTAAATACAATTAAATATCTAGGTCTACATATTGATAAGAATCTAAAATTTAGGCTGCAGGAACTTCAGGTTTTAAAAAATAAAGCAATTAAAACGATGAATATTTTTCCAATATTAACTCCTTCAAATCAGCTCTATTAAATAAAACTTCTTCCATTGCATAAACTTGAAATATTTGAAATGTATATCTTATGTTATAGATAAATTAAATCTGGCGTTATATTATCTAAAGTCTCTGAGATTCACCATTATAAGACCAGAAATCGTGACAATTTATCAGTCCAAAAATTTCCCAATGAATGCTTTTACATCCACAATGGTCTTTCATTTAAATAGCTTATCACCACACATAAAAACTTGAACTCTATTTTAATATTTAAATAGCAACTCCCCCTTAATGAAGCAATTTATTTCTGTCTACACCTTAAATCACCGTTCTTTAATCCAAAATCTTTATTTTGCCTGGAAAAATTTCAGATATCGCATTCATATTCACAAAAGAAAAACTAGTGCCAACAATAGACCACTCTACCCTATTCTACATAAAAAAAAAACAAAATAAAAACAAACATTGGGACTTCAATTCAATTTTGTATATATCATAAACTTGTATTTAGGTCAGTTCTCATTTTTTAATAAAAAAAAAACAAATACAAAATAATAAAAAAAAAAAATAAATAGAACACAAAAACAAATACATATAAAAAAAAATAAAGTAATATGTAAAATTAATGTATAGTAAGTAATACGTTACTACTTAGTAATATGCTAAGTTAATACATATTACTTACTTAAAAATTACATAAATAGTAAACAAGGAGCTACGAGTTATCAAATAAACGTCATATTTAGATTTGACCTATAATTAAAGTTTTTTTTTATTAAAATTTTTTCATACATTAAATAAATTTTAATAAAACGTGGGTGGGTGGTAACTAGTAATCTAAAAAAAATAGGATAAAAAATTAGGTCAAAATAAGTAATTTTTCTATGGTTTCAATAAGTAACAGAGTGTCCTTAAAAGGATTTGTATTGTATAAACACACATATACACACAAATAAACAAAAAAAATATTTAGTTAAATAGTTAAAATAACAATAATAGGTAACTAATAATAAGCTTATGTCATTATAGTCCTATTCCATATACTGATGAAGTTTGGAAAATTTTCCATTTTTAACTTAGCCATGAATAGTGATAGAATTATCTATTAAAAATGTATTTTATGTAGATTTTACATAACTTACGTATAAAGAGGATATACATACATACACACATATAAAAAAGCTTCCATAGGTTTATAAAACTAATTATAAAAAAAATTAGAAAACCTTTTACTTAAATTTATAAATATTAATATATATATATACACCATTTACCAATCTAATATATATATATATATATTTGATTGGTAGATTGGTAAACATAAATTGGAGTATGTATGTATGTATCTATGTATGTATTATTAAAAATAAATAGAATAGAAAAATATTTGTTTGTTCTACTTTTTTTTTTACAAAAAAAAAATAAGGACACAATTAAGAACAAATTAAGTAAATGTATATACAAACATAAATTAACTTACTTATTTATTAATTATGTAATAATATGTTTATCCTTATATATATATATTAAATAAGTACATATATAGTAAACACCTTGGCTTACCTACGTTTTTTTTTATTATAGTATAATTTAAAATGTAATTCTTTGAAAAGAGTGATACAATTTGTTTGTTGGATGAACTATGGATTGATAAATTAATTTAATATATAGTATATAGGGGACACCAGATAGGATTTTCAGAGAAATATCTATTAAAAAACGATCAAAAAATTTAGTTTTCGTTTTGTTCTAGATATTAACTGTCATTTATTCCGTAGATATATTTTTTAATTATTTAAAATAATCTTTTCCGTTCTGAACATAAAACGAAAAGTAAAATTCTTAAAAGTTAAAATCACTTTCGGATCCTTCTACCTTCTCATTCTATCAAGATCTTTTAACAGAACGCCAAAATCATGTTTGGAACAGAAGTTATGGGTGTTTTCATCAAAACAAAGAAAACAGCCAAAAATCTTCTTATATGGACACACAGTTCTAAATCTATTGGACCCGTTACTTAGCAGTCCTCATACAAAAATTTTGTAACGGTATTTCCTTTAGGGTGATATATGTCAAGGTACTTACTTGCGAATCTCCTTGTATAAATTACTCACATCTGCTTCTTCAGAAAATATCCTAGTATATACATGTATTTGAACATAAGGTTTCGCTATGCAAGTTTTGAGTTTCTTTATAATCCAATGGATTTGTGATTTAATTGAAGTTTTTTAATTTCTTATTGCTAGCAAAGATGCTTAAAAATACTTTATTAGCTTCTTCTTCAACAGTTATCCAATTTTCTTCTTGGAGCATTGATACAGTGTCTAACTCCAATGCACCAATCCATCGATTTCTCGGCTTTCCTACTGGTTTTTTTCCTATCTATTTTCCCATTCAATACTTTCTTTGGTATGCGGGAATTTGGCATTCGTTGTATGTGTCCGGTCCAACTAAGGCGTTTAAGTATGTCAAAAGTATGATGCTAACTATGCTATCTGTATATACATTGTATAGCTCTGCGTCGCATTCTAAATTGGCCCTGGTCGATAATTGACCCTATAATTGCACACAATATTTTTCTCTCGAAATTTGCCATTGCTTGGGTGATCGTCCACGTTTCACTGCTCTAATTGATTTTATTTTCCAAATATGGTACTGGTTCTGATTTTACTACTTAAATAACTCCCTTCCAACTATGAGTTTAAAAGGGTTTTTTTTTTACTTCGATTGTATAAACCTTTAGAAATCACCTCCCAATATTTTTAAAATTTTGATTTTAAAAACTATTTAGAACCAAAAATTTTAATTAAAATGTTAAAAACGTTTTTGTACAAATACGAATTCTGTAAAACCTTGAATTCTTAAAGGAATTACATTAACCCTTTAAGATTATAATTTTGAAGGTGTTTTCCATTATAAAAATTGTGCCAAATATTCACAGAATTTACTTTTAATTTATTGCTTTGTTCATTCATCCAAAAATGGGATTTTTTTTAATACTCTTAATATAAATAATTCATTTTTCAATTTTCTCTGAATAAATTATATTTATATTTATATATATGTACATATAATATATATATATATATTTTTTCTGAAAGATAGGAAATATGTCACTCATTTTGACTATGATATCACTTCACTAAAATTTCGAACCTTTATCAAATGAAGGGAAATTATAGGATTTTTCTATATTATCTTTATATATGTATGTATAAAAATATAAAACGAATCCTTGAAATATAATTCCAATGTTGACTTGCTTTAAATGTATATATTATGTATTAAACATTAAATAAATTCCAAAAATTGGAGACAAAATTATATTGTACCGTAATATGATAATATAGTTCTTCTTTGGAGTAACTTTTATTTACGAAAGGTCCTATTAAGGTCCTAAACCTATTTATTTGCTTTCAAAATTTCATTCGTAGCAATTAAGTTTGTAGCTCATATAATTTTTAATTGTTAAAAACTAAATTATTACCACATTGAAGGATTTGAACATTTGATGAACGGACATTTACAATTAAATTAATAAAAATTAATTTACTTGCTTTTACAAAGTTACAAGTCCATAAAACTTTTATGTAACAACCTTGTAATTATAATTTTGGTTTTGTTAATACACTGAAATGATTGCCATGTTGTCTTTTTTTTTTAAATTCAAAATCAGATAATACAGTATGGGCTAAAAATATGGGTATTACTTATTTAATTTCTGTAAAATGCACGCTAAACAAGTTTTAGAGATTTCTAAGAATATTTATCTGAAAAATGATTTTCGAAAACCAATAAAATCGAATTATATCAATCGAATTAAAATATTTAGATTTTATTGAATTAAGTATTTAGAAAATGGTAGATTTAACTGTAAAAGCTATTAACGGTAAAAGCTATGATTTTCAATTCCATTCATTTCATTCACAAATATCTATATGTGAATAAAAGATAGAAGTGTTTTATTTAAATTTAAATTCAAAAGTTTGTAATCTAGTTTAATTTGTAATGAAGAGTTAGGAATGGAACCTCAATTTTTTAACTCGTCATCTTATTTAGAATGATTGGATATTGGCAATGTTTCAGTTCTTAGACACCGTTGGCTTGTAAAACAAATTGGTCATGTTCGTACTAAATAGGACACTTCGATATATCGAAAAATTGTTCTAAGATTGACAAAAGATTAAGATTGAAAAATTGATTGTTTGGACTTTATGTAATTAATATTAATACTTCCATAATTTTTACTATAGTTTATCACGTTATAGCTGTAAATTCCAAAATTCATAATTTACCACAATATCATGTTTTTTTTCCACGTTGTTTATTCATCATTGCAGATTCAGCCTTAGTTTCATTTTATATAGTTTTTTTTTTTATTAAATTTAAATGCAAATTTTTTTTTATCATATTATGCATGATAAAGGATTTAAAAAATATGGCCTTACTCGAAAATTTATAATATATTTCTAGTTTACTGCGCGTTCATTATATGTTATGTGATAAAGTAGGGTGAAGTATGATGGAAAGCTAAATGATGAATTCATTAGAAAAGTTTTATACCAATAAATTAATACTTTTTTATCGTTCTCCTCACCTCTTCCTTCAAAAAGTTAATAAATCTTTAGTATTTTACAAATATATTAATACTTGTTTTATTCTAAGGCTATCATATAGATGGTTTGAGGGATAGCCTCTCTATACAATACATTTGGTAAATTAGATCGAACGAATGGCATTAACTTGTATATTTTATGTATTTGTATTTGATGCTGGTATGTTCATTATAAAATTTTCTGTAATAAATTACATTGGAGGTTAAAAATGTAAATGTATGTTTCCAAGGACATTTTTTTGCATAAAAAAAAAGGATAATAAAAAAAAAAATTAAAATATATAAAAATAGATTCATAGAGTGGTGATTATATTTTAGAAATTAAACAAAAATGGAGATTTAAGTCCTTTCTAGGACATCTATTTTTATAAATTTTGAATTAAGGTTAAATATCCTTTTTTTAAAGGATGTTTTTTTTTATTATGTTTTGTAAATATGTATACAAACATTTTTTAGAACGAGTGCCCATTTTGGATATTGAAATTTGTCATTGAATTAAAGTTCCAGTGACTATTTATTTATATATACGATATTTAACTATTACAATATATTAAACTATTAGAATTTCAAACTGAGATTTATTATAAAATGGCAGTATAGCTAAAAAGTTTTTAAAATTAAGAATTTAAGAAGTTAATTGGTCGGTCCAGTGTTTTATTTTGAGTTTGAATTTTCAAATGATGCAATCAAGCAGAGGAACAAATAAAGTTCTAATTTTTTTGAGAATCTCTTCTTAAATTAAAAATTCTATAGTTATTCAAAAGTGTTATATCTGAAAATACTGCTGAAAATATCTTTGAACTGTATACTCGTAGTATCCCAAAAAAGCTAAGGTTTTCAAATTGCATTGACCTATAATTATAAGATATTATGTAGAAATAATTAAACCATCTGTGAGTTGTAAGAATTAATCCAAAGTCAGTTTTTGGATTTTGCAGTTCTCTTGCATGTTTCCAATGTAGCTGTAACTAATTTTAACCACTTCCACTATTTATCGAAATTTTCAACTCAACTTTTGGGTCATTTCTAACAAAATGTTTAATATTAAATAACTGTAATGGAATAATAAAGTTTTATTTACAAGAGCTTCTGATTTTAGATAATAAAGTAGTGAGGGTGAAAACGCTGTTAGAATTCGGAGTAAGTGGAACCACTGCTCGATATTAAGAAAAGTGGTTTAAACTCAAAATCACTATTAAATATTCTTAATCCTTGAAGATAAGAGCTTGAACAAAAATTAAACGAAAAAATGGAGGGGAGATGGGAGGTAAATTTCTAAATTATATTAGTATAGGTAACTTAAAGAAGTATTAATACTTGCGAAAGTGAAGGGAATTTACCTAAGATCGCCATACTATCTCAAGCATAATAACATTGAAAGTTTTTTATTTAAAATTTTAATTTATACTTTAACTAATTAATCAAACAATTTAACAGACATATTATTTTTTTTTTATTTTTTTTTTTTGTATTACACAATTAATTTCTCATCATTAATATAACGATTAATAAAATAATATGTTTGTTTTACAATTCATTTGTATCTTAAAGAACTTCTTAATTAACTACCTTAAAATAAATTACTTCTCATTAAAATTAATATCGAAAAATGAATACATATATATATATATATATACAATGCATAATATATATATATATATACAATGCATAATATATATATATACTTTAAAATATGATTTAAAAAATCACCAGATATAAAAATAAAAAACAAACAAGTGAATTGAATTTGTGTTCATGTTAAATTAAAAATTTTTTAATCTTGCAAATAAAAAGTATCAATCATTGTGAATATCATATATATTCACATATATCCATTTTGCGGATTGCGGACTGTCCTGTGGTCAACATTTTACCAATAACCAAAAATAAAAAAAAAAATTAAAAGTTTTTATCAATAGCAAATTGCTTTGGTTGTTATTTTTCCTTTCAAGTAATTATCAGTCCGCCATTCATTAAAAGTAAAAATTGAAAATTAAAAATAAAAAATTAATTTGTTTTTGTAACCGAACTCTCTTTAATTGAAGTTTAAAAAATGTTCACGATCATAACTCATTCATTTGTTGAATAAAAAATGAAATCAGAAAATCAAAAAAAAAAAAACAAAAAAAAAATTCAGGAGATTGGTATTAAAAAAAAATATATTATAAAAGATACCAAAGGGATAAAAATTAAAGAAGGCCAAACGTATAATAAATTTTGTTTGCTGGTTTTGTTTTTTTTTTTTTTTTATTTATCGCCCAGCCTTTTCCTTAATTATATTTTTTTTTTTTTTTAGTTTTTTTGATGTTGGCGCTCTTTATTTAAAAAACAGAACTCTTTTTTTCAACTTCAATAGGCATCCTATATACAAATTTCTTTAACGCATTGAACGAATGCGTTCAAATGTTTTCATTTGTAGTGAGGTTTTTTTGAAATCAATTGAAAATGTTTGAATAATAATATGTGGTATAAGTTCTATTGGTTGTCTTTACATGGTTTTTAATGCAAAATTAGTTATTAATAAATTTATAAAAACTCTACATATAATTTGTAAGCATTCTCTAGTTACTAAAAGTAACTGAAGAGTATTAGAATAAGTTAAGTGTATTGCATATATTATTTCTTTATTTATTTATTTGTAATACTAGACAATAGTAAATATTGCCTGATAATATTATATTAATCCTTTGCCAATTTGACATTTGGACTTATTGTTGAATTATTGTAATATACACTATATTTTTTTCTTAGATATGATCCGACCAGGGTTTGAAACCCAGACTTTTCGATTCAAAGTAGCCATTTTACCACTTAGCTATCGGTTAGATGAAGCATACATTAAATATTTAAAAAAATTACCACCATTTAAATTTTACTCAAAATATAAATAAAATATAAATTTCATTTATTAGTGAATGCATTTAGACATAATTATATACCGACATATATTGTGACTTCAAAAAGAAATTCAGTTTTGTCCATCCAACATTATTGGACTCCTCAGTAGGTAATACTAGTTCTTGGCTATCTAGACAATTCCAAAATAACGTTTTTATCAAATTATCTAATAAATGCCTTTATATAAAAAATTATAAAAATCATCTGTGAGTTGTAAAATAAATAAAAATTTTTCATTTTAATAATTGTTTTGGTTACTTTTATATAAAATGAATTACTTTTATTTTTATATATTTTATTATTACTTAATTTTACACTTACATATAACTTAAATTATAACTGAGTTTTACGGATTTTTAAAATATGTAAAAATAAAAATAATTCAATTAATTATTGTTTTTATTTTTCATAAGAATTAGAATAGTTTAAAAATCTGACATAATCAATTTTGGCTTATTATATTGTGATGTTTTTATCAAATAAATAATTTATGATATAATAAATATTGAAATAATAAATCTATTCTATATATATATGTATATTTTTCTATTATAAAATTTTAACTAAAATAAATAAACATGTAGCAATAAGCACAATTGTGAACAGTACCTAATCTAATTTTGTAAAAACATAAATGGCAACACTTAATTAGAAGTTAGATGTGTCACTGTTGAATATTTTTCATATGTAATGAAATAATTAAATGTCAAATTTTTTTCCTGTACTGTGGTAAGAGGAGAATAAGATTGTAAGGTATGGAAAGAATCATATAACAATGAATAATTAAATTTTTCAATCATTTGTTTGAATTAATGTTTTAAATTTTAAAGAACATAAGAACTGATACTTAACCATGTAAGAAATGCCCATTGTATTTATCAAATTCGCATTGCAATTATTTCCAAACTTGAGTTACATAGAGTACAGAAAATGATTCCACCTAGTGTTCCATCATTTTATTATTTAAATATGTGCTTAAGTTTGTAATTATAATTTTGAAGGAATTGAGAATTTACATGCACAAGTGGGATCTGTATTAAGGAAACCTACACTATTACAAATTTTTGATTAAGATTATTTTTTGAATGCATAAACTTGTTCTTTATTTATTTAGGTACTCTTATAACTAATTATTTTTTAAAAATTTGTTTAAGTGTTTTATTTCAACTTTTTATTTATTCTACAAATTATTTCGATAGAAAATCCCAATATATTTACAATCCTTGAAATAACTTATACCTTCATTTCTTATTTATTTTAATTTAATGTATTACTTATTTCAATTTTTAAAACTATTTTGCCTAAAATAATGCAATTTCATTTTCAACATCTTTTTATGTTTTTAATTGTTAATAGCGAATTAACAATAGTTAATGGATAAGTAACTTTTCCCAACAATCCCCATTTTGATAAAATATATATATAATATTTTTGTAATACATATATTATAAATCATAAATTCATAAAATTAAATACCAATTAAATATTACATCTAGAATCTCGGTGGTCAAGTAATTAAATTTAATGCATAGGTACAAAAAAATTAAGTTCAAATCTTAAACAAGTCGCAAGGGTTTTTAATAAACAATTGCTGTAGAAATATTTAATGAAATATTCGTGAATAAAAAGTATATCTGAATATTAG
Source organism: Dolichopus griseipennis (assembly GCA_963082915.1). Classification (NCBI taxonomy): domain Eukaryota; kingdom Metazoa; phylum Arthropoda; class Insecta; order Diptera; family Dolichopodidae; genus Dolichopus; species Dolichopus griseipennis. The sequence goes on from OY720441.1 coordinate 17,745,279, forward strand.
AAATGTACTCTTTATTTGAGAACTTATTTAAATTCTAGCAAATATTGTATCAGGTTGGTAATATTGCATTTTAATATATGTATACCTACCCACATGCTTCGTAAGTATATACACATGTTAGAATGCAATAATAGAGTTGAAAAATGGAGTTCCTAGGAGCACATGTTCATTCTTTTTTATGAAATTGAAACAATTTGTTCAACTTGCAATATTAGAACTAAATATTTTATCATCAGCAACATTTAAACAATTTTTTATTTTTTTGTTTTAATTTTTATATACAATAAATTAAAAAAAAATAAAAATTTATTTATTTATTGAATATGTATGGTTTTTATTCCAATTTCCATTAGTCTTTATGGTTACTAATAACCATAATTCTTCTGCTGTTCTTTTTTTTTATGAATGTTTAATTTTTTATTGTTTTTTCTTTCTTTTTTTCCATTCAATTTCTATCCCTTTCTATTTTATTATCATTATACCCGTATGACTATATAGTCAAAGGGTATAATAAATTTGCCATTACGTTTGTGACGCAGAGAAGGAGGGGGGTAGATATAGACTCAAGTGTATGGATCGGATCAGAATCGAAAAATAAATCGATTTAGCTATGTATGTCCGTCCGTCCGTCTGTCCGTCCGTCTGTCCGTCTGTCCGTCCGTCCGCACGATAACTCAAAAACTAAAGGAGCTAGGATCTTGAAATTTTCGCAAATTCGTTTTTTTGCAATAGCCGTCATCGCTATTTAAATCCAGCCATTTTGGTCCATGGGTTCAGGTAGCTGCCATACAACTTCCTTTTTTATATGAGTATTTCTCTGTACCATACAGCTACGTGTCTGAAATTTTGGCAAAAGTAGTTTAGTTTTATGGCCAAAGTTTCTGCAAAATTTGGTTGGTCTGATGCAAAGGGTTCGAGTAGCTGCCATACAATTTCTTATTTTATATGAGCATTACTCTATACCTATTGAAGTTGGGTGTCTGAAATTTTGCCAAAAATAGTTTAGTGTAATGGCCAAAGTTATTGCAAAATTTGGTTGGTCTACTGCCAAGGGTTCGAGTAGCTGCCATACAACTCCTTCTCTTATAAGAGCATTACACTACACCTAATAAAGCTGGTATGTTTGAAATTTTGCCAAAAGTAATTAATGTTTATAATAATGATATAATGTTTATATAACGGTCATACGGGTATCCCAGAGTTGACACAGTCTACTCTACTACACTCTTCCTCGTTTTTTTTTTTGTTTTGTTTTGTCATTGAATTTCCCATAAATATTGGACCCTATCTTTCTGATTTAAACAATTTAAATAAATGCATGCAAAAGAGGACGAATATTTATATATAAAAAATTGTGTAAAAAATACGAAGGTCCAATAAATTATTTCAAAAAAATCTTTCTGATAAAAAACAAATGAATTTCTTTTTTTTTCAGATTTATGACTTTGAAATCTGTTTTTTTTTTTTAATAAATTCGAATTAAAAAAAAAAATACAATAAAGAAAAATATTGATTTGGATGAGCATCCAGATTTAATGAGATGGAGAATTAAAAAAACGGTTTTTATAGTGTAATCATAAAAAACAGAAGATTTGCATTTGGTTTATTCTACCAAAACCTTTTTTAATTCAGTCAAAATTGCGCTAATAAATTATGCTTAAAGTAATTAAATGTGAATGTTGTTCTAGCTGTTAGATAGATTCGAAGCCCCTTTAAAAATTGTTAGAATTGAAATCCCATAGAAAATAGGAATGAGCCAAACAATTTTCAAACAACGGTCATAGCTAAAAGAATTCCTTCGTATTAATAAAAGTTTCTTAGTTGAAAATATTAAAATATTAGCTACTGCTAACTAGTCGGCTGCCTCTCCGATTCTATTCATCCAATCATTAATTTAAAAAATTAATTGCATATAATATTTATTGATCATATAGGTGAATCCTTTTAAAAAGTGTCAAGAAATCCTAAGCCCACTAAAACCGCTTCTGTAACCCTCTGACTTAAATTATACAACGATTGGTGAGCATATAGCTAAAAAATTAATTTTGTTATAGTGAATCCCTTCAAAAAGTATAAATAAATTGTAAATGCCCTCGTGATTTGCAATTTTACTCACTAAAACAGCCTCTGTAACTCCCATAACCCCATAGCGGTTTAAACTATAAACTGTCGTAAGAATTTGGAAACACAAATGTTTGTAATTTTTCTAATTTATTTTCAAAAAGTTCTTTTGCTCCAGAGTTGTAATTCGAATAGGATCTACTGGAAATCTAATCAGTCACATTTGTTGCTAAGCGATTATTATTTCAAAAAGAATTACAGAATACTTTCGATTTCTTCTGGAATGTCACCTAAATAGATCCTTCATTTAATCTAAACATCTTATTATCTATATGTTTCAGCTTCGAGTAATTCAAGAATTTAGATCTTTTGTTTAATTAACCATAGATCTGATTAATCCATTTAAATAACCATAGAATCTGATTACCTATATGTAACACATCTACCAAATGCAACTACAAGTTTACATAAAATTCTTGAATTTTGTTGTACATATTGAAAAAGCAAACAATAATCAGTGAATCCCAGTTTTTTAATTTTTATTTTTTTAATGCCTTACAACAAATTAATTCTTTGTTTATTTTTAATTTATTTTAATTTTTTTTTTTTGTTTTGTTTTTTGTTGCAACTTGCAACAATATAAAATTTTATTACAATTGTATACGATGACTGACCATCTCTTTGCTTTGTACTACCCACTATATAGCATCAGCACCAGTTAATTTACTCAATGCGGTACAGGTTGTGTGTGTGTGTGATTTGTTGCAAAATTTTATGTCTAGACTTTATGCTCATATGCAGAAATTGAAAATTCATTTTTCAATGAACGGATGCAATCAAGGTTTTTTGTTGTTGTTTTTTGTTGCCTTTCTCTTTATTTTTATACCCGTATGTACCAAAGAGGGTATACTAAATTTGCCATTACGATTGTGACGCAGTAAAGGAAAGGCACTAGATATAGATACAAGGACATGAATTGTATCAGAATTGAATAGTAAATCGATTTAACTAAGTGTGCCAGTTCGTCCGATTGTGAGCATAATTCCAGCCATGCTTCTTCAAGGAGTTCGAGTAGCTCGGACACAACTGCTTATTTAATATGGAAATAACTCTTTACTTAATAAAGGTGGAGTATTTGAAATTTTGACAAAAGTAGTTTAATTCATTGGCAAAGTTTGCACAAAATTTGGTTATCCTGTATAAAGTGGGTTCGAGTAGCCGCTGTACAACCTTTTTTACTAATAAGAGAATAACTTAATACATATAATAAAACTAAGTATGTATTTGAAATTTTGTCAAAAGCAGTTAATTTTAAAGGCCAACATTTACCCTAAATACACAGTTAGTATAGTTGGTAAAAGGTTTAAAAAGCTGCCCTCCAACTTTATATATAACTCAGAGTCTATTAAGTCATGTATTTCAAATTTCACCAAAAGTAATTAACCGCATAACATAATGTTTATATTACGTTCATGTGAGTATCCTAGAGTTGACACAGCCTCTCTATACACTTTCCCTTGTTATTTTTCTGAATATGATGCTATTATTGTGCGGCATTGTTATTTTTTTGCATTAACTGCAATGAAATAATAATTTATGACAATATTAATGTATATTAGTTTTTATTTTTTAATTTTTTACTTTATTTTTTTAAATATGATAATTGTTATCATTATCATCAATTATTGTTTTAAAAAAAACTGATTCGAATTCAATACGGATATTTCATCTTTGTTTTGTGTTGATTACTTAACACCAATGTAACCACATCCGAAGATGAAGAAGTTCAATATATATTAACGGTATATAATTATTTAAAACAAGGACTCATTTGTTTTTTAATACCTGTACCTGTGTACCTGTTCCTCAAAAATATGCTGTAAATGGAATTTAAAATTTATATGTTAAAAATAATAAAATAAATTAAAAATTTATTAAAATTAATAATTACAAATATTTTGTTTGTGTAAAAAATGTAGGCAGAGTTTTAACATGTAATCAATTTAAATTCTTTTAAAGATGATGAAACAAGGTCATCATGCCATCATTGGTAAATATTTATTATGTTAAGTAGTGTATATAAATTGTTTAAAATAAATTAAACATTATTAAATTATTAAGAGTTACAAGTGATCTGTATGTTTGGTAACCCTAATTAAAGTAATTGAAAATCGTTTAAATTAAAGGATTTTTGATTTGAAGGTGTTTAAAATTAAGGTGGAGTTTAATGTTTAATAAAAAGTTAATTATGATCTGGGTTTTGTAACTTTAATTAAAATAATTGAAAATCGTTTAAATTAAAGGATTTCTGATTTGGAGGTGTTTAAACATAAGATGATTTTTAATGACTTAAAAGTTATTAAAGTTTTACATTACTAATTGACACATTAAGATGTTAAATATTAGGCGGGTTGAGTTTGGAATTTTAAAATTTTATTACAGTTTTTTTTTTAATTTATTTAAAACCATTATTATAAAAGAAAATAATAGGGGTTTGGTATCCTGCCTTTGCAGACACAGACACAATTCAAAATTTAATTAAAATTTTTCGGGGTTTGGTAACTTGAGATTTTGAAATACATTTGGAATGTAACATCATTTAGAATTTTTATTTCAGTGGGTTCTTTTTCTCGGTCTATTCGTTAGTAAGTAGTTTATTAGTTTCCTATTAATAGTTGTATTTTTTGGGAATCCTACAAAAATACTCGTAATTCATATAATAATTTAGTGCTTTTTTGGTATTTAATTATTTTAAAGTAATTATTTATCAAAACTAATTTAAGTATCAAAAAAAAATTACAAAAGTAATTAAATTTCAAAAATAATTACAAAAGTAATTAAAAATCTAAATTCGATTAATTCCTAGGAATTTTTGGGTGCATGCAATAAGGCCAAATGAAATAAAGCCAAATTACACTTTTTTGCCTTTATTTCAATAACACACTTGAAATAAAACCAAAATATTTTCGGCTTTTTTTTCATTTTTAAAAATTTTTAAAAAAGAAATAAAGTAAAAATTATAAAGAAATAAAGCCAAAATTATTTTAAACATAAGATAAACCAAAATTAATATTGCCAGATTCTGAATCATGAGGGATTTAATATTGCATAAATATTTTGGAAAAAGGGAATACTCTGATTTTAAATCCAACACTAAAATCTCTCTTAATTCAGAATTCCACATATACACATATGTGAATATTCTTGGAAAATCCATCCTAATTCCGAATCTAACGTACACATATATAGAAATATTCTGGAAATATTGTTTGCAAATTTAAAAAAAACTTAACAATTTGAAATAAAATCAATTTGGCTTTATTTTAATTTTTCATATTGAAATAAGACCAACATTTAAAAATTGGTTTTTTGGCTTTATTTCAAATATGAAAATGAAATAAAATCAATTGGCTTTATTTCATTTGGCCTTATTGCATGTACCCGAATTATTAAGTAAATTCTTGATTCTTTTTACAGGTAATTTAATTCTTAAAGTATCTTTACAAAAATTTTTTAATGATATATTTAGGAAGAGATGATTATCAAATAATGGTATGGTACTTAACAGAGTATTTAAGTACCATTATCATTACTTTTCAGATCTGATTTTTACTTGCACTCTCTGCAACTATTTGGCACAAAAAAAAATAAATAAATAAATGAATGAAAATAAATGGATTTAGTTGAATCAATAAAATTAAAATGCCACCTTTAAATTATATATATACCATATTCAAAATCAAAGTATCCCCATTTTGGATTTTACATTCAAGACTCCAACTTAACATTTGGTATTAAAAACATGCAAAGCTCCTGGCAAATCTAGTTTAAGCTGGAACTAAAAACTCTGGTAATACTTTAATATTTCATACTTTCGCAATATGTCTTAATACCACAGATATTTTGACAATCACAACTACTATTTCTAATAAAAACTATTATTCATCTACTTCTTTCATTAATTCTTTAAAATTAAACTAAACGTTCTAATTGCCTACGTAGAAAATACTTTTGACAGACATCTTCATTTTTTTTTTTTATAAAATACTTAAATTCTGTTAAAAACAATTTAAATTTATAGCCTTATTTAAAATGAAAAAGAAAAATAACGGTAATTTAAAAAAAAAACTATGTTCTAAATTTTAGACCTTAATATTTAACAGACAATTATTTTTAACAGAATATCTTTATTTTTTAACAATAGAAGTTTTTTTTTTTTACAATTACCTACTCATCTGTACCTCGTGCACCTCAATAAATTTCTAAAGGGTATACAAAAACAAAACAAACCCCTTTATGTCAATTTACAAACCTATATACATATAAATGTGAAATTTTCTATTATATAAACTACAATTTACCCCAAAAAGCATTTAGCACAAACACATAACCAAAACAAGGGCTTTTTTTGAGGCCATTTTATTGTTTAAAAAAAAAAAAAACAGAAAAATAAAAAATAATGAAATGACATGAATTGCTGTTGCTGTTACAAAATAACAGCAACCCAATGCAATAAACACAAATACAACAATATTAAAAGATGTCATAGAATGACTTCAATCACCATTTTGTTTTAATTGTAATTGTTTTTAGAATAATAGTTGCCATATTATTAGCTATGTGAAGCATATAAAAATTTTTAGCATAAAACTGCTAAATTTGACGGAGTTTTATAGGAATATTGCTATAATTTATTCGTACTATGTTTGTTTTTTTGGAATCTGGAAACTAGGATATGTTCAATGCAGCTTGGAATGGATGGTATCTTGAACTTTAAACTGAATTTATGTTGCAAAAGTTTTAAAATGTTAAAGTGTTACCATCAAAGTTTATAGTCAAAATTTTTAGCTGAAACTAGATTTGACAGGAGCTTAAGATTTTCTTAAAACCACTTGGAGCCTTGAAAATGATTTGGGACACTGATTTTAAATACAAAATAAATTTAAAAATTTGAATAAAATCATTTTAAAACTATCATTTCGATTCAATGTCTGCTAACAAATAACAAGCCAGGACTGTCAAAATAAAAAAGAAACATAAAAGCCAGACTTGTCAAAATACAAAAGATATGAAAACAATTTTTGTGGTTCATGTATTTTCATTTTATAAAAATAAAATGTGCAAAACGAAATCATTTAGAGCAAAGATAAAAAGAATATGAAAACAAAAAAAAATTAAATAAAAAACAAAACAGAAAAGAATAAATAAAAATAAATTGAAAGCAGGTCGTCTGGACGACCTAATTATCACAAAACATGTAACAGAAAATTCTATCTTTGGTCCTTGTTTGTTTATTTGTTTGTATATATGTATGTGTTTATAATTTGTATTTCTTAGAATTTATTTTAATGGTTAGTTTTCTGTATCCAACCTGTAAGTTGGTTTCAACCACCAGTTAGATACAGATATAAAAATTTATTTTTATCAACTAGATACTCGACATGAATAAAACATTCATTTTGATAGAAATATTGTTTTTTCAAATGCAAAGGTTTTTATTATATGTCACTTTTTTATTCTATTTGCCGATTCTATTGCAATAGTGAATTTAAAGAATGAATCGTACTAAATATATTACCTTTAATCGTACCTTAAATTATCAAGTAGAATTATTCATGGATATGGTATTTAAAAATTCATTTGAAGTTTTAATTTATTTTATTTATTTATTTATTTATTTGTAGTATCAGACAATAGTAAATATTGCCTGATAATATTAATCCTTTGCCAATTTGACATTTGGACTAATTATTAAATTATTGTAATTTGACCAAGATTTGAACCCGAGATTTTCGATTAAAAAGCCGCCACTTTACTACTGAGTTATCATTCAGATTTTGAAGTTTTAAATTGACAGAAACTTAAAAGTAACATAGTTGCAAAATGTTACGGATAATTGATTAATTTATTATTAGTTTTTATTAATTAAAAATATCACGTCTTTTCGGTTCTGTCGTGACTTAGAATTTATCCATTCCAATAAGAAGTCTCTACTCTATTTTAAACAGAAAATCTTGTACTATAGTTATGCTAAACTAAGAATCGCTCCTGCGATGAATCTCTTTTTTGGATCCGTAATAAGAAATATGGATCAAAAAATTTCTATAGATTTTCAAAATATCGACTTCCAAAATTCCGATTTCCGTAATGTCGATTTAAAACATATCAAATAAGTGGTGCTGACATTCCTAAATCTCCGGTGAACAAGTTATTTAACCTCGGTTTACTATATAGCTCCTTAACTCTTCTAATATTTTTTTAATGATATTTTAACAACAAATCATTTAAAATAATGGCGGCAAGTCAAACGTCCGCTATAAGAATTATTTAAACCTTGATTTCGTATCTAATTCTCGAACCCTTCCACCGATCTTTTTCCTGTGCAATATACTAATAACAAAACACATAAAATAATGTCCTACATGATATATTAAAAAATTGACATTTCGAGAGACAATCCAATCCAATCCAATAAATTCCTGTGTTCTAGGATACAAAGAGAACATATACAGTATACATATTCTTACAAGCCTTAGTAGAGGCTTCTTTAAAGATCTTGGCTGTGATAAAATTTTCAGATGTTTATTTTCTGTTTTGTTCTTCTAAAACCAATTCTTTTGGTGCTACCTAAGTAGCACCAAACACTTTCCTTGAAATCGAACCACAAATTTTCTTCAAATTTGTTTATTATAAATGAAATGAATTTCAATTAAAAAAGTTTCCATTACCTTAAAGGTCAATAGTAAAAACTAAATCATCCCGTACTTTTTTTACTGGTCTATCTATTTATACGTCCAGTAAAATTAGTTATTTACTTTTTAACACACGTTATCTATTATTTATAAACAAAAAGGGGTCAAAACCCAATGTGGTTTATATTATTGTTTCATATGGTCGAGTAAATAAAAGAAAATAACTTTTTTGTTTTTTAATGCATTTATAAAATAAAAACAAAAGGGTTAAAAAAATCTTTTTGAAAAATTTTATTTGAATCATTTACATGCTCATTTGATCGAAAAACAATCTTTTACTCAAAACCTTTTAATTAATTCTTAAGTCAAACAAAAAATTAAAATCCCAATTTTCTATACACATAGATAATGAAAACTTCTAGGCAAAGAACAAAGTTTTGGTTTTTCTATTTTTATGCCAAACAAAAGGAAAAACTTATGGATAAAAGAAAACCCAAAAACACCCGAAGGTATTGATAAAAAACAAAAACTTTGTTTCCTCCTGTTTTTTGGTTTTGTTATTTTAAAGGATTTTAATATTAATAAAAATTAAATAGAGATAATTTATTTTTAAAATAGGTATCTGACATATCAATACATGTAAATTATATATTTTCAAAATATATATTATTTACAAAAGTTTACAGTTCTTTTCTAATTGTAATCGAGTACTAATTTTAAAACTTCAATGACATTTTTCAACATTGAAAATGACACAATGAGAAAATTTTAACACATAATGTTTCGTTAAGTTATTCATATAAAACACTGCCACAGATATCGTTTATATTTAATATCTATGAAAAAAGATAGTCAGTAACTGTCAAAAACAGATGATTTAAATGTCAAAAATGAGAATTTTCATGGCATCGTTTTCGTTAAAAATTTAATTTGACAAAATATTATATAAACCACACAATTTTTCGTTAAGTTTTTTTTTAAAACAGTAAAATTTGTTGTTGGCATTTGATACGTATATTAAAAATAATTGTCAAAAAACTGTCAAAAACAGATGAGTCAAATGTCAAAAACAATAATATTGACAACCTTTTTAAACACAGATTTTGACATTTCATTAAAATTACATCAGACAATTTATCTATGAACTATTCGTGCAAATAACTCAATTTTTGGTTGCCATTTAATTCTCATTGATATTTAAAAGAACTGTCAAAAACAGATAAGTGAAATGTCAAACATTTTCGAATCTTATTACAACAACTAGAAAATCTCAATAAAAATATAAGGTTTAGGTAACACAAATATTAAAATTTAATATTTCTCTGCGTTTGTATATGTCGTCATCGTCGTTGTTGTGTTAATATTTAAGCACTGAAGTTTATAAATTTTAGACAGCATGTATTATTTTATTTTCAAAATAATTTTTAAAAAATCTTCTTATTCTTGATATGTTGAAAATGTCCCATTTGTAAGTTCTTAAAATATATTTTTTAAATTAAATTAACAGAATTCGTTTCAGGTTCGTTAAAAAAAAATTCCTGTACAAAACAAGATTTTTTATTGCATAGTTCAAGGCGTAAGTTGAAAAAATTAAAATAAGGGTAATTAAAATTTAAGTTTTTTTAGCAATTTTTAATTAAAAAATTTAAGTTCTTTTAAATTAAATGTTTATGTTGTTCATTTATTTTTGCCAATGACTGTACATATTTAAAATAATTTTATATTGAAGTATAATTTTCCTGTCAAATTGAAAACCTTTTCAAATATTTAATAAATATGTATGAATTTTCTTCAATAGATAGTTATTATCCTGTATAAATGTCATGTAAAAAAGTTCTTTTAAAATTTAATACACTTTTTTTTTAAATATTTTATATTCTTTTATATTTTTAACATTTTGTTTGTTTGTTTTATTTTTCTGAATAATGTTATCTAGTTTGAGATTATTATTTTTTAAGTCTCCCTCCTGTCAATTATTTTTTTTAAAAATATTTTATTTTAAAATCAAAAATTTAATTTTTATTTTCTTTGTTTATATTTTTTTTTTACAATATGACCAAAAAACTTAACCCAAAATTTTAAGGGGTAATATGACTTTTCTTATACTTTTATTGGGTTTTGTTTCTTTTGCTACAAACTTTAACAATCTTCAACTTTTTATTTTTTATTTATATTTTACTTTATTATTTTAAGGAGTAAAAGTAATTTCCGGTTATTTAAATATAAAAGAAAAAATAAGATTTTGATCCTTGAAAATGAATCTATTGAAAAAATGTTCCCCTTTTCTTGCAGTGTATAGCTTGGTTATGGTTGTGATCCTTTTAATCCTTTAGAATAATAATCATCAATATAGATAATATGAATGCTTGTTTATTACATTTTTTATATCCATGTAAACGATATGAGAAGGTATGTTAAAATTCGCTCTCCGTTTGTAATGCATTTAATTTCGAATGATAGATACGATGCAAGGTTAATTTTTTAAAAATTGAAATATAATAGAGATTGATTCGTAACTGTAGAGTTAAGTGCACCAAGAAAAATTTTTGAAGTTTAAAGTAGTCATGACGTTTATTAGCTGTCAAAAAAAATCATTTTAGATATTTATCTCTAAAACTACTAAAAAATGTTGACAATTGAAGCAGATGTAAGTTTTAAATTCGAAAAAGTCATATTCATAGAATTATATTTTGGAGTAGTAAACAAATTTCCGAACAGTCATTTTATATATATGTACTCAGAATTAATAACACTGACATTATAAATGAGCAACAAATGTAGTAAAATTACTCCTTTTACAAAGTTTTTCAGAACAGGTTTTAGAGTAATTGTCATAGACATTTCCGAACACAATTTAGATATCATTAAAACTAATAAGACTTTATAGAAGGTTTCAAATTAAGATGAATAAGTAACGTTAACACTTTTTATTACTAAAAGTTATTTGGAATGCCAGCTGATGTAAATTGTGGTTTGACAATTATTTCTGTACTTAATGGAATGATAAAGAATCAGTAATGGAGGATTATTATTTCTATAAAAAAATATTATCGAGCAATATGATCTAATGTTTTCAATTATATTATTCCTTTTTACATCTTTTCATTTTAATTTAAATGTAAAATCTGATAAAGATAACCCTTATATTTCAGTGAATACTCGTATATTTATTATATGATAATCAAAAGTAGGTAAAATTGTTTATAATATTTTATTCTTTGTTTTTTTATTCAATTGACAAAGAATTTCCAAAAAAAAAACAAATTAAAATGGAAGTGAGAAATATTTCTTCCCTTTTTTATTTTGATACATCTTATCCTTGACAATTTCATATGGCAACACTAATACAATTGAACAAAATATTTTTTTTAAGAAATGTTCAATATGTAAACAAATTTGTCTATGTATAAAATAAAAAAATTTTTTTTATGTATTTTTTTTTTTTTGAAAATGTGTGTGTAAAAGTGTTTATGAGTGAAAATTGCCCCCAAAAAATTTTACACATATTTTGTTTAAGAATCTAATTATTAGAGATTCTAAGGGGGTTTTATAAATAAGTTTTGATTAAAGTGAAGACTCCTTTTCACTGAAGGGAAAATTTAAAAAAAAAACACATTTAAACATAGAAAATGACCCCGGGGCATTAATTTACAAAATATTTTAAATCTATTAAAATTGTTTAGATTAAAGTGTATACGCTTCAAGAAAAATTGATGTATCAAAATTAGTATACATTTTTAATTAAAAGTTATCTGAAAATTAAAGGAATTGATATAGTACTCGTAAAACAATTCAAGTAAAATAAATAGTCCTGCTTAGATAAGGCATTTAAAAGGATTGTTAAAAATATTGAAAAATATTTTTTTGATTGATTCTTATATCTCACATATGAAATATTTATAAAATTTTTAATAAATTACAGGAATCGATTAAAGGCTTATTCTGGCGGGAGGTTTTCTAGACAATGTAGTAAACTACAGTCTACTAATGATTTCAGTAATTTTAAAAGTTGAAACACCCCTAAAACTTTAAAAAAAACTCTTGCCTCGGAATAATCATTAACGGTGACGACATTTCTGCAACGCTTCGAAATGTCAAACAAATATTAGATATTTTCACAGATCTAATATTTGTTTGACATTTATGTATATATATACTCTTTTCCCATGAACTTGGTCCTTTTTCACGTAAAATTTGTTTACTGTCTAAATCTGTTACTTAAAAACAGCTCCAGAAAACTTTGATACCATTTTTTGGAAATTATCTTAATTTTTTTTACATTTTTAAGTTTCTATTACAGTATTTGTGGCCAACCCTTTCTAATCATGTTATTTTAACTTCTAGATTTTAAGAAACAGGGGCCTTTTTAGACCTAGGTTACAAATAGGACGAAATTGATATGAAAAAAGACAAATTTCATGAGACTAAAAGCGACTGTGGCAGAAGTTCGTGGCAAAACATTTAAAAGCGTCACAATCGGAAGTCGTCACTGTCGAGAATTATTCCAGCATTAAATGGCGTTACTCTAGTTTATCTGAGAAAACCACGTTTTTAATAACATATTCACAAAAACCAAAAAAGTTGAAAGTGGATAAATAGTCCCCACCACCAAAAGAATTAATTTATGGATGCTTCATTCTCTCAAACTCCATTAAAAAATAAAAAGAACTCGTTCTAAAATAACCTTGCAATAAAATCGCTTCTATTCTTTTATTTTCCATTATTCTTAAACCTAAAAATCAACAAAAATATAAAACCAGGATCTGAATGCCCCCCCAAATTTTTTAAAAATGTAACTTGATTTCATTTTTTTTATGAATGAAATTTATTTAAAAAACAAATTTTAATTTTTTAATACAAACAATGAACTAAATTCACTTTTAAAGTGGCTTTATTATAATTTTTTCCAAAATTTTTTTAAATAGACTTGGAAGGGTTTTTCATTTTAGAATTTTATTATTTAGTAGCTGTACCCTTTCCTCAAAAAAAATTCAAGACAATAAAAACCTAAAGAACTCGAAAACACTTTCAAAACTCATTTCCATAATCACTGAAGAACCACAATCGATTCAAATTTATTCATCATCCATATATACATTCTATCATTATAATAATTCTATAGATGTACTCCTGTATATCCACCTTTTTGTTTTTGCATGTATATTTACCTAAAAATAAATTTTATACTTGTTTTGAGTCCCTAATAATGTCCTTGTTTAATTCATTCCCAGTTTATAAGTATGAGGGTTTTATATTTAATTCTTTGTATAACATCTGTCTCTCTTATATTTTTAATAAATATATTGATACTTACAAATGCTTGCCTTGCCTTTTGTATTTATTTTTGCTGTATAGTTGACCCTTTTAATATCATGCTGGTTTTTTGCTAATTTAGCTTCTTCAAATGAATGGATATACAAGGAATTATGAAATGGTTTTTTGGAAATTTAAAATTGTAAGAAATAAAAATGTTATTTTATCGTTTATGAGAACTGAAAATTAAAGTTGTTTAAAAAAATTTGAAAAATTGGGGAATATACAAGTCTTTTAATACCGGTTCGGACTCGGTTATATTGTTAAAATGGAATGCTATACTAATTATGTACATATACTGAACTTTTTCTAAACTTATATTTGTCTAGATCTAATTGGTATATTAATTTTTACGATGTCTAGTTTTTATTTCAAATGTGAATTTAGTGAGTTGAAAAACTGGACCAATTTCATTACTAGTCTTATTCAAATTCAATTGTTCGGAAAGTTTTTGCTTCCTGTTTTACCCCCTGAAGGAGCATAGAGCTTGTGCAAAGCTTCTGTATCGCATTCTTTTTGAGCTAGTTGTTACACTTCTGCCCACGTTCTGACGCTTCTCTCAATTTTCTTATCGACTGACCTTCTCAAAGTTATCCTAGGTCTACCCACACTTCTTTTTTCCTATGGATTCCAGTCTAGAGTTGAGCGCGCGCTGTTTTCTGGCTCTTTGCGAAGTGTATGACCAATCCATCTTCATTTTCTTCTCTTTATTTGGCAGAGAATAGTTTCCTGCCCCGATATTCTCAGGAATTAATCGTTCGGAAATATGGTTTCAATAATTTGATATATTTAAAAAGGGCTTGCTCTATCGATATAAATTACCTATTTGAATTTTTGTCGGCCACCATATCAACTACATTAAGCTTTGGTCTGAATAATCTCAAGTCAGGATTGTTCTTCTAATTTATTTACCAAAGTTAACATCGTAACGTAAGTAAGATTCAATTAGTTATATAAAAACTATATTGATAATTCTTTAACTGGGTTCGAACAAGAGCAGAAACACTTGGTTTTTTTCTACCCAATTATAGTGCTGAAAGACAGAGGAATCATTAGTGGAATATCCGGTCAAAGCCCGCTATAGGTCCACATCTATTATACGTATTTCCAAGCATTACAAAGAAAGAACAATTTTGATTAACCCGTTACTTCCCATAGGCACTTTTTCAGACTACTTATTTTAAATGTAAATTAAATAATTCATTTATTTTAAAATTGTTTTTAATTGATGATATATTATCAAAAACTTCAATTGCTCAATTATTTTAAATAATAGCATGATTATTTTAAAGAACTGTGAATTGGACACTCAGAGTATCTTAACTTATGTACTTATATCAAAATTAGTAGTACTTAGTATTTTGTAGTTGAAAAATTCGGTATTAATTTCAATTAAACAATTTAACAAATTTAAATTATTCATTTTAGATCATTGAACTTAGTGGATACTTTTAATGAAGTGAATTAATACCTTAAAAATCTTAAATTCTAAAAAAAAATCTATAAATTCTTAAAAAAAAACAGTATTAAATTATAACCATCAGGGGTAATTGAATCATCCATTTAAATGCAACAAAAATCTTTATCCAGAATAACAAATTTATTTAAAAAAATTTTTTTATAGAAAAACAATGTCCCCTATTAATATAAATTTTTGCCACACGTTAATTTAAATGGATGATATTATAATGTATAATAAGATAATAAACCCAAATTACCCTTGTAATAAATGCATTTTAATTGATGCCAAAGGCAGCCCTTAATTTAAAAAAATAACTTGTGTCTAATGTCATTGTTCTGCACAATAATAGGATTCAATTTTGAATCATATGAGGGTCTGATGACATTCGTTCTTGATTAGTTTACATCAACATTATACAGTTAATCAATCATTGAGCGCCGTCATTTTATTAATGCACCTAAATTTATAATCAGAATCTTGGTTCCCTAGGTTTGGAACGAAAGTCATGGTTTCCTTGTTGTCATATAACATGGTTTCTTAAATTTTCTTGTTCCTAATAAATTAAGATTCCCGGGATTCCACGTCCAAGTTTGAAACATTTTTCTGGTAGGTCTGATGATATTGAGCTCCCTACCCTCCCCCATTTAATGGATGCGCCTGAGTTTGTAACCAGAATCTTAGTTCCCAATCTTGTTCAATCTTATATTATTTAATTTCTTAAATATTCTTATTGCTAATGTATTAAGATTCCTCTGACCCAACCCCAAAATTTCAACCACTTTTAAATTCCATATTATGTTAAATCTTAGAAATATATAATACAGTTTGGATGTCAGGATACCAAAAACTTTGATGTTTTTTTTTATTTTAAATTAAAACCATTTTTACTCCCAACTCTTAAAGAATGGATTCTTTTTCCCTATCCAACTATTTTTTATGATTTTAATCTTTAACGTATCCTTCCATCCCTTAAAGCATCGAATCTTTTCCCTATCCTCACATCCCTTAAAGCATCGTATCTTTTCCCTATCCTTCCATTTCTTTAAGAATGAAATCTTTTCCCTATCCAATCATTTCCTTAAAGAATGGAATTTTTTCATTATCCTCCCGGCTCCCATTTTGAATTTTGAAAAGTTGAAGTTGTATTGTTTATTATATAATATAAGGTATTGAGACCTTTTACAGACAGACAACACATGTGATTTTAAGTTATGTCCCTGTCCCCATTTTTAGCATTTAATTAAAATAAATAAATATATAAAAAATAATTTTAATATGATATTGTCTTCCATTTTAAGGGTGACTAAAAGCCTTACCATTAAAATATCTAAAATAATATGAATTAATCTGGGTAACAAATTTTCAAAAATAAAAAAATAAACCACCAAATTTATGTACAAAATGTCACCAGACCTAAGTAAAAAAATTAAAACACAAGGGTCCGAAAATAAAATAAAACAAACACTGCTGGATATCCTTTCTGTTTCTTCATATTTCCTCCAGGAAAATTCAGTAAATCTAAAAGTAATGATAAGTTTTTAGTTGTGGCTGGGGAAATGACATTTTCATACTTTGGATGAATTAAATATAGTTGATAACTCGTGAATAAAATCTTAAATAATAAGTCTTCAAATCCATTTAATATAAAAATTTTGTAATAAGAGTCTGATTGTGGGTTCAAAATTGGAAATTAGCTACCCTTAAGAAATCAACAACCGAAGACATCTTTTTGTCAATATAAGTTATTTAATATGGAAGGGTAACTGAAGACTGAGGACTCTATATGCAAGTCATCGATTGTCTTGAAATGAAGCATCAGGTACATATTCGATTAACCATTGAAATTAGATTCAATGAATTAAGTCATTTAACTTTTTTCAAATGATATCTAACGAATTATTAAACAGTTCTGCAATGACCCCATTGACAAAAAAATATTAAAAATGAAGAAGGATATGAGGAAATAACCAATTTTCGAACCAAAGATATTGGAATAAACCATTCTTATAATTTTTTATATAAAACTTATCAAATTCAACACAAAAATAATAAAAAACGAATTAAAGTATAAAAAAAAAGTTGTATATTTAATAAGACAAACAAAAACAAATCGACCACTCAAAGGACATTAAAATAAAAAAAAAGAAAACTTAAAATCTATAATAAAAAAAAAACGAAAAATAAATAAATATGTTTAGATATTATTTTATTCTTGGAATCCATTAAATTATTTGTCTTCGACAATGACAATTTTTGTTCCTTGGTTTTTATTATTCTTCGATTTCTATTTTCAGCATAAAAGTGTCTTCCAAACTTAACGAAGTTTTTAGGTTCGGTTGTAAAATTGAAGCTATAGTTTTGCTGAATCAATTACTAACTTAGTTACAATTAGCTAAAGATGAACCTAAACGATGAATATACAATCTAAATGCTTAAGTTATTTGCATCGCCAAATTTGTGTTAGGAATTGTCCAAAATCTGAAGATTAGTTTTAGCTATTGTAAAGAAGGGAATGTAGCTTTAGTTGTGCTGTAGGTGGTCTTAAATCCTTTAATTCATTGTATAAGGATAAGGATCACTTGTGGTGTGTTTTATTGCATCATTAATAACATAAATCCAGTCGTTAACCGCTAGCATTACTCGTTGAATTGAAATAAATTATCGCCATCTTAAAGATAGTCGATTAGCAATTAAAAAAATTAGTGAAGCTCCAGATGATTAAAGAACATCTTAAAAGTGCTTGGAATTAATGATGATGGGAAAGTTTTACGGCAATGCCTCTTCTTTTGTAACATAAATTTTTTTTGAACTGTGACTGAATGAGTAAGGAAAATATTGAGTAAGTGAAGGAATGCAGATTGTACTCACATGCCGTTCTTGAATATTTTCACTTTGCATATGCTATGCTTCTAACCTTAACCCTTCGATTCCCATGGCTATGAGATATGGTGAGATAGTGGGGGAGTAATTTTAAACCTTTGAATGTATTAACACTTTGTCAAATTTGTTTTATTTCATATCCTTCGCATCTTTACCCATTGCCTATCATAGCTTCGTCTAACTTTATTCCTTTCATTTTTCATTTTAACTCATTTTTTGCCATGACTGTTATTTTTAGTTAAACTTTGCTCGCTGAATAAATTGCTGAATATATAGTGGTTTTAAAAATTAGAAGTTAGAACTTTTAAAGCTGTTTATTTGACATTTTCAAATTCGTGGTTTTCAGTAAATCCTTTTATCAGCTGATTTGAAAATATTTCTGCTTAAGCCATTGCCTGCCATGGCTTTCATTTGTGAAAGACTTGGTTTACTAATGGTGTTTCATAGTCGGTGTGTATTTAATAGTTTAAAGCAACATTTGGTAGAATTAAGGACATACTATTCCCTATTCTGATTCCTTTTAACAGCTGATATAAAAAATTTTTAAAAATATTTTTACTCTATTAGTTGAATATTACTAGATTCACATATTGAGAAATTCTCCTTTGAAATAACTGTATTCCAAGTGGTTTATCTGTTAGATTTTAAATGTATGTATTTTATTGTTATCCTTTTTTATTATGTTATGGTTTACGTTATGCTCTATTAAATGTTCACATTTTCTATTGTTTTTCCTTGTTTTTACATATTAATGCAAATATACAATCTTTTATATATTAAAATATTTATGTTATATATTTTGTATGCTTATTCTTCAGTACTATTTTTATTTTTTATTACCATCTAATGTATTTGTTTATTGGGGAGTGGATCAATGTAGCAGAATTTGAAAATAATCATTACATATACATATACACAAGAGGTCCTTACAATAAAAGTATTTTTAGCCCAAAATGAAAGGAATATGTAATACTGTATAGTATCTTCGTAATGAAATGGTGGATAAAATATTTTAAAATGGTTATACAAAATTGTTGTTCTTATATTTATGACTCATATACAAATACAATTTTATGTAATATGTTATATATAAATGTATATGACTTAAATCCCCAGTTGTTGCTGACTAAATACAAAAAAAAATCCTTACATATTCTTCCTTTTCTAACCTCAATTCCAAAGTAAAATTCAAGAATATGATATCATGTATTTTGGTTATGGAAGAATAATACTTTGAATTCAAGTATATTTTACATAAATGGTTCTCAGAAAATCATTAATATATTTTTAAATTTTAAATTGTATTTGAAAATTTGTGAAAATGATTATAAGCTTCAATGATTTTACCCTCGGAAATTGAATTGTTTTCTGATTTGGTTTTAGAAGTTTTGAATTTAATACAAATTCAGAAGAAAAGGAAGAAGTGATTTCCGATATTTCCGAAACAAGTTCTTTATATGCATGTAAATAATAAATATAGTAAGACTTCAAAAAGAAATTATATTTTAAATTGTTAAACAATTCTTCCTTTATATAAAAACGAATGTTTCTTCGTAGCACACATAGACTTCTGAATTGCTCAGCTGATTATATTGAAAATTTGTATATAATCATTTTGGATACTGAGAGAGCTTCTGGGCTAACCATTGTGGTCTAACGGATCGCTTCTAAAAAAATTTCAAATGCGAATTATGTTCAATTTTGCAAAGTACTGCTTTAACCCAAAAAAGGTCTCAGAAAAATTTAATCGACCTCCTTTAAACTAAAAGTCGAGTTCTGTTAACCTTTTGCCGCACAATTTACCATGTGTAATTTTTCTGCCAATTTTTTTCAATAACATCAACTTCAATTCACAACTCATTGAGGGACGCAGCAACGCGTACCGTGTATTAGCTAGTTTTATATAAGAATCTCTTCACTTAAATAAAATTAATTTTATAAAATACAAAAAATATTCAGTGAAAATAAAAATAATTTCACTTATATAAAAAATGTCTTTTGTTAAAGTAAAAATGATGTTGTCAGAATAAAAACTAATTCAGAGGAAATTCGTAATTAATTCAATTCGAATCAAATCAAATAATTACAATTCCTTGAAAATTCCTTTATTTAACCCAATTTTGTTGTACATTTAACGCATTATTAAAATTCTTCAAGTTTATTGTATTGAATTTTTTCCCCATTAATCATTAATTTTATTTTTATTATTATGATCTAATTTCGAATATTTAACTTATTATCCTTTTATCCTTTTATATTTATATTCGAAATAAAAAAAAAATGTAGTAATTATCCTTGATCTAACCTTAGTTTTATTTTTTGTTTTTTATGTTTACTTATGGTTTTTTTTTTTAAAAATCACTCATATATCATAATATTAACTATATATGTATTTGTATATTTGTATATATATATAATATATATATTTTGTTTATTATATTAAATTACAATTTTAACCTTAGAAAAATATATGTACTTAAAAAAAAAACATTCGTCATTGTATTTGTATATTCAATTCAAAGGATATTAGTTATCATTCTTAGTTTTAATAAAAATGCCATAACTGTATTTCCTACACATGAGAGGAAATACAGTTATTCCAAATTAAGTAAAAATACGACGATTTGTTTAAATTTAAATCTTTAGTATTTTATAATTTTGCATTAATTAAGTGCTTCAAAATCTAAGTCCATCAACATTTGAACTGAAGTTTTATGATGTTCGAATCTTAATGAAAATGTTACCTAACCTATAAATAATTGACAGGAAAATGAATGCAAAGGTAATGTCAGTAATATGAACTTTTATATCGCAAGTGAAGTTTTGGAAGTTAATATCAATATAAAAAATTAAACAATTTTCAGAATGACGATTTGAGATAGTTTTGTAGTGTTGCTGTACTTTAAGTATTACACAGCTTTTGACACTTGACGTTTGACGTTTGGACTGTCATTTTATTTTTACAAAGTCTCTTAAATCAAAGGTTATAGACAGCTTTATTCTATTTTATAAAAAATTTTGGCATTACTGTGGTTTCTAGTGATTAATTGGAAATAAATTTGATTTTATTGATTTTATATTATTTATGTAGTCTTATAAATATTAGATTGTCAGTCGAGTCATGCCACTTTTATTTTAAAAAATTTTGTGATCACCAATTGTTAAATGTGACATATTCATCAAGGGTGTTCATATTTTTGTACTTAAAAATATATATACACTTAAAATGTTTAAATATATATAGATGTCTAATAAAATGTCAATAAATAACAAAAGAAAACAAAAAAAAACCTTTTATGAAGGGCAATTTTTTAATATACGAAGTGAATTTCCCTAAGGGGTTGGTTTCATTTATTATTAATAATAAAAAATATAATTGTTAGAAAAGGTTTGTTGATTTTCCCAAGTGATTTCTTAAAAATAATATATGAAATATTATAAAAAAGTGTTTATAATTTCCAATAATTTTTTTTTAATTTTGAAGGTTTTCATTTTATAATTTAAAATTGACCACTAAAGCATTGTAAAATACCCTTAACCATATTATGTATTTTTTATTGACTGAAAATTACTTCTTTATTACCTGTCTGAGAAACCCTAAGTATTTTTTTAATAATTTAAAAAAAAAAAAAAATAACAGACATCAAACCCGCATAATTAAGAAAAACCGTGATAAATAGGTAGTTTTTGATAAAATGGGGCTCCAAGTCTAATAAAATAAAATTTTTGATTCCCATTTTTTTGCACACTACTTCAAAAAACATTTGGACAGGTATTCAAGTTACTGCGATGTTTAAAATTTTAAGATTTACTAAGAATCTATATCTTTTCTAAGGAACTAAGGATATTTTTAAGCCGTTTAGAAGGTATGAGTGTTTGTAACAGGTGGGGGACTATAGAAACCAGTTCTCCCATGAAATTGATGTTTTCCCTGCACCTACTCGTAGCTAAAATTTGCAATCTCTATTTGAAGCGGTGTAAAAGTTTTGTAAACATATGGACGGGCGGACAGACGTACAGAGTTTCAAGGTATGCGAACCCCCTTCCTTAAATTTTTTGAGAAGTGTATAAATATTAAAAATTAAAGCAATTCATACATTTTATTAAATTAAAAAAATGTTAAATCTAGAACTTAATGAAAACAAATGGATGTCGTCTCTCAGATTCTTTTTTCATTTTATTTTCACCATTTTTCTTAAAGGACACCTTAGAAAAGTACAAAATATTCAAAGAAAGTATTTAATAATTTTACTTTTCTTAAATCATTCTTAACTTATCCAATTAAATAATCTAATTATTAAATAACATTTAAAATTAGAACATTTTTTTCCATCTTAATGTAATCACCACTTTTTTAATTTAATATTTGTTTGTTTTTTTTTTTTTCAACTCTTCGTGTCATTTTCTCTTTTTCTTTTATTTTGTTTTTATTTTTTAATAAAACATCAGCTGACATAATTACCTTACATAATCTTATATATATAATGGCGCTTATGTTACTTAAATATTAAAATATATCCTTAAAGAAAAAGAACAAAAAATAAAAAAAAAAAAAAAAGTCCTTCCTGAAAAAGCATTAAAAAATATTATAGAAAAAAAGATAACGGCATAAAATTAGAGAGAGGGAGAGAAAAAGAGAGTAGAGGGAGAAAAATTAAAATCTCAAGGTATGCAAAAGACATTATAAAAGAAAAAGAAAATAAAAAAAAAACCCATAAAACATAATTTTTTTTTTTTTTTGGCTCAAGGCAAAATTAAGGAGGAGGACCTTGCCATGTCTTGTACTCTCTACAATGTAAAAAATATTATAGAGGTAAAATAAAAAATTTTTTTTAATATTTTCAAAAATAAAAAGCTTGGTAATAAAAATTCAGAAACTAAATTGTATCAGTAGTCAAAAGCAGCAGCTGAATATTCTTATTAAAAGAGAAGGTGATAAAAAGTGGTACCATGAAATAATCCCCCAAGAAATGATTCATCAAATTAAATAATTAATAATTAAATAATACCTTAAGAACAATGAAATTATCCTGAATCACAATTTCATTGAGTCAAAAGCCCCATGAGATTTTGAAATAATATGTATTTAAAAATATAATTAGGAAAGTTTTTAGTGGGAGATCTAAATGAGAAAGCTTCAAAATCAGGGTATCTCCTTTTTCCTTCAAAGTATAAATACCTTCTAAATAAGTGTTCTAGATAAAGGGCACAACCTGATTTTGTAATAAAATTTAAAAATCTAAATCGTAAATATATATATACAAATTCATATTTTGAAAATGAGGGAAGCCCTAGTTGGTATTGCAAAAGTATATAATATGTGAGATTCCAAACTCGGAGGGGTTTTAGAATTGGATATATAGTCATGTTTCCAATAATTCGTGTTGGGTGGTTTTTGCCTAGTTTTATAATTTACTTATAAGTGGCTCAGAAGTAAAGTGGCCTAACCAACATAGAATTTTTATCGTGAAAAATACATTTCAAATTTTTTTTTTATTATTTTTATAAAATATTAACTATGATTGTGACTTCGAGGACGAATATATATATATGTTTTTTTAATTTTTCAAGCTCTTTACGATGGTGGTATTATTTTAGCGATATCTTTAAAAAAATGTGGGTTAGTCCGTTTGCCTTTTTAAAAAAATTGAAATATTTAAAATTATTTGTGGGTTAGGCCGCTTAAATTTGAGTTAGAAAATTTTATTTAAAAAGGAAATCGAAAAATCAAAAATACTTTGTAGAATAAGATCAAAATTGTAAAAAAGTAAGTTTGTTTGAACATTTATGGATTTCTGCTAAAGTGTTCAACTTGAAATTTTACACGCATTATAACTCCTTACGAATAGAATAGATGTTAATAGCACTCTGGGACCTAACAGATTTTAAAAATTACTTTTTTTGTAAAGTACTTTTGATTTAATAAATTTTGAATAAAAATATACTTAAAAAAAAAGGGAATGAAAAAAAAAAATTAAAATGAAAAAAAGAGCGCAAGTTTCTGGGAAAATATACCAAATATTTATAACTTATAAACAAAAATATAAACAAAATATATTCTTTTTTCACAATAAATTAAATAAAATCTAAAAATTTAAAAAAATATTCATATTATAGAATAGTTAGTGCTCTTCTGACTCACTAAAAATAATTTCATCCACGTCATTTTCGGTTTCCAGGCAATTATAGAAAAAATGATAGACTGGTGGTACAAAATTCAACAAATTCAATAAGTCTTTTTTTTTTCTGATGCTATTTTTCTTCCATTTGGATACAGTAATGTATATTTTTGAATGTGAAATAGAGTATTTTGAAGGACATTTTGTTTTACAATTGCATGTTCCAATTGCAAATTCTTTTCCAGGTACAACGACACCCAGGTACACATGTAATTTTCATATTGTTGTCCTGAATTACGCTTTCTTTTCTTAACATTTCTTTTTTAGGTTTCTGGTTGTTTTTTCCTTTTGCGCGACTTCTGATTCGGACCAGTTAAATGCAAGCTATATTGTGTAATATCATTGCTGATATTTGATGATATAGTGTTATCTAAAGAAAGCACATTTAAAATATTTTGTGTATTTTTTTTAATATTAAACTGAGTGTAAGGTATACCTTCCAAACGATATGGGCCTCGATTTAAAAATTTTTCTGAGGAACTCCTTTGTGTGGGGCGAAGATATACTGAGCCAGAATCCGCTAAAAGATCTAATATTTAATTTATTAAAAATAGTTTTTTTATGTTAAATTATATATTTTTACCTTTCTCAGTTTCTATATTTATTTTAGGTTTAATTTTGTTTAGCAAACCATAATTTTTAATTTTACAATATAAAAAAAATTATATTGTGTTCCCTGAAACTTACAACAAAATAGTGATCTATTTTTAATTCGTAAAAACAATTTTTTTAATAATAATGTGTACAATAACCTAATGCTTCATCTTATAACATAATTAATAATTTTTACACCGGGCTCCACTTATAAAAAACTTTTTTTTTTGCTTTCCGAGCACTTCATGTATATAATACCGACATACGGAAATACCGTATGTACGTTTATAAAGTTCATAATTAAATCTAAATTATAACTTTGCAGAAAAGTATTTTGTTCTTATCGGGTTTCTTATAAAACAGTCAACTAGTATGGTAGAATGCAAAAAGAAATTCCAAACTCTTATTCTTTTAAGCTTTTTAAGGTTTTCTTATAGATGGATTTGGGAATATTTAAATATTTAATATGACAAAATGATATTTAATGAAATTTATATTTAAATACAAATATTAATAATATTTTAATAAAATAAAAAACAAAAACTGGTTTTCTTATAAAACAAAACACTATGTTATGATAAATTTAATGAATTTAATGCATTTTTGATATCGATAATAAAATTACACAAACAATGCAAATATTTAATATTATTAAAAGTTATTATTATTATTTATTTAATTTTTTCAATAGAAAAGTGACCTAAATTAAAACTTTATTAATTTAATATATATATACGTATATTATATTCATACATATATTTAATATATATATGCATTTGTTGAGTTTGTCTAATGGTAATTCGCCAATATATTACATTTCAATTATCAAAAGGTAATATTTGAGTTTTTCATAAATTAAGATATAATAATTTATTTATTTTATAATAAAATTTAAATTTCTTTGATAATCTGCTAAAAAGAAGCTTACAAAATATATCTTTGATAAAAAAAATTAAATTCTAAGCCACAATTTTTTTTAAAGTATATTGTTTTTTTTTAGTGTTAAAGTGGCCTAAGCCACAATGAGGGTTAGGCCACTTTTGCACTAAAAAAAATATGAAAAATGGGTTAGGCAAAAAAAAATAACCCAAATGGAATAGAAAGTTGAACTTTTTAAGTTTGCAGCCTAATTCTACATTTAATTTTTATGCGATTTATGCAAAAAAAGCAAAATTTTTTGTGTTGTGGGTTAGGCCACTTTACTTCTGAGCCACTCATATGAGACTCTGCGTTGTAGGCAAATTTTAAAACTTTGCATCATTTTATTTTTGGGAGTTATTTCAATATACATACTAGGTAATATTTTTTCGAAATTTAGGGTGTTATTTAATTATGATTTTACATTTTCAAATTTTATTTCTTAGGGGCTATTTCATTGCTTCTTTATTTATTATCTTAATAAAAGGAAATAGTATAATCTTATCATACTAAAACCATCTAGAATTTTATGAGTGCGTTTTTATCTCTGAACAAACATATTTACATTTTTGTATTATACAAAGTGATCAAAAAGCTGAAGTGAGTTTAAGTGTAAACCGTGGTATTTTACTCATATTATTTCTAAGACTTCAAGCATTAAAATGCACAACATGTAAATCAAACAGTATATTGTGCATCAAGGTTTACTAACCATATAATTAAGTCAATTAATATACCTCCTGAAATAAGCTAAGTTTTGAAGTGCTTCTTTTGTGGATACTCCTGTATTGTCATGATAAATTTATGTGAAAAGCCTTTTTGTAGATATTTGGCAATCAGTCTTGATGAATTAGTATTTTTAAACTACTCTGAGTTACTCCTTCATAGCAAATATTATTCTTGTCATTGAAGTATGATAAAAACAGCCTTACATTGTTGTAAAGTCTGTGGTCTCTTAGTACTGACATCTTCACCATAGCATCAGTTGCTTTCCTTGTTAATTAGACTGTTAATTATGTTTGTTTGTTTTTTTCTAAAAACAAAAAGATGTTTATCATTTTTCTAACCACTCTGTATATACATTTTAAGAATTTGGTTTGCAAATGAATATTTTACAAGAATAAAATGGGTAGGAAAATTAAGATATGTATCAATGTAATTTTTTGGATTTATTAAATGGGCGCACCCGCATCACCTCAACACAAATTGTTGATATATCTATGTAAGAATATATATTTATATATACACACAATTAAATATAAAAACGTAAATCGAGGACATATGAAAATTAATTTTTTTTTTATATTTTATTATAGAAATTACGAAAGCGTTAAGTAAATATTTATTTAATTTATATTAATTTTTTTGCTTTTGTGGTTATTTTTATTTTTTTTTTTTTGTAGTTATAAAAAAAATTTTTTAAGGATACTTTTAAACAGGATTAGACAAATAAATAAGGATAATACTAATGCCGACATCAATTTTGTTGATAATAATTAGATAAAAACTTTTATTTTACATTTGTCCCCGTCTGCTATTATTATATTTTTTATTTGATTATAAAGGCAACCTAATTCGACACCCTTACCCACTTTCTTCCTCTAAAATCTAAATTTAAACATTTATTTAATATTCAATTAGACAACAATAGAATTTTCCATTTTTTTTATTATTTATTAAAAACTTGGATTTACTAGTATGTAAAATATTTCACAATTTCTTTTTTCGATTCCACAGTTCGAAATAAATTTTAAAAATCGATATTAATCTAATATTTCACGACTAATGATAGAAGTTTGAAATTTCAAAATTATATTCTTGGTTTTTAGAATACATAATTCTTAAAATAATTTTTCAACCAATTTGACTCACAAAACTCTAATTAAGGACGAAAATAATCCAAAAATTTGAGAATTAATCTAGTGTCAGAATGGTTCGAAACAATGATGACAAGAGGCCATGAATTACATATGGAAAAACAATTTTCCAAAAATTAATATAAATAAAATTTGAGGCAATGTGAATAAAACTACCATAAAAGCAATTTAAAAGAGTTCCTAAATATATTTGTATTGTTGCCTGGATTAAAGGCTACCTACGAAATATTTCGGCAAAATTACATTAGTAACTTAGTATGACAAAATATTGAGAACCCAGTCCTTATAGTACATATGGAGATCAAAATCTCGGAAAATCAAAAACAACTATGTACTTATAAATATTTTTAGAAAGCTGCATAGTAAGAAAAATAGAAGGCAGATTTCGTATATGGAAACATTATTTCAAATGAACTACATTAATAGGAATATTAAAATCGAAAGTTACTATTTTGGAACAAGGTAGAAACAGTTGAGATTGAAACTGAAGAAACACAGTTATCTACATCGTTTACTATTGATTCTAATCTAGAACAAATGATTTCTTATTAAAATTTCTTCTAATTAATTTTCGAAAATTATTTCGAAATATTTTAACCCATTTAATTTCTATCAAAAATTCATATTATATTTCGTACTTGCTACTTACTCCACTTTTAAGCATTTACCGAAAGTACAGCTATAATAATCCATTATCTCATTCATTATTCTTCATAAGTTTAATAAGTTTCAGTTGAATTCAACAAGTGCAATTTCGAAAATATATATTTCCTAGATTACCATATACACGTAATCGCGTAATCAACTCTGTGATCACTGCTAAAGTAATATATTGATATATACCTCCAAAACAATATATCCGAAACCAGACCTCAATCTTTAAATTAACGTATCACTTATGAAAATATGGCATATAATTTCCATGTAATCCTAAAATAAAAATTCGGACTTTCAAAATTATATTTATAAATATTTCTAGAATGTATAAATTATGTAAAAAACCTATTAATCTACTTAGACCTAAAAGAATTACTTGTACAAACAAATTTAGGCTTAATAATCCAAAATTTGTAATTCCTAAATAACCCTGTAAAAACATTTATGAAAGTTAGTTTTATTTTCCAAATGTATTAAAGGCTACATCCAAGAAGGTAAATTAAAACAAAACGAATATCCTTCAAAAAAAAAATCAAAAATTAGTTCTGCACAAATTGTACCACCCTGTACACGCATACGTCAAACGTATACACAAAATTTCTGAAAAATATAAAAACAAAACTTGTCAATATTATATTATATATTTTGTTTTTATTTAACCTTCTTTTTCCCCCACGGAATGTAAATATATTAGTTTGCATGTAAATGTATAAAATTATACATTATACATATATATCCATTATGTATATGTAATTCATAATAAAAAGAAGACAACCAAATGGAAAAAAGTGATATTTTAGAAAAAGAGAAAAATGGAGAGAAAAATATTAATATAAAAAAAAAAATGGTTTTTATGACAAGGGCAAACATATAAAAATTATAATTTTTTTTTTTGTTTTTGTTTTTTTTTTTGACAAAAAGAAGTCCTCCATAAATTTAGGACACCAAATGACAAAAAAAAAAGAAATAAAAATAAAAATTCATAAGAAGAATATTAGTAGAAAAACATGAAACATAAAAATTCCTCAGGGTAATCGTAAAAAAAAAAAACAAGAACAAAATAACAGAAAATAGACTTCACAAGGAGTATTGGAGTGCAGTTGTAGGTACTATAGAAAAAAAACAACAATAAAAAAATTACAAAAAAAGGATATTTTGAAAGGAAGGATGTTTATTATATACAAATAAAAATAAAGGTTA
The DNA here is from genome assembly GCA_963082915.1 of Dolichopus griseipennis. Lineage (NCBI taxonomy): Eukaryota > Metazoa > Arthropoda > Insecta > Diptera > Dolichopodidae > Dolichopus > Dolichopus griseipennis. Next base: position 17,775,112 of record OY720441.1, read on the forward strand.
AAACCAACCAATTATTAAAAATTTTTTTTTTAATTTAAAAAAAGACTTATTCTTGTAGATCCTATGTACATATATAAATATAGTGGATGTGAAAACACTTTTGTTCTAAAATGAAAACTACTTAAATATATTTGTATATGTGTCACACATATGGATGTGTCATTCTAATAACAAAATGTTGTAAATGTGATTCTTTTGATTCGATGATTATTGCCCACACGAAAAATGCCCACACGAAAATTGCCCACAGATAGTATTGTGCACACGATTAATGCCCACACAGAATAATGCCCACAAGGAATAATGCCCACAAGGAATAATGCCCACATAGACAAATGCCCACATAGAAAAATGCCCACACGAAAAATTATTTAAGAATCAGAATTACCGCTTTTTCCAGAATATTTAATATTTTATTTTAAATCACTAATAGATTATCTCCTAGATAGAATATAATTTTTGATTTTTTCTCTATTTATTTTAATTTAATTTTTATATTTAAAATAATTTTTCGTGTGGGCATTTTTCTATGTGGGCATTTGTCTATGTGGGCATTATTCCTTGTGGGCATTATTTTGTGTGGGCATTAATCGTGTGCGCAATACTATCTGTGGGCAATTTTCTGTGGGCAATTTTCGTGTGGGCATTTTTCGTGTGGGCAATAATCCGATCACGGATTCTTTTAAATATGAATTATATTTTAAGTACTTAAATCCTTTATATTGTTAATTAGTAGATTTTTTTGTAAAATTTGATTTGACAGCAGATAACATACTTTTAAAATACAAAAGTGAAGCGAAGCGCTCAAAATTTTAACGATTGTCGCACTCAAATGAGCCGCGACCGGCTATTTTGAAACAGAATTGGGATTGATTAACCTTTCATTAATTTTGATATATATTCTAAAATAAAAAACTTTAACTAAAGCATTTAGATTCTAGAAGATCTATAAGGAGACAGAGTTGTAAATCAGCGAACTTATTTGGTAAACTTCATGGGCTTATAGCTGTTTCGGAATTAATTTTCACAAACTTAAATTTTAAGTTAAACGATGATTTGAGCCAAAATTTAGGATAGCCATAATTGTCATATTTTAAGTAACGATGTTTCATACATGCAAATTTCCTTATAGGATATCTAATCTATTTTGACTTGCTACTAATATGATACGTATTTAAATTTAAAAAATTTTAAACATGGAAGGTATGGAATCAAAATTTAAAGTCACTGGATAAATAATCCTGCATAACATACTACTACCAACGCCTCTCTATGTACAAACCACAGCTATCAATGATTTTTCCAAATTTTAACCAAAATTCAGTTTCGTTATTGCAGATTTATACGCAAAATAAGTTCCCTTTTTAAGTTGCTCTCTAATTGCCGTGACTTGCACATAGAGAAGCATTGAGTATTAGAAAATCGAAGTTTTCATTTTGAATAGACACCCAAAAAAGCCGTTTAATAAATCGACAGAATTGCGTATACAAAAACATTTGTTCAGTTTTTGCTCATTTTGACATTTTTCAGTTTTACAAAATTGTTGTATGCGTTAAAAATCTAAAATTAATAATGATTAACACCAATGTGTTTTATTTTGGAAACTGCTTAAAGCATCTGAGTATGTGAGATGTGATTTTTCCTATGTGATATTGAACATTGCATTTCTTAAAACTCATTCTAGTCTGTCAGAACCATCTTTGATGTTTAACATTATTTCTTAAGCCAATGAAGTTTTGCATCGCTAAGAAATACTAGTTCGACAGTTCAATTGAAAAATACACAATTTCGCAAACAAATACTGAATATTAACTTGTTATCGCTCCTGTCTTTATATATATAGTCAAAAGTTTCCCGACATTTGCTATAAGTGAGTTCCTAATTTGACAGTTGCTTGTTTATTTTTTTAACTGTTATATTTAAATGTCACTTAAACTTTTCGGAAATGTTACATTGTGTTTATAGAGTAATCTTGACATTTTGCAACTTTATCTCTGCATGTTGGTACCACAATTCATTTGGTCCATACGCCTCTTCTTTTATACGTTAATTTTATTTGGAAACCTCATAATTAATATATTTCACTTACACGATTTTAACATTACAAAATCACATTAAGAATTAATAACACTACAAAAAAAAAAAAATATAAAATCTCATTTAAACTAGTTATATATTTAACATTGTGATATAGTTTTTAATTCATTATGTTATTCGAATTTCGAACATATGTTTGTATAAATGCGCAAAAACATTAGGATTTTTTTTTTTATTCCTTTTAGCTGTAATTTAATAAGGATTTTATTATTAGTCCTTTTTTTATGTATGTGTGTGTGTGTATTATAATATAAAAACATATCGAATTAGAATATATAGTATAATATACTGCTCAATGTTAAGGAATGAAATGGTTTTTTTTTAGAGTTTTATAAAATTTTAATATGTTGTATATACAGAAGTATTTGTAAGGACATAAAAGGTTATCTTCAGAAATAAAAGATTTGTGGTAAAATGTGTTAGTGTTAGAATTTGAAGATTTTTGACCTCATTAAAAACATAGAGAAAATGGTATGAAAATTAATAGATATTTTTTTATGAGTTTTTTTTAAAAGTTTTTCAAAAAAACATTTTCTACTCAAAATTTTATTGAGTAATAAACTTTGTATAATAATATAGAATTATATTAATGATAATGTTTATTGTTAAGTTGATAATTTTAAAGGACGCATTTAATGTTATTTTTAATCTTTTATTTCATTTAATTTTTGGTTCTTCGGTTTAGGAATATGAAACCTTTTTGGTTTTTTGGTGTTAGGAATTAAATCAAATTTTAAATTAAATCTACTTTTTAAACTGTTGTTCGAGCTTTAGGTCGTATATTACAGAAATTTTGAATTTAATTTTAGTAGAACTAGTTTTATTAAATTTAAATCAAAATTATAAAGACTAGATTGGAGTCTCAACTGAATACCACTATTTATGAATTCCACCTTCACTTCCTGTTCCTTAACTACAACTTCTAAATCTTCAAAAACCTTTTCGAGTCTTTTTCTTGAATTGTTGACTGATTCCGGCTTACCTCAATGGTTTTTTTATAATTCTCCTGTTTTATTAGCTGTATATCAATTTTAAGATTTTCTATTTCCTTCTTAAAAATAACTTCCATAATTTTTTCATTTATATATTATCATCCATCAGCAAGTCAATAGATGTTTTGAGTTTCCGTATTTTGTTTTGCAGCCCATCAAACTATAGTTTTTCTAATTCTTATTAGGTTTTTTTTTTATTCTAAAACCACAAACTAGGAATATAATCCATTGTACTTAACGTGGTTGTAATTGAATGGTATAGAAAAGGAAATGGAAAAATGAGGGCAACCGGGAGATAGATGATAAATTCGTGAAAAATACCATAAGATTTTTCTTAAATTTCAGCAAATTATAAATATCAAAATTGGCAACTTTAGGAAATACAGAAGATTGTAATTAATCCCACATTTTTGCAGTTCTAACAACAAACGAATTTCTATAACCAGTAGAGTACCACTTAGATAGTTCCACATAGTTGGAATGCGTATTTGCCGCCCCTTTGGTGGTACGTTAGAATTGTTAGAGAGGAGACATCAGTGATTTTATTTCAACTGAACAAGTTCATTACCTAAAAGATATCTATAGAAAAGAGAAGGAGCTCCAATATTATGACGGATATCAAGGGAAGATATAGTATTACTCACGTTGGTATCCGTACCATTACTTCTCATCACTGTCCGTTGTACTATATCGATATATTCTTTTTTAAATTAATATAATTAAGTTGCATTTATAATACATTGCTCGCAATTGACTGTTTTGATTTTAATGTTTAGTTAAATATCTAGTAACTTAATTTCAATTTATTGTATACGTTAAAGATCTTGTGAACAATTTAATTAGTTTTTTGATTTAGATGGAATTGTACCACCGTTTATCACAAATCAAAGTTTTGTTTCACAATATGATAAAGAATTTTGATTAGTAAAAAAACTCTATCTTAGCAACAATATGATTAATCGATTGGGTGCAATAGAAAGTTAAAGCAATTGAAACTTGCTATTGCAAATAATTGAACAAAATTGAGCAAGTTTTGTTTAATTCACAAAAGACGATTTTCGACTCTAATGATAAGTTAGTCGAAGGGCTTTAATGCCAAATTCCACTGTGTTTATATAATTCCACACCAATCGAAAACTCATTAGATTTTGAAAATTTAAATATAAAACTTCACTAAACTAGCATAGTATCTTTGATAAATCATATTCATATTATTAAATTACATCATTACCTTAGTAAACATGTTATAATTTAATATATATCTGACCGATAGCTCAGTGGTTTAAGTGACGACTAGTCAATCGAAAAGTCGAAAAGAATCGGATTCAAACCCTGGTCGGATCTTATCTAATAAAAAAATATAATGTTTATTAAAATAGTTTAATAAGAAGTCCAAATGCCAAATAGACAAAGATCTATTATAATATCAGGTAATATTTACTATTGTCTAGTACTACAAATAAATATAATAAGTATTTTAATATAAATTTTCAAATATTAATTATTTTTTAAAGTATTCCCTTTCACATGATTCACTTAAAATATAAAAATAATTTTAAATTTTAATGTTTTAATTTTAAACCAATTTTATTCAAAGAATCAAAAGCAAAATTAACTTTCCATTTTCTCTACATTTAATTTAATAAATAACAGTGCTACCAACCTCCCTCTCTCTCTCTATCTCTCTATATGTCATCATTCCTCATAACAACCATAACAAATTATTTATGTATACAAGAAGTGAAAATATCTTAAAAGATATGAATCGCCCATTAAATCAAACTATTTATATATATATAAATATATATATATATATATACATATATATATATACATTTTTCCGCTGTCTGGAAGTTTTGTTTTTGTTTCTTTTTATTTTATCAAAATTGAATGTAAGTACTACACAGTACACAATACTTTTTCTTATACTCTTGTAAAATTTTCTTTCTCTTTTCATTTCTTTTTTTTTCTTTTTACACAATCATAAATTGTGGGTGTTCAATATTTAAATGGAAACAAAGTACACAATGATAAGTTCATGTATAACTGAACTGTAAAAATCTCCCTAAAACTTTTGAAAATAAACAATTTTACCCATTGGATGATCACTTATGTCTTATACCATACTGTTGCTAAAGTGTTGCTTATTTTAGTGTACTTCTTACTACACTTTATAGTTGATCATCTGAAAAATGATGAACACAAATTATTTTGTTGTACATTAATTAGTTTAATCATATATATATGGATATATGTATATTGTATATATATATTTGTATATCAGGTTAAAAAAAAAGAAGGTGAAAATTGTATTGAAAAATAAAATTTTAAAAATACGTGATACAAACAATAAATTCAGTAAATTGAAATTTCACCTGAAACGACTACCAGTCTAATTAATGTTCAACAGTAAAACAATTTTAAAATGAAATTGTAAAAATGGTTAATCATAAAGTTCAAACTTTCAAAAAAAAAAAAAAAAATAAAAAAATGTAAATTTAAGAAATTAGAAAATGAAAATGAATAATCGTGGGGAGTTGAAAATGTCAAAAGATTTTTAAATGTCTCATGTCTTATATTTTTTATATAAGTAAATTAATTGTACGTGTACATGTACATGTACGCACAAGTGAACAAATTTTTTTAAATAAAATTTAACTGGACACGGTAACACTTCACAAAATGGTGTAATAAACTAAATTACTTAGTTATCTGTTATAGAAAAGTAAAGTTTTTACACTTAGTCTGGGTGAAGATAATATTCCAAAGTATAGAGTAAAAATTGATTAATTAAAAAGAGTGAGCATATTATACTCTATAAAAAGGTGATTTTTTTCAACTTCTAATAGAACCGAAAATTGGTCTTTTGAACTGAGAATTCTTCGAAACGAAATTTTTAACATAGAAGAAGAGGTATTTGTGAAGTTAATTAGAATTCTATGTTAAAAATATTAAAAAAACCTTTCTTTTAATAGGCGTATTTTTACCAATTGATAGAGTGGCTCAAATGTAGTCAATTAATTTAATAAGTTGATACATTTATATGCGCATAATTTTGGGCACTAGAGTATTGCCTGTAATTGGACTTTTATTTCAATCTCTTGACATTAATCTGTGCATAAGATTTTTTGAAGTCGACAAACGTTAAAACTATTTCTAAGATTCTTTTATAATTTGCTATTTAAATAGACATTTAGCTCCGAAATCGAACATTTGCGCACTGTGGAAATTGAACATTTTTTTTCACTATAAAACTCTAACTTACTACCGTGTTACCGTATGTAGTAGGGAGGCTGTGTAAAAATCCGTAACCTTATTTACCACCTTCCTCACTTAAAAGCCTCTACTTTGCAAATTTTCGATATACGATTTTGCAATTTTACTTGAATTTCTTGTACAAATATCAATAAATTTTATTGTTAATTATTTGAACAAATTTCCATCTCAAGTTTATTCTATAGTAAAAAAACTTTCCACATCCTTTCCGGGAATAACTATAGCATTATTCGTTTAAGTTAAAATAACTAATTGCGCACTGACATCATTCAATATAATTTTCTTCTATACGGAGCAGCTCTCACTAAAAAATAAAATCAGATCTATGGACGTTATAATATAAATTTTTCCTCATTTCGAGTCCCCGTTTCAAATCCTTGATGTTGCAATATATTAATATCCGCTGCGAAAATTAATAGTTTTAATTATATCTACTAAGAACTTCCTGTATAACATTTGAACAATTTTATTTTCATTTGCTTTTACAAATTTTAATCAAAAATTCTTTAAATATAAAAAAAAAACACTTCCCGGAATAACTTTTAAACATATTCCCTTATGTTAAATCCCTTTACATGTAATTAAATAAAATCAAAACACAACTAATTAAATATTTATTAGTTATTTATACTAATACCTGTGGGATTAAAAATTGTTTTTTTTTTTTTAAATCCTCTAATCAAATAAAATCTAAATTAATATTTAAAATTAGAAACAAATTAAATATCAAAAACATTTATTGGCAGTTTTTAGACCACATATTGATTAAAATTTGTATATATTAAAGATAAAATTCTTAAAAGATTCTCAAAGATATTTCGGAAATTAATATCATAAACATGTGATACCACCAGATAGATAGATAATCTTTAAACCGTTACTAATACGGAAAATATATATATATAAATATATGTATATATATTTTTTTTAAATGGAAAGTAAACCCCTTAGTTAAAGAAGCTGAAATACTTTATTTTTATTTCAAAATGCCACCTAAATCGAATTATTATTATTTTTATTTTTTTTTTAATTTTTTATATTTCAATGAAAAAAATTTTTCTCGGATATCAACTAAAAATCTTTAATTTCTTTTGTTTTTCATCTTTTCATCGTATTTTATTCTTTTTTTTTTTTTTGGATTGGAACACATGCATAACGAAATAGTATCATAGTCCGTTTCACAGTCCGATACCTAAGAAATAAAAAAAAATTAAAACAAAATCCTAGAAGAAAGGACGTCTATCGAATTGATCTTTGTGATCATTTTATTTTTTTAATAATTCATATACCTATTAGATACTAATACTTTTCAAGTGTTAAATTGTAAAAAAAAAACCATGAACAGGAAAAAATCAATTGATAAAGAAAAATTTGAATAGGAAATCCTATATTCATTTAATAAAAATAATTTGAAAGAAGAAGAGTATAGATACCTATACAGAGAATATATACGAGTATGTAAGGAAGAAGTCACCACCTATCATATAAGCTACCAAATAACAATAATAATAATAAAACTTTTCAAATCAAAAATCAATTTGAATCGATTTGTATCTATAAAGAAGATTCACTTATTCACAAAAAAAGTTAAAAATCAAAAAAAAAAAACAATCAAAACAAAACAAATGTAGACCACCCATAATGTTTTTATGAATTTTGTTTTTTTTTTTTTTTTTCAATTTTCTGCCGCATCGATCGATACGGCCGATCAATGATAGAAGAGAAGATCTCTTCAAGTCAAAATAAATATTAAAAAAAAATAACATGATACTAATATTAATTTTCAATTTAAACAACACAAAACAACAACAACAACAGAAGCAACATAAGAAACATTTTATATTTACAACAGGAACAGCATCAACAAAATTTTATATAATAGCATAAACATTGCAAGTTTAATATATGAAACTGGTGTATATATATATAATATACCATTAGTACAGTTAATAGGGTGTTGCCCTAATAATCAGCCATAGAACCGAGATTATATTGAGGTCTAAAAATAATTAAAAAAAAATCTTGGAAGATGGATGAGATTTTTTGAAGTATGGGAATAATTTAATAGTATATTTTGTCTATAAATCTGAGCCATAGATGACAAAATAAAGTCTTGTATAAAATTACGGTATTTAGGTCCCTTAGAACAAAATTAATTGAAGCTTGAAATATAAAACTATTAAGATGTAAATGTATTATAAGCAAAACTAAGGCGATGAAAATCAACAGCACCAACAACCAACTCATCATGCTGAAAATGCAACAAGTCGAATATGTTAACCAGTTCAACTATCTCGGTAGCATAGTGATTACTGATGGTGTTGCGGAGGTAGATGTGAACAACAGACTTAGCAAAGCAAGGGCATCATTCGGATGGTTATACCCTGTATTGAGGAACATCCAAATCTCCAAGAAAACAAAAGTAAGGATCTTCAATGCTTGGGTAAAGACCGTACCAATGCAAGGAAGCGAAACGTGGATGATATCCAACAACATGGTCCAACATCGTCCAGAAGATGCAAGTCTTCACTAACCGCTGTCTGCGTATAATCTTATTCTGCTAGGCCATATAATATTCTGGCCTAGCAGAATAAGCAACGACGACCTATGGAGACTTACAGGACAAGAACTCATACTGAGGCAATTAAAAAAGAAGAAATGGAGGTGGATAGGTCACACGCTAAGAAAAAATCAGAACAACATAAGCCGTATGGCCTTGGAGTGGAACCCCCATGGAAGCAAAAGACGCGGGAGTTCAAATAACAGAGCGTGAGTCCTGGAGGTGCACTATAATAAGCGAGCTCAATCAGTGCAACCTCACTTGGGAGAATGCAAAAACAGAAGCAAGAAACCGGGTGATATGGAGATGTCAAATGGAAGCCCTATACTCTCTCGCGGAGTGAAAGGACAAAAAAAAAAAACAGAAATGTACTATAAACCAACAATTTCATTCAGAGCTATTTTATTCAAACAATAACAGTATTTACATAATGTTTTTTTAAAGTGTTCATTGCTCCCCTTTTTCTCATATAAACTAAGTAAATGCTAATTTACGTATTCTGAAAATTACAAAAGTTAAAACTTTTTAGATTTGTCTATAGGCTATTGACGGAACACCCTGTATAATAAATGACTGAACACCAACTTAAAAAAAATGATGATTTCAATCACAATTCATTATCTCCAATTCTTCAGATTCAGATCTTAAAGTTAAAAAGTTTTGATGTATATTTAAATTTCAATAACCATTTATTTGATTAGGTTCGGTTTTATCTTGTATATGAATTTAAATGACTATTTAAATTTTTTTTTTAATTTTCATTACCTTAAATAATGATTCACCGATGGTTGATTCTCATAGACATCATATATGTATATTTAGTAGTAAATAGTGAATCAAATCAGAAGAAAATTTTCGAATTTAATCCGTTAAATGAGTTAAATTTCACGGATTTTATTTGATTTTATCATGATTAATTACATTTAACATTGTAAGATCTTATTTTGTGATTGATTCATGGCTTCACTGTACATTTTTTTATTTTTAAATGAATACACGAGTATTTTATCATTTGAATATGCATCATTTATAATATGGGAGTTCATTTTTTGGATTCAATTTAATTTAAAATGCTCTGGTGATATTTCACTGAAAAATCCCTTCATTTTCGAATTTCTAATTTAAAATTAGATCCTTAAAATAGTAGAAATGACTAGAATAATAATATCTGTCATATATGATGATGATATTTGATTAGTTAATCGAAGGTAATTATTTACAAAGATTGAAATTTTAATAGAAAATGAACCCGTCCTCAACTCATGGAATCTGGGTTCTTTTTCACAAGAAACTGATTTTTGTACTTTTTTTTTTGAAGAATTTTAATAGTTAAACATTTATCTTAGAAATTGAAAAGATAAAGAGCAGAATAAAAGATGAAGATGCGTATAACATTTTATCACGTTCTCATAATCAATGTTTTTAAAAGAAATGTTTTATTAAGAAACCGGCAATTAATCATGGAACATGTTAAAGATTAAAAAAAAATTGATAGGTTCAAAAGAAATTTTATGTAAGCCAAGATTAAAAAAAAAAAAAAAAAAAAAAAAGGCAAAGCCAAGGTATTAAAAATTGATTTCCTTTGCATAAAATCTATTCTAAGAATATTGATTAATTTTATTTTTTTTTTTGTAAAATAATGATTAACTAACTTGTGATTAGTGATTACTATGTAATTTAAATTTAATTGGAAGTTAAATTGTTGCTAAATAAATGATGAACGGAAGTAATAAATATTTTTAGTTGGAAACTATTATTCAAGTTAAAATGTCAAATATACAATTATTATTAATAGATAGTTAGAAACTTAAGTTAAGGGTATTATTTAAATTACGTTTTTAATATAAATAACTATTAACTATTTAAACAACTATTTATTTAGAATACAAAGTAACACTTTGAAACTGATTTGTAACCGATCAATATTTAATATTTTTAAATGGATTCTAAGCTTTAAATATGTTGATCAATGAAATTTTACTAGAAAACTGATCAAATGATCCGAAAAAATCAATATTCAAGCTATTAGTTAGTGTGAACATTCCGAATTAACAGAATTAAGAGTACAATAAATTCCTTACCACATTAACTAAATTTCAATCGTATGGTTTGTAAAGTAGTTACATTTTTATGTATCAAGTTATCGGCTGGGTGGCACAGTGGTTAGAGTGCCGACCTTCAAGCGAAAGGCCCAGCCTCAAATCGCAGTAAAAGTGAAAAAACTTTTATCTGGTTTTCGACTCGACTCAGCTACCATTCGCCATTGGGTTTAAATTAATGGTTTAAATAATTATATATCTTTTAAAAAAAATACCTACATTAATATAACAATATGAACAAATGCAAAATAATAATTTAATTTAATAATATAACCAACAGATATAGAATACATTTCAAATACAAAATGTGATAATATTAAAAAAATAGAATTGTATCTATCAAAAATCTAAGACATTTCTACATAGTAATATCTCATGTTTAAATTGTATGTAGAATTCATTTGATCAGATCAAATATTATGAATGTAATTATTTTCACGCTATTATTTAACTAATGGCGTAGTAGTAAAGACGCCACCCTTCGTGGAAAGTTTCGCGTTCAAACCTCGGTTTGATCATATCTAATAAAAAAATATCGTGAAATTGTGTAATTATATCATAATATCGTAATATAAGATTAGATTTAACATAAATAACTCTTGTGTAGGATAATAGATGGCGCACACTTATGTATTTATAATCTTCTAAAACAGCTGCAGCCAAGTAATCAACGGCTTAGTGAATATACCGATTAAAGAACTGAAGTTTAGTCTAAATAGACTAGGTGAATGCCCTACACTCTCGTTCAGGAAGGAAAAGGAATAATAACAAAATTTTCACCTTATTAGTTCCTACTTCAGGCTGCTCATAAACTCGCTAGGTATTTAACTTGAAGTTTTTACAGAAACTTAAAACTTTGGTAGAAAGAACTTAGAACATCGTTTCAGTTCAAAGCATCTTATTCAAACTTTGAAGAGTTTGCGATTTTAATTTTTGACTAATAAAACTATAAAGTTTTCAAAAAAACTTCAAAAAAATGTAATGCTTTATTAACTATTATGATTTAGATAATGGCGCAATACAGACTTCGTTTCGTTGACTTCCTTATTTCATAAAAGTAATTAAACGAAGTCAGAAATTTTGTGAAGTTACTTTGAATCATGTTCAAAAATTTGTAAAACAAAAGTGCTAAAATGTATGGTCTCGTAAAAAAAACAAAAAAGAATATATGTTTTTAATATGAGTAAAATGAAATGTCAAAACTGTCAAAATCAACAAAGCAAAATATTAAAATTAGAATTTGTCAATTCGTTACTTGGCTTCTTTTGAATACTTAGATTACTTTGTACATTTGGTCAAGTGTCATGGGAAAAATGTATTCCATTTCAACCGTCAAACTTTTTGAAGGAACTAAAAGAATCAAAGTTTACTTTGGGCAATCCTTTTTACTGTGGCAATATTAAATTTTTCTTAAAATACATAATACCAAACATAAAATTATAAAATTCAATTATCATTAATTTCAACATTTTAATTTTACTTCAACAAAAGTTATTTAAATTACCATTTAATAAAACAATTAAAATATAAAATTAATTCCAAATTTTTATTTTTATTTTTTTTTTATCTTTTCAGGTGGGTTCATTTACTTTTAGCACAATGCATAACTATATACATATTAGATTTTAAATTGAAAATCTATCGTCAAGCCTATAATAGTTATAATTAAAGTTGTTGATATAAAAAAATAAAAACGTGATTAATTACACGCGGATACTTTTAATTTACGAAAAAAGCTTCGTTCAATGTGAGTAAAAAAACAAAAGCAAGCAAAATGTAAATAAATTTAAAAAAAAACGTATTCCATTTGTAATTAAACTTTCACCAACTTGAACTTATAAGTACAAAAAATAAACTATAAAAAGTTATTACTAAGTACCTATACCTAATAATTACATATAAGTTTTCTATGTATAGAAAATAATATATAGTCTATCTCAATTATGACAACTAGTAAAATTTAGAAAAGAAGAAGAACAATAATAAAACAATTATTTAAAACAAAGTTCAACCTTCAAGTTTATTGATCTTCAAACAAAAGCATTGATTTGACCGTTTGTTGACTTTGCCATTAATAGATCACAATTTTTCTGTTATCAGTTTTTATTTTTTTTTTTGTTTTATTTTTTTTTTTAACCTTGAAAATCGTGAAATCTATTTTGTTTTTTTTTTTTAAAGTTCAAACTATGACTAAACTTTTTTAAAACTAATATTTAATAATAATAAAAAAATATAAAAAAAATAGACAAGAAAATATGAATTTTTTTTTCCCCATTATTAATTATATATTAAAGAAAAGTAAATATAGAAAATACTGATAATGGTTAGTGACTAAATAAATGAACAAAAGGTGAAATAAAATATCGTTATTATAATAGCAGTATTAAATTATGTTTATGTAACTTTAATTTAAAAATTCAGTTTGAAACTACTTATGTGCAGGAGTAGCATATTAAGATCTCTATATTAGGCTCTACATCTAATATTGAATTTTAATGAAACCACTTATATGTGATATTCAGAGTCTCACTTTTAATTTTGCACAAAATTTTAATTTTGATCTATATTAATCCCCAATTTCAATACCCTATTGAAACTCCGAATTTAATCCTAAGGTTGTACCACTTTTAAGATTCCTTTTATTTGGAGGATATAGTACCCTATTGAAAGTCCGGATTTTATTCTAGGGTTCTAGTACTTTTAAGATTCTTTTAAATCGGAGAGTATAGTACTTTGCACCTTCTGAGATTTTAAAAATATTGGGATTTTATTTATACTAAATCCTTCATGTGCTAATCTCATATTTTTATATATTTTACCGAATTTCTTTGTTATTGTAAATTCAAACTATTTTAATACGTGAATTATGTTCATAGTTGTTTCTGAAGATACCAAATATGCTGTTTTGAAATTCAGCAAGAGAAAATTAGATTTTTTAATTAGTTTGAAATTGAGTATTCAAAAGTCACAGAAGCGTTCTATTTTTTTCAAAAGAGTAGGGAATCTTGATGAGGAAACGTGAGCCTTTTTTTTAGGGAGAAAACAAATGAGGGAACGTAAGCCTTTTTGCCTAGTTGATTCTTTAACAATCAAAAATCTCCCCTATCGTCAACAAAAATAATTTAAAATTACACATGAGTCAGTACTAAGTCTACTTCTGCATCTGCGAGTTATATTATTCAATTAAATTATTTGTATATATTTTGTTGTTATAGTTTTTTATAATATATGCTTAAAATTCTAGAATTATTAATTAAAAATAGCAGCTTCGAATCCAAAACCAAACAATTTTTTTCCCTCTTTTATTGGGATTCGAACTAGAACCTCTCGAATAAGTTGGCGTTTAACAACTGTGTCATACCCAAGTATTTATCAAATGTAATATGAATACATTGGAGTTGATTAATTGCTTTCCTTTTCTTATTTGCTGTAGATTTATTATTATAGAATCACACTTCCCCTGATGAATCCAAGATTAACATTTTCAATTCGAGGAAATTTCCTCAATTCATAATAAATATAAAATAAAATAAAAGCTTTGGTTTTAAAAAGTTTTAAGTTATTAATCAGTTCAGCCTGTAAGAACTTAACAATTTAAATATATACGATAGTTATCCTAGGTGACCTGAATTAAGGCCTTGCGAAATAAAGACGGCGATGTGTTATTTCCCATTTAATGAGAAATAATGCCCTGGAGTTTTATTTCTCATAGAAGTCGTGGTTCAACTCAAAAGAGAAGTAAAATCCCGGGGCTTTATTTCTTATTTAACGGAAAATAATACCCCAGGGGCTTTTCTAGCTCTAAAATCGCAAAGTAACAAATGACAGCTAGACAATTTAAACCGATTCAAAGTATGTAAGTTTTAATTATTTTGCAAAATTAAATATGAATAGAAAAAAAAAACTATAGATACTTTTTTTTTCAACTCTAAAAGGTTTTTTAGATTTTTTTTCCTATACTATACATTTACATATTGTATTTGTTTCATATTCTTGTATATTGATAAAGTAACATAAGAACCTTCTTAGACTAATGAACTTTTTCAAGGTTTTCGTTTTTTCTTCACATATTAATTAAAAAAAAAAAAACAATTTAATAAACAAATAAATATTAAATATATATAAATCTAAAGAAATATAAATTATAATTTGTTATTATCTTGAAATTTTATACTTATAACGTAGAGCCATGTGTATATATATATATATATATTTAGATTTTAAACTCAAACAATGATATCAAAAAATATAAGAGTTAATACATTTATTATTACAAAATTGTAACTAAAAATATTAAAAAAAAAAAATTATTAGTCGATTAATAATAATAAATATAGTTAAGAATTTATTTTCAAAATATACACAAAATGCCGATATTTTGATTCAGTGATTATCTTCATAATTAAGTAATGAGATACTTGTGAGAACTATTGAGAAAGTAAAAATTTTAATATTGTAAATATTTAATTGAAAATATTGGTGCCCTGAATTAAGGCCCTGCGAAATAAAGTCGACAGGGTATTATTTCCCTTTTATTGAGAAACAATGATTTGGATCGTATTTGTCATAGTAATTGAAAAATTTAATAATAATTAAAATAAAATTAAAAAAAATTAAAAATAATTTGTCATCGTTTTTAATGAATCACTTCATTAATTGAATTAAGCCTTTGTGTCTACAGTAATAGTAAATAGAGAACCATCTTTTATCTTAGATCAGATTTTAAGGAGGGAATTGTGAAAAACCCACTCTAATACTACAATAATAAAAACAGATATCTCAGACATTTTGATTTTTCAATGGAAATCTTTTATTCAATTTTTTGCTAGACTAAAATCTAAATCCAAATTTTAAGAAATTTTATTTAATTTTATTTTTTTAAACTTATTATTCTATGTCTATGACTTTTTTTTTGCCGTAATTAGATAATATTATAAAATAAAGGTTAATGTATATATGTCTGATATATGATATGAACTTTAAAGGATAACTGTATAAAATACCGTTAGTTCAAGGATGATTTGAAAAAAATTTGGTGGTTGGATTTTACTGATACCCAGATTACGTTAAAAAAATGGGATTGTAATGTATTTTTATTTTAAGAATTTGGTAATGCATTCATTTTTTTAAAGGCTCCCCCTCCTCAAAATTTATTAAGGCAGAGTCTGTTATAACACATTTTTTTTAAATGAACAACTACATTTTGAAATAATAGAGCACTTTTGTTATAGTCCTATATTTAAAAATATCCTTTCAGACTTTTGATATTTTTTTTTTAATCGTAGGTTTGTAGTATAATCCCTTGTGGAGTATGAGATGGGAACGATATCAAAACTGGGAGAGTCCCTCTGTATTACATTTTTGCAACTATACCATCTTGAAATGGCTTTCTAAATTTTTCGAAACGGTTCTGTGTTTTTCTTTTCTGGATGATTTTAATTTATGGAATTGTTTTTTTTTTTAATATTCTTGATCTTCTGCGTCCTTCAAAAACTTACGCATTATTATTTTAATGTGGGCTCCTAAAATTTTTCACGTGGCTTTTGATTTTAGCCATATTTCTGCGCTTATGCAATATGATTTCTCAACGTGTCCAAATGCGGTATGCAATCCATCTGCCATTATTAGATTTTTTCGACCATCTTTGGCATCCTTCCCGGACCCAAATTTTCTCCCCCTCTTTAATAATTACTGAAAGTTCTTGTTTACAGTAAAAAGCCGACTTTTGACTAGTCAATTTTGTTATTTAAATCTCTTACCGTATAAGATTCAATTTTTATTTCCAATGTTATTTGCAGTCCCATACTTCATTTTTTACTAAACGTATTCTTAAGAATATAAGGCATTATCGCCAAGCAACCAACAAATCGGAACCTTCTATTTATTTTATTTTTTTGAATGTCTCTATCAGTTCTTTTATGTTATCATAAATTAGTCCATATCAATCCAAATTCTTAGTCGTGCAAAAACATCTGGAAAGTTTAAAACCTTCTATTAAAAAACACAAAAATCCCACACAAAAATCATCAATTTCACTCACCTATTTCTTATCAGAGAGGGAATTATTATTCAAAAATTTTATTTTAAAATAATTTTTTTTTTAATATTATTTAACCTTAAAAATGTTGTTCCATTTAATATTTTATATTGTATATTATATATATACATTTTCCCGTCGGCCTCCTAAACTTTAATTGCTCTCGTTTTAGCAATTAAATTTTTCGTTATTTATTTTATATTTTTTGGAATAATTTTTAAAATAATAAAAATAAACTGTGTGCAGCGCTATTATTGAAAATGATTAATAAGTAATAAAATTTAAATTATAGTTACTTTTTTTTTAATAACCATTACAACAATAAAATTCTTTTTATTTAATTAATTAAAAACAATAAATGAATCGGTTATTAAAAACGGTTTTTATTAAAATTATATTCATAAAAATTTTCAAATAATAGTATATATTAAAAGTTTAAAAAAAATTTAATTAAGTGATGGATGGACAAGGTTTTTACATAAAATAATATTATATATACATAGGTATTAACCTTCAAAATATCGTTAGATATTTTACAAAAAATTTATATATTTGTTTTATCGTGAAATGTTAAATTTTTAGTGATTAATAATTTAATTTCAATGTAAAAATTTCGATATGCATTGTTTTATTTTGATTAATTCTAATGATATTTGGAAAAAAATACTATAAATCGTTTATTAGTTAAATTAAGGTTGAACTATAAACCTATAATAATATAGTTCAAACATAATTTGATATGCTTGGTAAGGTCTGAAAAGAGAAGTAACTGGAAATGCAACTTTGAGTATGTTTTCAATTAAAATTCCCAATAGGGGTGTTTCGAATTGTAAACAAAGCGACCAACTTGATAAAAATTGAATTTACAATATTTTCGTGCAATTGGTTTTATATAAAAAAGCGAAACAGCGCTTAATTTTTAATTGGCGATCGCAAAGTCCTAGTAATCTTTAACCTTTCTCAGCATCCTTCGAAATTGCGGGAAACTTTTAGGTTAGTGGCGCTTGTTCTTTGAATCGGAGTAACTGAAGGTTTCCTTTCGACAATTCCAACGTAATACTAAATTTCAAAGAGATAGAAAGTTAAAGTGGTTCGAAACAGGTTAGGGAAAAATCATTAATTATGAGAACTGCTAATAGCTAAAAATTTTGCTCACATCTAAAGTTTTTTCCTCCTTTAAAATGGTCAATTCTACAATTTGTAACTTTTTATTATTACACATTCCATAAAATCGTATTTTTTTTTTTCAAATCTTTTTCCTCTTTAACTTTGTGTATAGAAAAATAAAACATTCTAAATAAGGTGATGTTAAGCTTGTTAGATAAGCTCTTCATCTTTCTAGATTAACTAAGAAACTCTATCCCTCACTAAGCTATCAAAATTATTCAACAATTAAAAATTTTAAATTTGCCGAAAAAGGAAGTTGGTAATTGGATTTTGATAATCTAAGATAATTTACGCACAATGAGTTTTTTAATAGTCATAATAATAAATTATTATGATTTGTTCAAAGGTTGGTTCAATTACATATTAAATATAAAAAAATTGTAATTACTATCAATGTTTTATCTTTTTACAGTAATATAACGGTGTATAACGAAATATTAACATAATAAAATTTATTTTTGAATTACTAAATATTAAATATAAAACTTATCGCATTACTTTTAATCGGAGATTGATTTTAATTTGGAGATTGAGAGCTTAGGGCTTCAACTTGAAGTTTCCGTTCTTCTTTATTTGTTGCTGCTTCTTCAATTTTATTTCAGGACATCTCGCATCTATTTATTTCATCAAGCACTGTTATTTTGCATGATCTGGACCAACCTTGAGTATTCCATATCTCCATTTTTGTTTTGCAATCTGCACCTTGTCTTAGTGTGTGTCCAATCCACATCCATTTCCTTCTAGTAATTTGCTTAATAATTGATTCTTCATTTGTTAACTCCCACAAGTCTATATTCTTAATTCTGTTAGGCCAGAATAATAGGCATATTATTCTTAGGTGTTTGCTGACAAACACTTGCATTTTGTTCTTGATGGAGTTAGTAAGCAACCATGATTCGTAAGTATAATTTAAAAAAAATAATTTATATTGAAAGTAATTATTTCTGTATTTCTGTTGATATGCAAACGATATGAACTTTTATTAGCGCAATTTCTGAAAGATTTTGATATGAAAACTTTTGGTATGATTTTAATTTCCATAAAAATATAAATTTTATTTTACAAATATTTTTATATAAATAAACAATAAATAAAAATGTTCATAAAATTAATCAAAATTTGCTGAAATAATTTTACGCAATCAAAAAAATTTCAATGTCAATTTTCAGTTTTTCTAAAATGTCACGATAATTTTCTCAAAAATCAAATTGAAAAGAAAACTTTTATAATTAAAGCAAAAAAAATTAAATTATATTTCGTAAAATTTTGAAAGCAATAAATTCTTAAACGTATTTTTCAGATTTTTCATATATTTGATATTGCAAATATGGAGAAAGAAAATCAAATAAAACTTAATGTCCGATGTTTGATTTTATTAAGGTTACATTGCATGCAATAAAATGATATATAGAAATTTATTTGAAAATATTTTTCACATATTTAAAAATTTAAAGTATAAAAGTAAATATTTATAATATTCATCCTGTTCAATTAAATTTAATTATAGTTCTATCTTTGAATATTAAAGAATAAAAAAAATCTATATTATACTTGTTAGTAATAATTCAGCTGTCAATTTGACATTTGTTTTGAATTTTTAAAATTCTCAGATATTAATCGTATGTAATTGCAGGGTGCTATAAACAATTTTCACTATTGTAAATCGTACTCTACAATGACATAAGATCAAAATTAAGTTGATACATATCCTTCTACCTACTATTGAAAACTCCCCATTCGAAATTCCTTTATAAATTAAAGTATCTTTTATAATCTTAATCGTTTTAACATAATCATAATAATTATTAAAATGTCAATCTGACAGGAAAAACGAACAAATTCATTTAAATGTTTGGATATTCTTATTTTTAAACATCGAACCAATTAGAAGTAGAAAATCTTATTTCCTGTAAACTTTTCCAAAAATTTAGAATATTTTCAAAATTATTTTTGCTAAAATTTATTTAAAATTTTATTTTTACCGACCTTGATATCAAAATATTTCAAATTAAATTGTATAAATTCGTAAATTTCAATTTAATTTAATAAAAGTGTGCAAATTTTTAAAGAATTCAATAAAAAAAAATATTAAATTAATTATGTCAGAAAGATTTATAGTCTCCTAATTTGTATTATAGTTGGGGAAATTGATGGACGGCAAATAACGCTAAGATTCTCTGAGAAATCTGTGATATGTTTTCAATATCTTGATATATGAAACATTTCTAAGGAGTTAAATTGAAACTTTGACTTTGTTTTGGAAAACAATTAAACTGGCTAGAGATTCTAAACTTTTTATAACATTAATAGCCTATCTACAATGACGTTCTCGTTTCGCTCTCGTTTCGCTCTCATTATGTAGTCAACAAAGGAGTGTCCATGTACATTTCATGACAGCGTTTTTTGACATTGTTTTGTTTACAAATTTCATGAATTAAAAAATATTAAATAGTTTACTTTTATATTATTTAACAATTAATTTAATAATTTATTATTTTTTATTCTGACAATATTTTTTTTTTTATTTTGACATTTCGTCATCATCATCAATTATTTGACATTTGAATACGTAGGCAAGACGAAAAAGTTAAAAGTTACACAACTTTTTTAATGGCTGCGTGAGGGCTGCGTCCATTGTAGACACTTTCATATAATTCAATACATTTAATTTAGTTTGACAGATAACTACATGTAGAGAGCGAAAAGAGAGCGTTCATTGTAGATAGACTATAAATCATGACTTCATTAATACGAGTGATTCAGATCTCATCGTAGTCGCATTTCCCATATATATGAGACAGTTAGTATTAATTGAGTAAAACATTTCTAATAAATATTTACAATTTAATTATCACCTTGTATGTATTAATTCGATGTTTTTTCAATTTCCAGAGTTAAAATTTCCTCCTCAAACTAAAACTATCTGATAAAGCGCAATTTATAATCTTTATGATCTTTATAATAGCATTTTCCATCTAAAATCTAAATGAATCATTTTACCTTTATACAATAAATATAAATCAAATATATATTAAAAAATGTTACATATTAGTTGTATAATAGGTATTTAAAATCTTTTTAAGATCATCCCATTTTTTTTTGTTTTTTTAAATGTAAACAATACTGAAACTGAACTGGGTAGGTGGTACACAAAGTAACCACAACATTAACAACAATGTTATTTCTACTAAATAAATTTTAATTCCTATATATGTCAAAAATTAATGATGGATGTGCAATAAAGCTACAATCTCTCTAATGTTATAGTTATGTTTTGCTTAAAATGGGATACACCTGCCTTTAGGCAATTTTTTATTCCTTTTTTCTTGATCTAAAACAACTTTGCAAAGGAATTTAGATCAAAGAGAATTATCGAATCCTATAAAGGATTTTAATAATTTCTTTAATTTTAGGTTTTAACATTTCTCTAAAAATTCAATTAAAATTTTAACAATAAAAATAAAAAGAAGGGAAAATTAAAAATTTAGATTTTAAACGCTTTTAAATGCTTTAAATATTGTTTTTATGCATTTTGTGTTTATTTTTTTTTTTTTAAATCCATTGGTTAATATTTAAAAAAAAATATGTAAGATAAAAAAAAAAATTTACCTGAAAAAAATTGTACCTTATATACTATGTTCTATCCCGCTGTTATGGCTACCATTTTACGACATGATTACCCATTAGTAGAATGAGACCACCTATAAAAATATTTAGCAAACAATAATAAAAAAAAAAAATTAAAATTATTATTTTTATTTTCTTGTATTTAAACATTCCGTTTTTTTTATTTAGAAAAACAAAAATAAAAGAATGTGTATCTTAAGATAATAATTTCCAAAAATGATTTCTCTGTTTGTTCCTCTTAATTTTTTTTTAATATTTGAGTTCTTCTTTCTTTGCTTAGACGAATTTTTTGTTTTTGGTGGATAGTTTTTTCAGCTTTGTCTGGGGTCTGGGGATTTTGTGTGTTTTTTTTTTAAATCTTTAAAACACCGTTAAACTAGAAACAGAGAAGAACTGAAATTAAAAAGCATTGCGTATTCGAATTAAAGGAAAAAAAAAATTGCTCTGATCCGAATCGGACCATGTCGTTTTTTTTTTTGTGTTTATTTTAATTTTTAGTAATTATGGAAATAAGTTTTTCATCATAATGATATATTATTAATTTAAAATGATTATAAAATTTATAAAAAGTCGTTGACGTTGTTTGGCTTACATCATAATAACTGATCAATCTAATTATGTTAACTTTTAAATATTTTGATTAATTTTTGAGTTTTGAATTACGAAGCAGAAAATTAATTAAATTTAGAGTTTATTTCCAAAATAAGGAAGCAGTTATCAATTTCTGAGAAAAATAGTCCGAGGATTCAGGATTTTTACAAATGAAAATTGTCGATATTTAAACAATCTGACTTTCTACTTGTTGCAATGGAGTTTAAATATAGTTAGAGTTTATATTAAACTTTGAGATTAAACCGTTTTTGATGGAAAAATAACGAAGTATTTGGGAGAATAATTGTTATAAAAGTTCAAAGAAACTGAAGCTAAGTTTAATTAGATGTTGAGTTGAACGACATTCACTAAGTTCAAAACGGGACAGTAGGCTTAACTTAATTATTTTGAAAGTGCACATTTTCCTGTTATAATAAAAGCAATCGGACAATAAAAAATTGTAATGTAATTTTACATCAAATTTTTCTTAGAATTTTATTTATATATAAAACTATGAAAAATTAAGATGAAACGCTTCTACAATTATAAAGAAATAGTAGGTATTGAAAATCTAAGACATTTCAACATGTAATAAAGCCTAGTACTATCTCATGTTTAAATTGTATGTGGAATTCATTAAGATCTAATAATATATAATTCTAATAATACGAATGTAATATGATAGGCAGGCTTATTGGCCTAACAGTTCAACAGTTAGCGCTTAAAAAAAAAAAAAAAAAAATATTACAAGGTCTTGACAAATGGGAATAATACAAAATTTGAAGATCCTTCTGACACGGACAAAACAAAAAAAAATATCAATTATCAACACCCTGCTTCTACAAGAGTTGTAATTTAAGATTGGCTTAAAGTAAGCGCAACTTAATTTTTCATTCAAATTTTGACGTTTCTATTAAAAAGCGTTGAGTTTTAAGACATCTGTCACAAATTTGATAAAATATTAATTTTACATAACGGTAACTTTTAATACTGAATTCCCAAATCTTTTATTTTGATTTAAACCCTTTATTTAACATTTTTTAATAGAAAAACATTGCAGAAAAAGAGGATTAGGCCTTTTTCTGAAACGTCAACAATTTGACAATAATCTGTTAATGATTTTTGTATTTCATTAGAAATAAATAATAGTTAGTGACTTTTGCGGTAACAATAAAATATTTATGGAATTGTTCGTCTTCGCATCATTTTGACAATCAAACAGTTTTTAAAATTCAACCTAACGCGCGTCAAAAAAGTTTATGTATTTGTGGCTTTGATTATCGTTGTATTTTTGACGTTTTAGACAGGTACCTACATATTTTTAAAAAAATTTTATTACTCTGAACTTTGACGGGTGAGTGTACAGAATTACTATACCTATATATGTATATATAAAAATAGGAGTTTTTGAAACAGACGAACAAAGTGAAACTAATAAATAAAATGTGTTTTAAAAAGATTACCTAATGATAATTTATCGCAAAATATATTACATACCTATATGGTATACAAAATACTAAATACATATGTATGTTATGTATCTATCTTCCTTTTATGCTAATTTAAAATCCAATCATTCCTCCTATGTCTATTCCCATCTCTATAAACAATCCAATATATATTTTTTGTAGACCATTTTTATTAATTTTTTTTTTTTTTTCATTTAATATATAACCTACCTGATCCCAAATTTGTTGGCATTTTAATTACAACAATATGGATCATATAAATATTATTCAATGTTGCATATTGTTTTCAGTATCAAAAAACAATAATAATAACAACAACAATAAAACAAATAAAAATTTATATATGATGTCCAATTCAAAAAAAAATTTAAATCCAGGCTACCACACATAATTTATAATTTAAATTATTTTTTTAATTCTTATATTTTCTGTTTCTTTGTACAAACATACATACATATATACATATATATTTATATATATATATTCGTAAACCACCCTCGATGATTTCTGTATTGTTTAATTTTTTTTTTTAAGATTTTTAAATATTAAAACAAAAAAAATAGCATTTCTTTTATTTGTTATACATATTCTTTTTTGAATATTTAAACATGACACTTTGTGTTTAATTTTTATATTCGATTATTATGACTCTTATGACTCTTTTCGGAACAACAACAAACACACAAAAAAACAAATAACTCTGAAACATTTTTATTTTGTTTTTATTCTTCTTTTTTTTTGGTAAAAGATTGGTAATGGTATTTGCAGAGGGCAAATATTAAAACTTAAATCAACATACGCAAATATAAAGTATATGTATGTGTATGTATGTATGCATATATCAAAACGAGGAAAATTGTAGTAGAGTAGACTGTGTCAACTCTGGGATACCCGTATGACCGTAATATAAACATTATATCATCCCGTTAATTACTTTTGGCAAAATTTTAAACATTCAGCTTTATTATGTATAAAGTAATGCTTATGTCAAATATGAAGTTGAATGACAGCTATTCGAACCCATTGCAGTATACCAATCAAATTTTGCAGTAACTTTGGCCAAAAAACTAAACTACTTTTGACAAAATTTCAGACACCCAGCTTTAATAGATTAATACATATAGAGTAGTGCTCAAATAAGAGAAGAAGTTGTATGGCAGGTACTCCAACCCGTGTACCAAAATTGTTGGATTTCAATAGCCATGACGGTTATTGCATAAAAACGAATTTGTGAAAATTTCTAAATCCTAGCTCCTTTATTTTTTGAGTTATCGTGCGGACGACGGACGGACAGACGGACGGACATACATACATAACTAATTCGATTTACTTTTCGATTCTGATCCGATCCCTACCTATCAGTTTATAACTACCACCCCTTCATTTTTGCGTCACAAACGTAATGACAAATTTAGTATACCCTTTTGGCTTAAAATCAAACGGGTATAAAGAGTTTTATTAAGCATAGAAAAATTCTACATCTTCTGCAGAATGGATGAATGGATCAGAAATAAATGGAAAAATTTGTCGATTGGTGTACAAATATGAAAAAAAATAACAACAAAAATAATTTTCAAATCCGCGCAGATATCCAGAAAAAATAAAAAAAAAAAAACAATCAAAATAAAAAATGAAAGAGCCAATCAAAATGAAATGATGACAACAGGAACAAATAATAATAATAAAACAACAAATGAAATGAAATGAAATGAAATGATGATGGTGTTGTCGTCTTCATCTTCTTGGTTGTGTTTATTTGGAGAACGGGGACTTTATTGAAACAATATTTGAACTAAAAAACAAACCTTTCTATCTTAAATTCTATATAGCGTATATACTTTGGGAGGTACTTTAGTACATACATACATTTATATAGTTTGTATATTTTCTGGTACTTTTTTGATATTTTATATGGATGGTATTTTTTCTGTTTCTAAGATTAAATAAAAAAAAAAAAAAAAACAAAATTCAAAAAAAAAACAGAAATCAACTTTGGCGATCAACAGAAATCACAAAATGACCACACAAGTTGTTAAACAATTTTTTTTTTTTTTTTAATTTGTGAAGAAAAAATAAAAGAAAAACTGCATTCACTCACTCAATTCATTTTCATAAAGCGATATGAAACCCATATTACATATACTTAAAAAGATAAAAAAAAACAACAAAAACAAAAAAAAAAACGCACCATAAACAATTAAAGAATATTATATAGTATGAAAATTGAAAATTATATAAGTATTAAGTATCTATACATATACATATAGTTGTTAGACACTATTATAGGTTTCATATTTTTTTTTTAACTATTTTAAATAAAATTAAAATTAAAAAAATTGATACCTTTGGTACCTTGTTCTTTGAAAACTATTCTACCGTTACCAATTAATGCTGTTAATATAGGATTTTTTTTTAACTATTAATAAAATTTTCAGTTTTTTATTACTCTGTGTTGTTTAGCATTAAAAGATTAAAGGAATCAGTTGTATTCGAATTCGATTCCAAAAAGTAATTGTTAGGTATGGGTACATTGTGAAATGAAGAGTATACACTTCAAACACTTGGATTAATATTTTTTGAGTCTTTTGTTCTTAAGTATCTCAAGTTCTTTATGGCAAATTTTTTTAAAATCATGAAAGAATTCGATTTAGGAGTACTTTTTTTTAGTTAAGATTTTTATACCAATATATTTCTAAGTGGAACTACATAGGTCGATACTTAGACCACTATATTAAAGTTATCCATTTAATCTACTACGCCATTAAACTAATCATTGACTTTCTTACATACATTGTATATATAAAGCTGCACATCTAACTACCCACGGCGTTGTTTAATAGCTTAAACTGATTAAGATGCCAACCTTTCAAGTGGAAGATCTCAAATCCGAATCAGATCAT
Organism: Dolichopus griseipennis; assembly: GCA_963082915.1. Classification (NCBI taxonomy): domain Eukaryota; kingdom Metazoa; phylum Arthropoda; class Insecta; order Diptera; family Dolichopodidae; genus Dolichopus; species Dolichopus griseipennis. The sequence goes on from OY720441.1 coordinate 17,801,927, forward strand.
ATCTAAAAGGTTGAATCGGATCAGAATCGGAAAATAAATCGATTTAGCTACGTATGTCTGTCCGCATGATAACTCTAAGAATAAAGCAGCATTTTTATGCAATAATCGTCATCGCTATTGAAATCCAGGAATTGGGTCCAAGAATTCGTATACCTGTCTTACAACTCTTTCTTTTATATGACCACTACTCTACACCTAATGAAGCTGTGTGTCTGAAATTCTGCCAAACATGGTTGGTCTACTGCAGTGGGTTCAAGTAGCTGTCATATAACTTCATATTTCACATGAGAATTACTTTATACATAATAAGGCTGAATGTTTGAATTTTGCCAAAGTAATTAACCGGATGATATAATGTTAATATTACGGTCATACGGGTATCACAGAGTTGACAGAATCTACTCTATTACACTCTTCCTCGTTTAAAATACAATGGGATGTAAGCAACTGTTTGAACGCTTATAATGCCAGAATTAATTTTGATTGACAATTTTTCACATTATGATTTTAATCTATACATCCATACATCCAATAAAATATTAATTAATACCTACATAGGTACATTCCAAACGAATTTAATAATACGTTTTTTTTTAAATAATTAACAGTTTTATATTTTATACGTATACAAAATAATACAAAACATAATGATCATGATAGTAAACAATTAAATTATTTTAAAAAATAAATATTAAAAAAAAAAAAAAAGAAAAAGAATAAGAAGATCTAGATTTATCATCACCACCCTGGTAGTTTTCAGCAAAAAAAAAAAAAAAAAAAAAAAAAAAAACACTTCTTCTATCAATAAAAAGCAACAACAAAAAGTCAACATTCAAAAGTTTAAAGATAAACGAATTAAACATAACATACATATAATATACACCACACATATATTCACCTCACACATGATTTCAAACATTCATTCAACATATTCTTAAACCACTTTTACATATATGATACGTATGTATATACAAACATACAAACAAACATATTAATTCTAAAATATTCGAGTAGTTATCGAAAGGATTTGAATGATTTTTTTAATAAAAAAAAAAAAATCCATGAATTATTTGATTGAATCTTGAAGATGAATCTTTATGGTGGTATTCCCATTTTTTTTTTCTTTTTATGTTTTTTTTTTATTTTCTTACTATTGTGCATTTTTAATTTGAAATCAACAACGATTTGTAAATGATGGGCTCTAAAATAAATGTAAAAAAAAAAAACAAAAATAAATTAAATAAAAAAACAAATTTGACAGATTTCCGATCACATTAAAAGAAAAATCAATCAAATTTTATACTAAAAAAAAAATAAAAAAAAATGTAAAAAACGTAGATAGCATTAAAAAATATTAATAGGAGGTCAGTTTTTTTTTCTCATGAGTCGGAAAATTGAAAAATGTTACCATTGCATGTAACATGGATTTAAATAATGTTTTGAATATTGTAATCAACAGATATGACGTATGTATATTATAGGGTTTATAGTTACAATAGTTATTAAACAACCCATACACGATGGACCGGGTCTTCAACTTGGTACGCGTACTTGCGAAGTTGAATCGTGTATGGGCAAGTTGAAAGACCATTTTGAAGGTTGAAAAGTTGATTGGAAGAAAATCAAAAAATTTTGATTTTTTGTGGGCGGAGTCCTAAGTTTGCATTTTAGTTTTATCGTGTATGTGCAAGTTGAACAACTTTAATGTCATTTTGTTTTCTTATTTTTCGTTTTTTTCATTTTTTTGACACTTTATTGCTTTTTTTTTTAATTTTTTTGAAAGATCGTTGAGATATTTCGATTTGAAAAAATAAGAAAACTATAATGTATAGAATAACAAATAATTAAGTAAAGAATTTGAAATAATTATAAAATTAAGTTAGAAAAATGTTTTAAAATAAAAAAAAATATTAAATATCATAATTTTAGAAGAAAAAAATTAAATAGGTTTTTATTTAAATAAAATCTGTTAAAAATTCAAATTTAAAATTATCAGATTCTTTTGACATTTAACATATTTTTCAAAACAAAAAAAAAACAATTATACGATGGTTCGATGGTAGTCCTCCATGTATGGGCTACATTATTCTACATAGTAAAAGTACTTAGAAATTTGTTAACAAATCTTGATTATTAAGTTGAATAAAAAGCTCTATCTGGTTCTCGTAGTTGATTTCTTCTGAGTTTGAATTTGATTTATTTAACAATTCATTATTTATAAAAACATGATTTCTGCTGCACTGTGAACCTGTGATATCACAGAAGAATTCACCATATACTTCTATAGATTTCCTTTGCAGGGCTTGTATTCATTAGTATTCGTATTCCAAATATTGACACCCTATTTCAAAATTAGAGATTAAAAAATGTAAAAGAATAAGAATTAAGTTTAAGTTCAATTGCGTCACTGTTATATTTCATCAGTCAGCTATTTAAAACTTTTAATTAGTTTTTCATTTTTTTTACGACGATTTTGCAGCTAAAGCCAACCAAAATCATTGTACGGGGGGGTTCATTTTATTCGTTGAGTTTTTAAGATCGAGAGGGGGGAAAGAAAATAGGAGAAGGGAATTATGGAAAAAGGAGTAGGGAATTATGAACTAAGTTAGTGAATATTATGTAAAAGGCTTAAATGTCCTCCGTTTCGTTATATCTTAAATTATCTCACTTGTACTTGATACTTGCTATCAATCTATCAATCTAACACACATCATTCCGAAATATGTACTATCAAACTAACTATATTTCGAAAAACTAGTACCATCATTCCGATCATCACTATCAACATTATTCCGAAAATCTATCAAATCACACATTTTTCCGAAAAATTCCGATGATCTTTATAAATATTTGTATTATCAATATCATCACAATAATTTATGTGTACATCATTGTTATCTCAATAAAATGGTCACTCTATTAGATAACATATAATTTTTTTTTAATTATTTATTGTATTATTTTTTTTTTAACTTTTTTTTTATCTATTAGGTGTCATGAACAGTTAAAAACTATTATTATATATAAGATTTATTATAATGTAATGTATATAGATTGTATATATAAAACTATTAAACCTCACAAGAATTTACTATTAAGGTGGGCCTACAGTTTTGTATTCTTTGGGATTACAAAAAAAAAAAACAAAAATAAAATAATAAGAATTAAGAATAATAGAATAAAAGTATAGTTATAATAAGAGTTAAGTAGTACAATAGTCTCAATATATACAAAATATATAGGTTAAAAATTGATTGGATTTCATTTTAACAATAATTCTAATCTATTTTGTTTTCATAAAATGGATTGATTATCTATTATTTATCGTAATGTATTCAAAGGTGGTATTCTTTTTGTTATTTTTTTTTTTGTTCTTATTTTTTTTTTTTTTTGGTTTTCGGTTTTAAGAGCTCTTAAACTTCTGGATTTAATATTTTACATCTGCTACTGTATGGAAAAGATAAATTTCTTAGGAAAAATTTTAAAAAAATTAAATTGGATACGGTTTTTAAATTTTGGGTGATATTAATATATACATATATTATATATATGTATATTATCTAATCTAAATTTAATTTAAAATAGCCATGAAATGAAAGGACAAAATATCAGGTTACTATAAATAGGTTGAATGAATATCCGGTAATGCAGAAGTTAGTAGAAAATTTTAATTGGATTTATTCACCATATTAATTTAAAAATTTAAGTATTTCTGTTCAAATAGTTCGTAATTGTTTTCAAGTGACCTTTGTTTTGGTGGAAATCTTCATTTATTAAATATACTATGCATATTCAAAGAATCTACTTTGCATTATGTTTTATTTAGTCTTCAACTATTGGTCTGAATTGCATTTTTTTTTCGATTGTAGGAACAGGTATCTATTTTTCAAAGAATAAGGTTTTTATATACCTGTTACAACATCGGTTTGAAATTTTTTTAAAGAGCGCAAATTAAGGCTCAATAAATTTGAGTTGAAAGGAGAATTCTTAATTTTTAATATGAAGTTAATCTTAAATTTATGATTTTATAAATATACCTGTTAACGGCTGGGTGGCACAGTGGTTGAGTGCCGACCTTTCACGCGAAAGGCCCGGGCTCAAATCCTTGTGGAAATGAAAAAAATTTTCTGGTTTTCGACTCGACTTGCTACTATTCGCCATTGGATTCAAATTAATGGCATAATTAATAATTGTATATCTTAATTATCATCATTAATATAACAATATAAACAAAAACGAAATATAAACAAATAATTTAATTGAATAATATAACTCACAGACATAAATACCATATAACTCAAATATGTACTAAATTATTACAATATAAACAAAAAATAGAATTGTAACTATTGAAAATCCAAGACGTTTCTACATATTATAAGGCCTAGTACTAACTCATTTTTAAATTGTGTGTGGAATTCCATAAGACCAATTCTAATAGCACGAATTTAATATAACTCCCTGTTCCAACATCTACCTATGGTATAGACAGGTTTATTAGCCTAACAGTTGAACAGTTAGCACTTAAAACTTAAATTAATTGCTTTGATACTGAATTTTAAATAATTCAGTTTATAAAGTCAAAAGTCTCCGCAGAATCATTGCCTCACTCATGTGAATTATAATCTCTTATTTAGCAATTTTTGGCACTTCATTGATCGATAGACACTCTAAAGATAATCTAGAGCTTTATTTTTGGTAAGAAATTTTCAAAATACTTTCAAATTAACATGGATCTAAAAGTTTTTGAGGAAATTAATTTCTAGAGTCGAGATTAAAAATTCTTTATTTTAGATAATTTATTTATTTTTAAAATTAAATTTACTTATCGGTTATAAGATATTCAATTGATAGCTCTATGCGTTTTCTTTATCATAATAATTTAATATATTCTATTAAACACTTATTATTTTTATTGTACTACACCTTAAGAATTCTTAAATTCAATTTATTTATTCCTTCAATAAAGACAACGCATTACGAATTGTTCTGTGTAGGATAAAAAAAAAGACTAATTTTCAATTAAAACTCCCACCCACATATTAAAAAAACACTCATCATTAAAATATTATTATACGATTATTATCTTAAAAAAAAGTGTTATTTCTTTCTAGTTGCTTTTTCCAACTCTTGATATTGCATATTGCACTATTGACATTTGTACCATAGATACTCCGTCCAAGACTATTTTTAAAAACATGTAATCATAATCGAAGTTAAAGAAATATACAAAATACAAAATAAATTAAACTGAGGTGTGCCATCATAATATATGTAGATATGTAAACATATTCTAATAAATTAATAATTATACAATTGGTTCTATTATTTTATACTTTACATACGAGTACATAATATATTATATTTTTATATGTATTTTTTAAGTGTCCATTGTTTACATATAGAAACAAAATAAAATTTCTCACTAATTTGTAAGTTAATATGTGTATAACATATTTACACTTTAAATATTACTTATTAGTAGTTATTAGTTTATTTTTTTCAAAAATATAAAAAAAAAATGTAATTACTTTCATTGGAATTTTCAAATTATTTGAATTGAAAAAAAAAAATATATAAAAAACTTATTTTATTTACATATGAATTAGGTCAAGTTAAATAAGCATATATAATTCAAGAACCCTATGATTCGATTGATTGTTATATTTAATTATTAATTCAATACATACAGAACGTTAAGAATAAAATTAAAAATGTTAATTACAAAAGTGTATACTCATTTAAAAAAAAACCACCAAGGTTTTTTATTATATATATTTAATAAATATAAAAATTGACATTTATTTTAAATATCTTATAATATAAATTTTTTAAAAATTATATGTAACGCAAACGAATGAGCGAGCGATTTTTCAGAAAAATTTTAAAAATATTATTTCTTTTAAAAAAATTACTAATTACAGTTTAATACCTTGTTCACAATTTTCAAATTAAGTTAAAAGTATTCACAATAGATTTAAGTATTGAAATGTATTGAAATGTCAAATTAATATTAATTTGACAGATTACAAAATGACTATGAAATATAGAATTAAATTAAAAGTTAATTTTCAAAACTACCTTCAAAATTAACGGATGGGTGGCACAGTGGTTGGAATGCTGAGTTTTCATGCGAAAGGTCGTGGTTCGAATGTCACTGAGACAATTAAAGTAAAATTAAAGTTTTATGTGATTTTCGACTCAACTCAGCTACCATTCGCCATTGGGTTCAAATTAATGGCTTATTCAGTAATTAATAATTATATATCTTTAATAAAAAATACATTAATATAACAATATAAATAACAGCAAAAAATCAACAAATAATTTAATTGAATAACATAACTTACCAAATATAGAATACCATATAACTCAAATACAAAAATATTACAATATAAACAAAAAATAGAATTGTATCTATTGAAAAATCTAAGACTTCGTCATTTTTATTAAAACATTTCTATTAGAAATTCAAAAATTTGTTCTATAATATTGGAAACATATTATTTTGACATTTAAAATATGACTGGACGTCAATTCTAAAAAATGTGAAATGTACTAATGATAAAATAATCAAAAAAATGTATTTTCAATCATAAAACTTATTTCTTAAAAAATTGAATTTATTTCAATTTCGAAAATTGTATTTACTTTCAAGTTTTGACATTAATTTTTTAAACATTCTGGCATTCAAGAGATTTGACGTTACATTTGTTTTTAACAGGACGATATTTCCAAGTGACTTATACTTATCTGTTCAATAAAGAAAAGAACCATATTGAAAATGTTTTAAAAAACTTTAATTTCAAAGTGAAAAAGCAACAACAATAAGGACGAACAGTTTAATGTTTAGAAAACTTTTCTAAATAACTATACATAAAAATAATTTGCCATGTCAATCTTAAACTTTTAATCCTTCTATAAAGGACATTGAAAATAAAAAAAAATTTTTGGAATAAATAATGAATGATTCATATTTTGATTAATTTGAAACCAAAAACAAAAGCATGAGCAAACAATTACAATGAAGCAATATATACATATATATAAAAAAAATATATATATATACCATGATTAATAACACAAGCAAAAATAAAAAAAAAATAAAATACTATCCTTTTTAACATAAAAGCAACAACAACAACTACACAAATAACAGCCACTATATAAACCATGTTATTTAATTCTTTTATTTTCTATCTTTTATGTTTTATGTAATAAAAATTTAGGTGCTCCTTATAAATATGTAAATAATCTTGTAAATATTTATATTGGATTTTTATTTTGTACAAAATCTAATATAAATACATAATATATGTATATATTTAACTATGTATAATGAAATAATGTTTGAATGTCCTCGTAACATACATTAAATTTATGTCGCCAAATAGTAAACAAATTTTTTTTCCCTTAAGTTTCCACTCCACTACAATAAAAAAAAACAAAAAAAAAATTTGAGTAGGTGACTTAATTCAACATAAACTCCCTTTTTCTTTAACTAACAAACTAACACAACCCCTTCCATCCATGTCAACTAAACATAAATAAATGGAATTCAAGGATTTCTAAAACGAAACTGTACTTAAAATTTCAATTTTTTTTTTTTTTTTGTATTTTTTATTATTTTTATGCTCTAAAAATAAAGCTTTAAGAAAATCATCTCTAACTTTTTTTTTCTTTTTGTTATTGTTTTTTGCTTTCTAAAAAAAAAAAAAAAAATAAAAATTCTCCTAAGAAAAATTTTATAAGTGTGTTGTAGATTGTCGAAGACCTAATTTAAAAAAAAAAAAAAACTCTGTCAAGGTTTTAATTTTTTTTTTTTTTTTTTTTATTAAATTCTCAAAATTAAATTTAAGTTTTATCCAAAAAAAAAAATAACAATAAAACCAACAACAACAATATAAATTATGTCAATTGAAAAATTAAAAGGAATTATGTGTATGATGATTCAATTTTTAGTACGGGTTTCCACCTTTTTTATGTTGGTTGGATTTTTTAATTTTTGTTTTATAAAGGGAAGGAAATTGACGAACTTATTAGGAATTAGTGTTACCTTCCTTTTAAATATGAAGTGTATATTGAATTAATGAACTAGAACTAGAACCTAGTTTTATATAATAAATTCGATATAAAATTAAAAATTTATTAAAATTTTTAAATAAAATATTTGTAAGTATGGATTTATTTTCTCGTATATAATTTTCACCGAAGCCTAAATTGATTAATATATCTTTAACCACCTGTATTGAATCTATTGTAAACCCGACTTTAGTATATATTACTTGTATATATTATTGAAAGTTCTAAAGAATCTGAATGTTAGTAAGTCCACTAGTTCTAACAGAATTCTAACTATGGTTCTTAAACTCATTGCTTCTCCCGCTTCAAAAACTCTGCGTAGTCTTTTTTTCATTATTTTTAAGTGGGAAATATCCCAGTCAAAAGAAGATTGCCCATGTTGGCCCATGGACCCTGTTTTTAGTTCCTAAAACAGGCTTATTAAAAAAGTTATTGTTTTAATGTGAGCATAGTATCCTAACACCAGAGCCTTGCAATTCGTTGCGCATCCTACCCAAATACTTTGTATTAAATTATAAATATATGTAATTATTTGGTTTGTATCACAAAATTTTAATTTTTTTTTTGGAATTGAGAGATTGCGAGTTTGACTTCTACATCTTTGCTTACCCATTACACCACTGAGGACCCAGATTAATTGTATAATTTTATCATTTTACGGATCAGGGTTTTTATATTCAAAAATCTGTATTAAAAAAAATTAATGTAGAAAACATCTGAAAAAAAATTATTAGAATATAAAAGGGGTTTTTTCATAATAATTTAGAATTCATATTTAAAAATTCTAAAAATCGGTTTGGAATCCGAAAAGAACAACATACCTACATTATCAGGATTTTAAATCAGAGATTAATTATATACATATTTCGATTAACATCGATTGTGATTAATAAAAAACAAGAAACTTATCGGTTTTATTTATTTTTAAAATCAAATTGGCAATCATTATTTATATATACACCACATTTTGAATTTGACAGTGTACATGGATTAAATCTGAGATTCTAAATCAGAGATTCAAAAGAACATAAAAGTTATAGGTAGTTAATTTACTACAATTAAATTAAAAATTACAATCCTTGATTCAAATTACAATCCAACATACATACATAATTTTTAATAGAATTTAATAAGCGGTATGATATCAAACAAAAATCATCGAATAGAATTAGAAAAATAAAAAAATAATAATAATAAAAAAATACAATCATTTTTATTCTATTTCATATTTTTGTTATTGTTTTTTTTTTATTTTTTTTTTATATATTTTCATACATGATTAACCAATTTGATATGAAAAAATTTTTATATAAAAAAAAATAATGAAAACAAAAAAAAAATTATATCTGAGGTTATCTAAACATTTTGTGTATATATTTTTTTTTTATTTCATTTTGATTGTCCTAGTAACCTAAATTTCGAATTAATATCAAAAAAAAAAAAAAAAAAAAAACAAAAAATTGCTTTTATTCGAAATACAACAAAAACAAAACAAAAATTAAAAATGAAAACAGAGCAATAATTATATTATTAACATGACAGCAAGCAAGAACAACAAATAAATAAATAAATACTACATAACGATAACACTGCATTCATTTACAGTTAGTTATAGGATAGCAATAGCACACAAGAACCGACTACGACGACGACACTCGAACATAATTAGTATAAAAGGTTTTTTTTTTCTATAAATTTTATTTTCTTCAATAAAAAAATCTCTCTCTTTTCTTTTTTTATTTTTTTATTTGTTTTTGTTTTTCCCTTAATAAATTATTTTTAAAATCAAATCCTATGCTCAGCTCTTAAATTTTGTTCTCTCGCTCATTTTTCTTTTTTTTTTTATTTTCTATCCAAAAACAAAATGTAAAGCAATTTTTCTCTATTTAATTTTTTTTTATTTCTAGGCTCACTGAAAACTCAAACTCAATTTTATTTTATTTCTAGGCGTTTTTTTTACTCCTCCTCAACCAACACTCTATTCTGCTGCTCCACTCAACTGTATTGGTTGTGTTGTGTTGTGTTGTGTTGTGTGTGTAACTTGTATTACTTATGTCAATGAGTATTAAATATTTAATGTGGTTCTCATTCTCCTAATTTGTTTGTTTTTGTTGTTGTTGTTGTTCTACTCTGATTGTTGAATGTTGGTTAATTCTTTCAATGATTTTTTACTCATAAAAAAAAAATAAAAATAAAAAAAAAAATAAAAAAAAAAACAACAACAAAAATTAAGAAATGAAAATCTAAAAATTTAGGACGAAAAATAATAATTTATGTAGGACAAAGAATATTTAAACAGTAGTGAGTAACGTTTAATGGTAGCATAAGAAAAATAAATGATATTTATATATACATATATATAACAAAATATATATATATAGTACAAACTTATAAAAACTATACGTATATATATTGTAAAACTATATTATATTGTATAAAAAATAAGTATACTGTCATGACACTAAAAATAAAATACCTAATTTTTTTTTCCGCTTATCTTATTTTGTGTATAGCGATAAAATATCATTAGTCTAGTTTAGGTACTTGATTGTTTTTTTGGTTCAAATATTATTTTAAAATTAGGAAATTAGATTTTAGAATAGGGTTATTATATTACTAAACAGACAAATATGTTTGATAAAATGATTGGTAATAACATTTTAACATAATTTTATAATTTTATTGTTAAATAGCCAAGAAAAGCTATAAATTGATAAGATTTATGATAACTAATCAAATGTAATTAGATATGTGATAACAACCCGAAATGTCAAATAAAATTGGACGCAAATTTCGAAATGTCATTTTTACTTAAGTGAAATGTCAATAACTTTAAAGTATATAGCTCAAAATAGTCGTGATTCCGCGATAAAAAATATGCTGTGTACATCGCAGAATCAACCGCTATTACAGTAAAATCGTAGTGTGAAATTTTATTAAAAGATTTTTGTTTTTACTTAAATACGTATTAATTGTTATTAAGGGCCTTACCTAAATGACGACGTACGGCGTATATTTTCTGTCAAAATAATTTTTAATACATATAATTATATGGGAGCTCCCGAAATACGCGACGTACCATACGTCGGGTTTTTAAAATTTAAAAATTGACAAAGCGTATACATTTTTATTATTGTTTTTTGTTATGTTGTTATGGTGACGTTTTGTTGATATTTAGAAAATAAAACGTTTTTAAATTTAAATCTTCTAAAACTTCAAAACATCGAAATCCATTTTACAAAATTTAAAGAAAAAAAAAATTAAAAATAATACCAAAATTAAAAACGCTATTTATACCCGTGCATACATATATGAACATCGGGTATATTAAAATTACTCCTCCGTTTGTAACGCATCGAAATATAAGAGCTAGATATAGTGTCAAGGGTACGTATCGAATCAGCATCGAAAAGTGAATCGATCTAGCTATGTGTGTCCGTCCGTCCGTCCGTCCGTCCGTCCGTCCGTCAGCACGATAACTCAAAAACTATAAGAGCTAGAGTTCTGAAACTTTCACAAAGTAATTTTTAGACAATTTGTAGGTTCCCTATTGTTTTTGGTTAAAATCGGAGAAAGGCTTCGGGTAGCTGCCATACAAATTTTTCGATATTTTATGAGTATTTTTAAAATTAATAACGAAAAATAGAAACCAAATATAAAAACAAACAAATTGTTGTTTAATTATTAATCGATTCATGGTGTAGTGGTTAGGACATGTTACTTGTAGCAAAAATGTTTCGGTTCGAATTCAGGCTACGGATATTTTTTTTTTTTTTTAAATTCATTTTTTTTATCTATTTTTTTTTTAATAAAATATATGTATTTATTTTATGTTTGAAAAAATTTTATTTTATAGAAAATTAGACAGAAGATTCATTTATATTAAAAATTATTAATTTTTTTTAATATTTCTATAAAAAAATTCAAAACTGTTATTTAAAACAAACAACTGATACTATAGCAACTACGATTATTTAAAACTGTTATTTAAAACAAACAATTTATACCATAGTAACTAGAATTATTTAAAAAAAAAAAAAATGAGATAAATAAAAACTCGTTTTGTAAAGAAATTTTTAATTGTTCTATGGTATAGTGTGTAGGACATGGGACTGGTAGTCAAAACGTTTCGGTTCGATTCTTGGCTGGGGCAAAATTTTTTTTTTTTAAATTCATCTTAAAATTCTCATTTATAAATTATTTATTTTTTTTAAAACATTTTTAAAAAAATTCAAAACAGTTATTAAAAACAAATAATTGATACCATCGCAACTATAATAATTTAAAAAAAAATTTAAATGAACATAAGGTCGATGGCTTAGTGGTTAAGACGTCGACATTTTAATTGGAGTGTGGGTTCGAATCTCGTTGAGAGCATATTTTTTTTTTAAATTCATCTTTTTTTTTTAATTCATTTTTTTTTTATTAATTTTTTTTCAATTAAATATAAAAAAACAAATATTTTGAATTTTCTGTCAAACAGTTCAATTGCAATATAAAAATTTCTTATATATTTGATACACGCACGGGTATCTAAAAGTTGACAAGGGCAACTATAATCTTCCTCGTTTTTATATGAAATCAATATTCAAAATAGATTTTTTGACAAATTAAAAATGGTACCCGCGTATTGATTTCGGGATACGTCGACGTGTCAACGTACGGCGTATTGTACGTCATACGTCGTACGCTTTTGATTAGGTAAGGCCCTAAAGCAATACAACGTTTAAGAATTCTCCATTTTTTTTTAAAAAACAATAACTTTCGGATCAACAAACTTTGTATAGAAAAGTTGTATAGCTCTTTATTTTTGTAGCCACTTTTATTTATTAAATTTTTCGTACTAGTTTTGGTTTGCGAAATATTTACAAAAAAAACCTAAAAATTATTCTAGAAAATTGTCGTTGGGATTACCCGATTTTCTTCAATTCAAGCTTGTCAATTCATAATATTAACATCAAAACCTTATATAAGAAATTTTATAACATTCAGCGCCGTCGCCTAGGCTCTACACATGTACAAATAGAAAGACACACCAGACGGACACGCGTTTTGAGCTTAACGCACCGGTGTAATGCATATTTGCAAAAATCTCAGGCTCCAATTTTTAGTGCAAGAAAAATACCTACCGCATATTTAATTTTATATATGTATATAGCGGTTGATAAAAAATTAGTGAAATTTCGAAAGATTTAATAAAAAAAAACTAATAAACGCTACTGTATTTACATTTTGTAGCTTTATATAACTACTTACGAGTACATTCATTGAAAATTTTCGGAAAAATGTTATTAATATCAATCATATTTTTAACATTTTTCATATTTCCTATAAATACGTAATTGTAACGCGTCCTTTTATAGTTAGAAATCAATGAATCGAAACGGAAATGAAGGCCTGTCATTGTGCCTAAGTACAAAAAAAAAATTACACAGTGATTATATCGGCCAATTTTTAATTCAAAGGATTTTATTCACTGACATTAAAAAAATTTAATAAAAAGGTGCTGATTCATCAATTACTATTTGTCATATGCTAAAAGAAAAGTATAATGACAAACAATAACAGTTATACAATGACAATTATATGACAACATTTCCTGTTATCACCTTTTTTTAAAAAAAAAACCCATATTACTTATTAATATTTTCTATTTTCCTATATATATTCTATTTTAATATATGTATGTTTCTATCTATGTAGAGCCTTGAATTTGCAACCTTCTGATTAACATGCATTTTTTCTATATAATTGACATGATTTTTAAAAACAGATATACTAAAATTAGATGTCATGATAATTTAATTTCACTAGGCTACATTTTGTAAACATTTAACATTAGTTTATTTATTAGTTAAAATATAGCAACTATATCTAAATTAAAAAAAAAACAAAATTAATAACTTTAATGGATAATTGTCATTATTTTTATTGAAATGAAATTGAAAATATAATAAAAAAAAACATAATATCAAAAAAAATTATGATTGCTATATAGAAAAACAATTACTAGACAAAATATAAAAAAAAAAATTAAAAGAATTTTTTAAAATTAAAAGGGGGTTTGTTTTATACTAGGTCAGTAGGTTAAGTATACATTTTATTAATTTAATTTAATTCAATTAAATTTGTTTTTTTTTTTTTTCATTTTTTGGAAATAAAATTTTTTTATTCTAATTCTCTTATAATATGTGTGATATTAGTTAGAAAACTTTTTGATGTTTAAAAAATAAGGTCGAACATATTACGGAAAGATCAATTTATTTAATTATTATAAATAATAATATTTTGAGAATAGTTTATATACCTATATTATTTGAAAATAGTTTATATACATTATATACCTAAAATACAATACAATCCTGCTTTCATATTAATTTAAAAAGAAAATTTCTACTTAAATTTTGATAAAAAATATAAAATTATTTTATTAATAACGGTTTAAAGAACCGTTTAAATTTTTATAAATCAACTTAAATAATTGGCGCATGTTTTCTACTTAAATATTTTGAATTATATGGCGCATGTTTAAAATTGCCAAATTTAATTCAAATTTAAGTTGAAATTATTCTATTAACTGTAATAAATTTTTGTACCGGATATTAACACTTCAATAATATTTAATTTGGGACAAATTTGTTTCTAAGAATTTATTGCAGTTTTTTCTTTGGTTTCTAAAACTTATATTTTATTTCAATAAATACTTAAATCTTATGAATGTGTTTTTTTAACAAAAGAGTACGAAACTTAGTGCATATTAACTATCATGATATTTTATTATTAAAAGTGGTTAAAAAGAGACAGACCTTCTCCTTGAAAACTAAAAGATCGGACGCTTGCTTTTAAAAGCTAACTACTTTTGTCAAAATTTCAGATACTTGTCTTCACACTAAGATATTCAAGATACTTCTTTAGTTTCGAGTTAAAGTAAAGTTAACTATTATTAGATTCTGATCCGATCACTGATCTACATCTGGCCTTCCCCTTTAAACTACTAAAATAACAACGCCAACGTTCTCATAAGCATTAGAAATTAGAAAAAAGCAGTTAATGAAGCTAAAAAGTATACACTCATGCAAAAAGTCCCCAATTTATAACACACTTTAAAACGTAGTTAGCTTATGCACACAATTGTAGCAATATATATTCAGCGCCTTCCTTCCAATATGTATCTTTAAATTGTAATTCTACTTATACCTCTGATAATTAAATTAAAGATGTATGTATGTATATATACGAAATGTCAATCAAAGGTATATGAATTTTTTTAATTTCAAATTTGAGTCAAGGTTTCTATAATAGTTCTTGATTATGGCATTCGGAATTCATTATATAAGACAAGTTCTTATTGATAAGTCTGTATAACTTTACAATATACATTGAAAATTTTTAAAATTCAAAAAATAAAAAAATTTGTGTCTTTGTAGGTTGTAATTTCAATGTAAAATAAAATTATTGAATGATTTATAAGATCTAAAATTTTTCAAGAGATAAGAATATTGATAAACTTCTAAGGCTAAAATAAACATAATTTGAAAAAATGTATAATTATTTTAAATTAAAATTATGAAAATAAAAATTTCTTAAATGTTCAAAAAAAAGGTCTAGAGTATATTAAAATAATTGTGGTCTAATGATCTTCAATACAGTTGCAGGTTTACTACTAAGGGTTTCTAAAACTAAAAGGGTTTTCGGACATTTATTGCTTCAATTTACTCTTGAATTCACTTATCCCTAGTAGTAGCATTGGCGAAACGTCTCTTCTCTTCTTTAATTACTTATCACTTATGATTAAACTGTCTTTTTTGCCAGTGTGTCTGAATGTCTGATTAAAATTATATTTTTTTATTTCCTTTTTTTATGTTCTTTATTCATATTGAATTTTATTAATGTCCTATTTGAAAATTAGGATACAATTAAAACTTTAACAAATTAATATCCATTTATAAAATGATCATTATAATGATGCTGATCTGCTAATTACCTTATAACATGAATATAAGTTCCAATTTTTTTTTGGAAAGGGTTTACAAAAAGTTGTACCATCCACTCAGCGTGATCCTCACTTAATTTCTTTATCACCCACGTGTTTATAACATTATATGGACTCCGATTGAATCTCTCTTTTATACCTGAACCATAAAACATCTTTTAAATCATTGTCATAAATATTCCTCAAAACCTTAATAAGATTATAAAACTTTCTACTTCGGTAGAAAGTCATTGTCATAAATATTAAATATATCATTGTCATAAATATTCCTCAAAACCTTAATAAGATTATAAAACTTTCTACTTCGGTTCCCAAAATTTATGTTCTCTCCGAAAGAGTTCATATATTAATAAAACAATATGAAGTAACATTTCATTTATAATTTCATAAAATAAAAAAAAAATATAACACCCAGTACATTTTTTTTAATAAAACTTCTTATTCCTTTTTTATTTTAGTATCTGCATCTTAAGATTGTTTGTTTTTTTATGACTTTAATTTTATTAAATACCACCCAAATCATAAACGAAAAAAAAAACAAATTTAATAAAACAAAACTTCTAGATACCATTTTTCTTAATTTGACTCCAATTAGCTACTGTTTCTTTTATATTATCATCATAACCCATTAATCATAATAAAATCCCATTTTTGTTTTTTTTTTTATGAAATTATACATAACCTTAAAAATTTTACAAAATTTATTTTTTAAAAAATTAAAAACTATAATAAACTTAAAAGAGAACAAAAGAAAAACTTAAATCGCCCCCCCAAGGATATGGAGATAATTAATTTTTGTTTTATTCTATACCTCATTTTATTTAATTAGCTTGTAAAATATGTGTTGCCTTTGTGTCTTAAACTATAATGTCGTCAAATTGTCCAAAAACGTTTTATTTGTTGTTTTTTTTAATTTTTTTTTTTATTTTAAACTTAAATTCTTAGAAAGTATAACCTCTTTTTCTTTCAGCACTGTAGGATTTCAATATCTTAGGGATTTAATTTAGATTTTTTTTAAATAAGATCCTATGGGGATAAAAATACCCAAATGGGATAGAAATTAATATAACCTCTTTAGAGTGATTTGATTACAGCCGAAATTAATAATAATATATATATACTCTCCATTTCATATATACTAAGTTTTGGCTTTTCATCAGGAGCCTTCAAATATGGGACATAGATTGTTGAAATAAATTGTACAACGAAATAAAGAAGGGATTAGTTTTTATTTATTTTAATTGCTAACTTGGGCCTCGGTGGGTTATCGTGTAAGCATTTGGATTACTAACCGAGTTGATGCAGGTTCGATTCCCATACGAGTCATGATTTCTTTTAATTGAAAAATAAAACGTTTAAAAATAATTTTGCTTTACAAATCCCCATGGTGGTCAAATATATATAGTAAAATATAAAATATATGGTATAAACAAATTAATAATATTGTAATTATAAATATATAGAATATTTTAAAAACACCCCACAGAAAAAATATATTAAGTACATAATAAAATTTTATTTACAAATTTGCTAAAAAAAATACCCCAAATGCAGGGTGTTTCAAAAGAAAATTGAGTTTGAATCAAAATTTGTTTCAAAAACCACTTTAAACGTCCACTTTCATACAATTTTTTTCTGGATTTTATTTGCTCTACGTTTCCTATAACGAATACGGTGCTTATACGGAACACCCTGTATATTACATAGTACTTGGTTCTAAATTTCAACAGATTTTATTTTTTCAAAATTTTATACAATTTTGTGTATAAGTTATAAATATAATTATGGTAATAATAATTAATTTAATAATATAACTCACAGATATAGAACACCATATAACTCAAAAATTATAACAATTTAAATAAAAATAGAATTGTATCTATTAAAAATCTAAGAAATTTCTACATGTTATAAGGCTTAATACTATCTTATGTAAATTGTATGTGGAATTCATTTGATCAATTCTAATAATATGAATATAATACTTCCCCCTGTACCGACTTATGCACATAAATAGTAAGGCTGCTTAACCTAGTACAGTGAACAGTTAGGACGTAAAAAAATGTATCTGTGAATTATATTATTTAAATAAAATTTATTAATATAAAATAAAGAACTCAGGTCCCACGAACAAAAGTTCGACACTTTAGCCGTTGTGCCACCGATCCGTATTTATAGAAATAATTCATTAATTACTTCTACACCCACCTAGACATTGATTAACTTGCGTACTAGAGATCACTAAGATAATACTTAATTAATCCATAGAAATTCATTAGTGAGGTAAAATACAATGGGCTAAACCTCAAAGACAAAAGAAACTAAGACCACCATATAACTGATGATATTTAAAAATGAAAAAACTAAAAAATTCTAAAATTATTAGTCATAGACACTTAAATCCTTTATAATAATCTTTTTAAAATTTTTGTTGGATTTTTGCCAAAACAAATACAAATTCTTAGATTTCTTCTTAAGTGGTGCTGTTTTTATATCTCTTAGCTTTTCAACATTTTTTTTTGTTCTTCATCTTATATGATTAAAACAACTCTTTGACATGTTTTTGTTTTTTACTTAAATAAGAAAAGATTTGAAACAAATTTATTATGGTTTTATTTTTTTTTACAAATTCTTTTACATGTATTTTTTTTATTCCCAAATTTTTTTTCATAAAAATGACATGACATAATTTGACATAATAAAAGTATCATGTCATAAATTCCTCAAAATAAAAATAAAAACAAAAAAAAACATGTTTACAATGATTTGATAAAAAAACTTTTGCAGTCAATGAGAATTGAAAGATTTAAAATATTTTTCAACATTTGGATATAAAAATAATATTTCGCAGAAAATTTTTATTAATTGAATATTTGTTTTTGAATTAAGTCCTATGTGAAATAAAAACGGTGTTTGAAGTTCGGCTTAAATCTGACGCTATGCGGTAATTGATTTGAAGCCTGCATAATCCTTTTGCTCTTTACGCCTGTGTTAACTGCACCTTTCTTCAAATTATTTCTTAGAGTGACCATATTATTTGAATCATTACGGGAAAAAAGATCTAGATTATTTTTCAGAAAAGTCTTTTTAAAAGCTCATTGTAATATTATAAATTCAGTATCAGGACATTTGTTATGAAAATTTAAAAAAAAAATTTTACTTAGGAAACATCTTTTAAATTTTAGTTAAAATGAAAGTCTTTAAGGTTTTATTTTAAATTATCCGCAACTTTGACAAAATTTATTAAAGTGTTTATTTGTTAACAATTTTATTAGTTTTAAGCTTTTTTTTGTTAAATAACCAATACTAATTTAATTTTTCTTCTTTTCTTTACAGGTAATTACACGATTTAAGAATTAATCAACATTAAATGATTCTTATATAGATTGCTCTTTTGAAGAAAGTAAGGTGTATTTTTAATTATTATAAGTTGTCGTACAAAATACTTGAAAACATTAACATATCATTGAATGACAGGATAAATAATGTCATACTTCATAATGTCAAACAGAATTAACATATTGTCTCAAATAAATGTCAAAAATCATAAAATATACTTGTGTATTACATTGCCTAGGAAAACTGCTGAATCCTGATTAAACTTTGATTGATTTTTATTATTTATAGGAAATTTTACAAAAACCTCCTGTGAGTTATACCATATAACAATTCTAAAATCTTTACAAAAGCTTAAATAAAGCATTTATTTAAGAATTAATTGATGCTATGTTAAACATAATAATTAATCAATGGTATTACAATAAATAGAGGGAAATTAATATTTCCAATATTTTATTATATTTACTATCAGATATCAGATTAATTACTTTTGAATAAATACTTTATAATTATAATAAATAAATAATTTTTTTCTTGGTATAGTTATACTTAATTAAAAATTGGGGCCTCGACATATTCTCAATAGGTTATAGAAAACTGTTTAGTGTTTTTAATGACATTTGTCCTATAATGATTTAGCAGTATATATTTTTCAACATACACATACACATACTCTATTTCCAACGTCAAATCAAGCAAAATCATGTAAGTATGTCATACGTGGATAAAGTTAAAACCAAATTCAACAATATTTCGTCACACATGAATGACATACATGAAGCAAAGTGGATACGGTGCTTTACATTATAAATTAATCGAAAATAGTTCAAAAACTTAGATTAAATAAACTAAATTTACGAATTAGTTTAAGCACTACTCTTTTACATGTGCAATGGATTTCAATTTTTATCTCGTGATCAACCTAATCTTGATTTAACAAGTTTTAATAAATCGATTTATTATCATAATAAGATTTAGAAACCTAGGGCGTTTTTCTTTTTCTCATCAGATCAATGATCAGAGCACACTATGCTCAGATTAAAATTTTATTCAAACTCTGACGCTCTCAGTTAAAAAAGAAATGCTCAGACCACAGATTGTCAATTTTTATCCAAATTATTTTCTAACGTCATTATTGTTTGATTGCATCAAAATTTATTTTATAAAATTGAAATTTAAAAGATTTAAAATTTAAAATTTTTAACTTCTAAATCTACGTTCTCCATTTTTTAATTAAAAAAAAAAAACTTAAAAAACAAAATGTCTTGATATAATAGATGTTTTTTTTAATGGCGTTTTTATTATTTTATTCTTAATTTAACGTTTTTTTGTTTGAAAACTCTGTGAAATCTGAAAAATTTTTACGAGTTCACAGATCGTGCTGTGCGCGTTTTGTGAGTTAAAAAAGAAACATTATCTGGATAATTTGAGCACAAAAAGAAACACACAGCTCTGACTCTGCTCTGATGAAAAAAAAAAATCCATTTTGTATTCCTCGTTGACGTGTTCTAATGGTTTAACTTCGATATTTTTATTTGAACATTGAATTTTACCACATATAGGTATCATCTAACATTTATTATACCATTTCTTTCACTTGTATACACAGTTGCTCAACTTTTGTCAAAAATTTAATTTTTCTTTTTTTTTTTGGATTTTTATTACATGTTCTTGCATGCATTCGTAAATCTTTATATTATCCATGTAAATTTTACTTTAAAAGCGTCTTAAAAAAAAGGAAAAATTAATGTCTTCAGTATGATTATGTTCTACATGTTCTATATTCTGTACTTTGTTTGATGATTACCTTCAATATATCACAATCTAACCATTTGTCTGCTTAATATCATATTTTTTTTTTTAAATCCACTCCACGAGTTTATTATAGGTATGATTTAATATTAAAACCCTCCATTAGGTAATAATAATTTTAGAAATTTTTATTTTATATTTTTTTTTTTATTATATGTGACATTTCACCTTGAACATTTATTGAACTCCCCTACACAGAACGTACACAGTGATTTGAGAAGAATTGAAGGGAAATATAATGTAGAACTTATCTTCTTATTTTAGAACAAAAAAAAAACCCAATGAAGGGCTTCTGTTAATCATAAGATAAATATATAAACTCTATATATTATATATGATTAAATATATTTTAATGGAATTGTGTATATGAACAAATTTCTTACTTTATATTTATTTAATAAATAAATAGGTTCCAAATTGTATTTTTGTACATTTTTTTTGATATTTTTTTTTTTTTATTTTTGCGTTCTAAATAGATAAAAAAAAACAACAAACGTATATAGTAAGAACATATTTACGTCTGGGTCTAAAAGCCCAATGAAATTAAGTTATCTTTATTTATATAAAAATATAATTCTATATGTATACATTCTTTTTTTTTTGATTTTTTGGCTCAAATTTAATCAGACTTTAATGAAAAAAAAAGCACAAAAAAATAACGGAATTTATATCAAATAAATTTTATTGAATAATGAATAAAGTTGTTACTAATGGGCTTGGACTCTTATTAAATTTTTTTTATATTTTGGAAAATTTTTGCTTACCAAATCAATTAAGGTTAAGAGTGAAAAAAAATAGCCATTTTTTTCTTTTTATTACAGACAAATTATATCTATGAAATAAAAATTATTTTTATTATTATTGTTTGATCTAATTTAATTTAAATTATTATTTTTTCAGTTAAATGGAAAAATTTCCAAAATAAAAACATAATTTAAAAAGAATTAAAGTTTTGTTTTTTGGTTTTTTTTGAGGTTATGTTTATACAATAACTTAATTTTTGTTTTAAAGAATTTTGGAACGTAAGATATTCTTAACAGATACAATATTTTATAAATGATACAATATTAAATACTGAGTTTAGAATTTTGATCTGATTTATCAGCTTCTGCGAGTACATCAGGAAGGGGTTCTAGAATTCAAATTCCGGATATCGATGATCAAAACATTGTATGCAAACGTAATATAATTTCCGTGTAAATACTTTTATTTAAAAGTTTTCTAATTAACTTGATCATATATTGATTGTAGAATATGAGTTAAATATTATAATTGTTAACAATAAAAAAGTTCAAGAAAATAATTATTCATTAAATGAAACAATGTAAAATTTTAACTCATTGTTTATAACTCACAATATGTATATTAAAAATTCTAAAATATTATTATGCAGTGCTTAAAATTTTAAAAACATTTAAAGGATTATATGTATTGTTTTATTAGTTTTATTTTTGCAAAACTGATTCATAAACTGAGTAAATTCAATCTAAGTTGTTGAACTGCTTTCGATTGATATACAATGTAAAGCATCATCGTATCTGCTGTGCTTCATGTAACGTAAAAACACAATTCCGACCACCGACGAAAATTTTCAACCATATGGGTCCTTATGCATTTGCACAGAATTGTGACGATCGTTGCCCAACCAAATTTTCGTCGTCGCCCAATAGGTTTGTTTTCTAATATTTTGTAGTCGTGTTTGACAACATTTTTAAACGTTAAAAACAAATTTTTGAATTTCACAGAATTATTAAACGTTTTTATTTATAAGTTTTTGTAAACAAAGAACGATCTCTTTTATTTCAAACATTTAATAATGAGATCAATTTTAAACTTTGAAGAATTTTTCAAAAAATCCAAACTCATTTCAGGTTAAATTTACTTCACGTACCCACCATCTTCTTCATCTAGGATTTCGAATTCTTTTAGACAATCTATATGCCTTAAATACCTTCCGAACAATTTGTACAGTTCGTAGATTTTTTAACAAATTCATTTTTAAATTTTGAAATTGAAAATGTTTATATTTTTAATTTTTGGATTCGCTACAACTATGTTTCTTCTGACAAAAAATAGTTGAGCGGAGCGAATTTAGCTTGTGGTCGGTGGTCGTAATTGGGTTTTTACCTTATGTCATTCATGTGTGACGAAATCCTTTTGAATTTGCCATTCACTTTTTGCATATATGACATATATGATTTTGCTTTGAGAATTAATACAAGATAGATCGGTTGAAAAATTAATACAATAAAATTTATGTAAAAGATAGAATACATTTTAAAATAAATAGAATAAAACAAAAAAATATTTTTAAAAGTAAAATCATAATTAAATAAATAAAATTCAAAATGAATCAAATTGCTTGTGCAATACTTTTAATTAAAGTCTGGAAGTTCATGCGCCTAAAAGCAGAATATGCAGAATATGCGCATATGCATGTCTTTAAAAAAAATGTAAAATATGCAATATTTTATTTTTAATTTTTTTATATTATCCAGAAATATTAATTAAAAACATAAAAAAATACATTGAAAATTATAGTCCGTAGTGCGTGTTTCTCTTTCAAAATTTACATCAGGAATGAAGAAAATGCGACATTAACTAAATCTACTGTTATTCATATATGTCATTCCACGTATCATACCAAAATGTCAAAATTGGAATTTAAATTATTTTTATTGTTACCATCATATCATTTCTGATATACATTTATTCAACGTCATCCATGCTGCTACATGGTATGTCGTCACTCATGAGTGGTATACATGAAGCATCATGAATACTTCGCTTAAAAAACCAGGAGGGAAACATAAATTTTTAGATAACTAATATAATTTGAACAAGTATAATGCACACATTGTATAGTTTTCATATAGAAAAACTAAATCTCCCGTTTTAGAAAATATTTTTAGTAACAATGCAAGTTAATTTTAGTTTCAAATGTTTTAATTAATGTTTTATAAATATACAAATACCTATTCTATCATATTTATTAATTTCATTTTTAGTGTCTAAAAAGGTTCGAGTAAAATTTCTATTTAAACATTTGAATATTCATCAATATACATATTATCAAAAATTTACAATATACATATTCAAATTTTTAATTAGCGCGTCAATACAAGTGTTTATGAAAAAAAAGATGAATGTGCATTTTTTTTTTGATATTACATTGACGCATATGCATTTCATATTATAGACCCTTTCAAAACTAATTACAACTTAAAACAAGCTTTTAAAAAAAAATATTATTAAAATCTAATTTTATATTTTAAAAATTCTATTTAACCCTGATAACATAATTTTAACATTTTGTTTTTATTTAAAATAACCTTCAATTAATACATTCTAGTGTTACGTGATATTTACATTAATAACAATGAAGTACTTACTACTTAGTAATTCATATTTTTTAAATATTCTATATAAATATGTAAATGTTTTAAATTTCATTATTTTAATGTACAAAATATGACTGACTTTCTTTTTAAAAAGCAAAAAAAAAAAAAGCAGAATTAATATATAAATAAAATATATTTTTATTTAATCGTGTAATATACATTTACATTTGATTATATTAGATTCATATAAATGTATAATTTATAATATATATTATATAAAAATACAATTTAATATATCAAAGTTAATTTCCAACGAAAAGGATGAAACTTCTATGATTTGAAATAATATAAAACAAGTTCGTTAATATTTATATATTTATAACTACAAGTATTAGAATATATCTATAGATACAATGTAAGTATGTATAAGGTGTCTTACATTATATTGAAATTATACAATGTTTTGTTAAAAAAGCGAAAAAAATTAAAAGGAAAGTCAAAGTGATCTAACGGACTTTAGCCCATTTTAGACTTCTTCTTTGTGGACCACTCCTTTTAAAGAGTATTGTATATTCGCCAAGTCATTTAACCTTGGCTTCAATTCCTTTAATCATTATATTCACTAGCCCAATAATCAACGGCTGATGCTTTTGTATAAATTTATGAATCCTAAGTTTTGTGCGACATCTATTTTTAATTTATACAAAAGTTTAATATATATTCACTTGTAGGGTCTGCGCTTTTAACCATTACCCCATTAGTCAGAAGTAGCCCAATAATATAATTCGATTTACTTTATTAAGCGGGCTATTATTTTAACATTTTTATATTATTTAATTCTAAGACTTAATAGCTGTTAAAGATCGCATTTCACCGATTTATTCAAATAACTTTCTCTTCATAAACTGAATTCCTTCATATTGTACCACAAGGTTATAACATTCGATCAAACTTTTTGTTATTGGGATTAAAAAATTTTTTAGATTTTCTTTTCCAAATGGTGTTTCGAAAACGGAGGGTTTAAAATTAGAAAAGTTTTTATAACAGTTAACTCTTAATCAAGAAACAACACACATACAAAATATAAAGGTAGCGGTGAAACCGTGTTCAATTCAGGGAAAAAAACTAAAAAATCTGCGAAAAGATTAATTATCGCAATTAGTTATCTCAACGAACCGTATAAGTTTATCCCGATGCAAATTATTTTCCGAAGGCTCGAACCACTTACCCAAAGAACAGTTAAAGGCAACCTAAGTTAAAAAGTTGTTACGCTAACAAGCGTTATCGACATATTCCAGGTTCTTATGAGCATTCCTGAGAAGATTTGTCCGTTTGACATGTATGTTGTAGCTGTCAATAGCGAGCAAAAAATAACCTTTAAAAAGTCAAATTTGTGTATATTAAGTAAGGGAAATAACATTATATCCCACCACATTTTAAATGTTGTACACTCTGTACACAGAATAGGGAAAGAAAAAATAATAAAATTGAAATAGAAACCTTAATTCAATAAAGATGACCTTCATGTCATCTATTCGATTTCATTTTTTTTTTTCAGAAAAATTATTTACTTTGCCTTTGAAAAATTACGTCATATTATAAATTTCATTTCATGTTTTGTTATTTTTTTTTTACTATTCCTTTTCCTATTATATTCTAAGAAAAATCATTAGATAACTTTATAGATTTAAAAATATCTATTATATAATATAATGTTTCTATCTAGAGATTTAAGTTCTGAACGTGTAGTAAATTTAAAATCATAATATAAAATTTTCAATTGAACGATTCCTGATACCAGAAACAGTAATAGTTTTTTTTACAGAAAAAAATTTATAAAAGATTTTATTAAATTAAATTTGAATGATTTTAAAGAATTTTATTAGAATAACTTAAATTTGAATAAAAAAGAGTTTGAGTGAATTTGAAAACAGTTAGTTTTATTTAAATGTTCCTGTATTCTTACTATTTATACAATTATACTTACTATTATAACAATTTATCAATGATTTATTAATTTAATTTAGCTCATTTAATAAATCATAAATTCACAGTGAGGATTAGAGCTAAAGATTCGAATATTCTTTTACCAAAACGTCTGTTAAGATAGTTCAATTTAAATTAACTATAATTTACTTATACTACATAGTCAACTGATATTTCTTGAGAGATTCCTCATTTTATATCTAATAAAATAAAACGGTTTCATTCTGACAATATTGTTAAAATCTTGGGAGTCGAAAGCTGAAAACGTCGGCAAAAACTACATTAAAAGTTTTCTGAAAATTTTCTTTCGAAACTAGGCTATTTTAAACTCCTACGTCCGAATGTCCAAATAGTTGTTTTTTTTTTTTTAAGTCCAAGCTTTTTGTCCAACACCCACATAGTCTCTCCAGTTTTTTCTGTTTCGCGTCATTTTTATTTCCACCAATAATTTCATAATCATTAAGGGTTCTATTCTAGCGCTTGGCGTGCCACTGATGCTTTTTAGTAGCCTTAAAAAGTGCCAATTCATTTATTTCTCAATTTTTTTTCCCCATAACATGTCGGTGCCGAGGCAATTCTTCATTATCCAAAGGATTTCGTTCATAATTCACCTTGGCCAGAATATGCGAAATATTACTTTCAGGCATTTATTTACAAAGACTTTTAGTTTCTGATCATTATTTCTAGATACAATTCATGTTCCGCTCTTAACAGCCGGGTAGGTCCCACAATTACTTGTTGTAATGCCGAATATTATTTCTTTGTGACTGAAATTTAATTTATATTTCTTATCTACATTTTATCTCATTAATATTTTCGTATTGTTGCCATAGCAACATTATACAAATATTTCAAAGTTATAATTCCGTTACTTTGAAACTAAATATTAATTAATGTTTTCATTAAATATTCGTACACATTCAGTATTTATTTTAAATTTAATTTAATTTTAAATTTCTTTACAAAGTATCATGTCTTTTGTTTGGATTTTAAGCGCAATTAATTTTAATTTTTAAATACATATATTTATATACATATATACTTAATTATGCCTTATTAACAAATATTCTAATAAATAAACAACAATTTAAAAAAAAAAAATAAAACAAAACACCGATTAAATTATAAAGTAACAAGTTTAAAACTCTCACGTGGACAAAATAAAAATAAAAACAACAAAACAAACAAAAAGTCAACAAAAAATAAAATTAATAAAAAAAACAACGTATGGCATGATTAAAAATGTGAGAAATTATTAAATTAGCATGACTTTGAGATATTATGTACATGATTATTAAGTTTTTTGTTAATTTTAAATAAATACTTCCTTGTTTAAAAAAATAATTAAATTGTAATTGCTAAATTAAACGAGTACTTAAACAAATTACTGATAGATTTTTTTTTTTCTGAAATTTTGAATCTAATGAATAATGATTAAATATCCCTCTTCAGATTTTATTAGCATCAAAATTTAAATAAATGTTCATTTATTTAAAATCAACTTGAGAAACTGTTGACAGTTTGCTAATTGTCAGTGATTTAGACAACACGACAGCTGGCGCTAAGTTAGCCGAATTTTTGAGTCTTAGTTTGTCGTTTGTAGGTATAAACAAAAGCTATTAAAAGTATGATTTGGCTAAGTCAAGGAAAAAAACTCCAAAACTCTCAACACTAGATGTCCTAGCGAGTGTGTCACATGAAACCATTACCTTGATACCAACAAACGACTTAAAAAATATCATAAAAGCTGCTCCACTTTTCGGAGATCACTTTTCGAGGATGTAAAAAACAGTTCCAAAAAATGAGTAATTAGAAATATATTTATATTATAAATTAAAGATAGAACTCGATTGGAAGCCGCCAGGTTCAGTCATAAAATATTTTTTAAAACATGGGATACCTAGACATGTATATCTATTTTAAATACGGATAGGTGATACCTATTCAAAATTTAAATATGACATCTACCATATTGCTGACGAATTTTAACTTTAATTATACCAGATCATACTTTTATTAAACAAATTTGTTAAATGTCATTAATTAAAAACAAAATAAAAAAAACACTCAAATTAAAAAATAAAATCATCAATCTGTCTTGTAAAAATCATTTATTATATTTTTTTTTCATTATTTCCGTTCTAAGTCAGCTGAAAAACAAAAGCGCAAAACTTTAAAATTAAAAACAAACAAAATAAGAAATAATCAAAAAAAAAAACTGCTTGTATCAGCTGTAAATATCTTTGTTTTTAAAAGTGTCAGTACTCAATACTCACTCAATACTCACTACTCAGTAGTAATCAGTATGTGAGAGTAACAGAGAAAAAAAAATAAATAGAAAAATAAAAAACAATTTCAAGTCGACTTAAATTTCAAACGGCTTGATTATTATAAAAATTCAATTCAAACGACAACGTGTATTTTTGTAGTTGATTTATTTTGTAGTTCTACGGATTTTTTATTTCTTTGTAGAATTGATGATAGTATGTAGTTAGTATGTGTGGCTCTGCCGTATACATTATACATTACATTATATTTTAGTAGTATTGTATTTAAATATTTTTATAAAAGTTTGTAAGTAAAGTACACTTAAGTTTTTCTTCTGTTTTTTGTTTTTGTATTTTGTGTTGGTGTTTTGTTTGTTTTTTTTTTATTTTTATTTTGTTCTGTTTTGTTTTAGAGTAAAACAAATTAGAAAACGCGACGACGCGATAAAATGCAACCTTGAAAAGAGCAAATTATTCAAGGTGGCACACGTCAATATTAATGTACAATAGAAATAATATTAAAAAAAAATAAAAAAAAAAAAATAAATATACAAAGAATAATAAAAATTAAAAGTAGAATGAAAAAAAAAAAAAAAAACCAAAACAAAAATAAATAAATAGAAAATAATCATAATAATAAGAAAATATAATTAAAGTTTTTTTTTTTTTTTTATTCTAATATTTAAATTTTGTTTCAAGAAAAACTATTTTGTAAATCGTTTATTGTTGCTGTCTGTTTGTTAGTTTAAATTTATTTTGATTATAATTTTTTTTAGTGATTTGTAGATTATCTAAAATGAGTATGTAACTACCTATAATAGAATTTTATAAATTATCTGAGATGTTTTTAAGGTTAAAATAATATTTAACGAGGAAGTAATTACCTACTAATGCCTTTAAAATTTGTAATATAATCAAAGGCTATATAGCTTTGTGCGTTTATCTTACGCTTAAGTTATTTGATATGTCAGAAGGCGTTTTTTTTTTAATCTGAGCAAAGATCTGAGCACATTCTGAAAATATCATCAATTCTCTAAGCAAAGCATGTACAGAGTACGATCAAGGCACTAAGATTAAATAAAAAAACACGATTTTAAAAATCCGTCATTTTTAATTTAATTACTTTTTAAATTGTCAACAAATTAAATTAAATTATTAAAATAAACAGACGTCAAAATGTCTTTGTATTTTATTTTGTCCAGCCGTACTCGAAATATTTTAACTGAGCGCATGCTCTGCTCAAAAAAGAAAAAACTAGACATGATATCCTTTCGTAGGCAAATTTAGAAGTGATCCCAAATTGCTATCACTTCGTATGCTAGGCGTTCAAGAATTGCCAACGTGATGATTATTCCAACTAACATCACGTCAAATTGCAAACATAGCTTCAATATCACTTTTGAGCCTTCAAAAATAGCCAATCATCACTTTTGTGATACTGAACGTATGCTATGCCTTCAAGAATCAGGGTGTATAATAATAGCAATTTTTATATAGTCAACATGTCATGCTATTTTGTAAATTCATTGGCCTTTTATACGCCCACACGCAAGTTAACAGCAATCAGATCTGCCTTTTCTTTCCTTTTTCTACCACCGCCAATAATCTGCGGCTGCCGTTTGGTACTAGTCTCATTCAAATAATTAAGCTAAAATAAGTAAGCCCTAGATAAACACAGCAATGACAAAGCGTTTTGGTATTTACGAAAAGTAATAGTATTTCCCTAAAAAAACACATAAGCTTTTTAAATGAATTTGATTTCGGAAATCTCACAAACCCAGAAGAAATTCCAAAAACTAGCTTCATGCGAATCAGTCTTTTGTAATTACAGTTACGGTTAAAATATTTTTTTCACCTTAAAAATTTTCTATCCCAAATTAAATAAAATAAAATTTTTTTATGTTCTAATTTTTCTAAAATAATTTATTGTAATGCTTTGAAAACTGTTAAAATGTTACAAAATGTATTTTTAATTTATTGTGAAAAATAAATAAGTAATTTTTCATATTTTCAAATAAATAATCACGTTCATTGGCATAAATATGAAAAAAAAAAAAATAACATTTTCAAATTCAAAATAAAATATTAATAGAAATATAAAATTTTTTATTTTGTTAATTATTCAAAATAAAATATTTTATATAAAAATTCTAAAACATAATAATTTTTATTTTGTTTAAACTGAAATGCCTATATAAAATATAAAATTTTGAACTAAAAGGGTAATTAAATTTTTAAGTATGTACATTTTGTACGTATAGAGACAGAGATATTGCCTAATGATCTTAATAATTTTAGTTTTAAATATTATTAAGTTATCTAATAGTATTTTAAATAAAATAAGCAGCTAACCACCGCACCGAAATTTCAAATTGAATTCAAGCTCAGTTTGACCAATACGCATGCGCAAACAGTTTAAGCGGACTCAGCATTTGAAAGAAGTCAAAATTGGAGTTTAGTGAGGAGTTGAGTAGAAATTTGAGCTCCTTACAATACTGCTATAAATCTACCATATTTAAGAAATGAAAAATCAAACTTCAATGATCAGTATTATTTTGGAATGACTATTTTAACATTTTTTTATTGTATTTGCCTTCTCCCTTCTGGATTTCAATAATATCAAATACAGCAATCTAAAGTCATTATTTTGACATTAAAAGACAATAATTATCTGACATTTCGTTTACTTTTTACATTCATCAATAATTTGTACTTTGCTTTACAAAATTCGCACTCATTAAGCCACAAAAGAAATATCTAGAAAGATTACTTGAATCGATGTCCTTAGAAAATTTTTTGTTTTATAATGAACCGTTATTTTTGTTGTTAAGGAAATAATTTAAGTACAAAAAAAATTAAATAAAAACCGAAAAAATCTAAATCAAAACAACCTTCAACTTTTCAATTTTCATGTATAACTTTGTTCAATGTTTTATTTGCGAATCGTGTAAATTCCATTCTTTAATATTCGAATACAAAAACACATACATACAAACAAAATAGAAAATTAATATTTCTAATAATTTTTTTTTTAATATACTAACTAGGAAACAAGGGCATAATATCGAAATATTGTTCCTCATATTTGTATGTAATCTGTATATATTATATATACATTATACAATATACAATCTAAAGAAATAGCAACAATGTATCTTAAGTATTAAAAGGTCATAAAAATTATTTGTTATGTAGATTATAAAAATTATTAGAATAACCTTTAATTGGTCATTACCCTGGGAAAAATAAAATATTTTTGTTTTTTTTTTAATTTTATAATAAGTTCATAATTAGCACATAGTAAAAATATAAAATAGTTTTAAGGTGTTTAGATAATTTTTTTTTATTTTTATAAGAATATAACATTGTATAATATTTTGAACTTCGTCCTTGAAATTTCTTAAAATAAAAATAACCAAGTGCGTAGGGTCTCCAAAATGAATAATAATACGCCACTGCCTATAGAAGTAATATAATAATTACTTATTATTATACATACTTATACTTATATTATTTAAATTTAGCTTAGTGATGGGATAATCTTAGTTTTTTAACTCAAGTGACAGTCTTATATTACTATTTTTAATTAAAAGTTAGTTAAAACATTAGAAATATTTAACATGGTCTAGAACTGACTCAAGAGTAATTGAGTCTGAGATTCATGAAGATCAATTCTAAAACCGACTGGATGACATAGTGATTAGACCGCTGACTTTTAATATCACTTCCCCGGGTTCAAATCCAAATAAAAACGTAAAAACTTATATTTTATTTTTCTTGAGACTCTGGGTCATTCGGCATTGGGTTCGTATTAATGAGTATATTAATATTATAAACAAATAATTTAATTTAATAGTATAAATCACAGATACAGATATTCCTTATAAATCAGATATAAAGTTATTACAATTCTAAATTTAAAATATAACAACTGTAATTATATACAGATATCTAGTACTATCTCAAGTATTAATGACATATCATTCAGATCATGTGCAGTACCTATTCTAACAATTACAGACTGAAGCGGGTAAAACACAATTAGAATAAATTAAAAAAAAAGTCTTCAATTTAAAAAGCCCTCTTAATTTAATTTTGATCCATGAACGAATAACGAAATTAGTTAACATCTCTGATATAAATAGACTTTACGACTTTATAAAATAAATTTTAAAATTGAAATTAAAATTAAAATTCCAATTAATCAAATAAATCATTATTAAATTAAAATCACATATTATATTTAATAATTTCAATAAACATTTTTTTGGCATCTGTTTTATTTACTTTATCAAATAAATTGTCAATACCATTATTTCCACAATTCCAAATTATGAAAAGAATTTAAAATTTTTCTATATTTAAAATTTCAAAAAAAAAATTCTGAATAGAAAAAAAAAACCAATTCTAAAAAAAAAAAATTCAAAAATATTCAGCAAGATCATCCTAATTAAATTGTTTAATGTTTGGCATTTTAACCTAACAAAACTAAAGATACACATGTATTTACAAATTTAAAAAAAAGCAAATACTAAATATATAAATAGTAATCTGAATTGTATCTACAGATAGATTTTCTAAAGTGGGTAGAAAACATAATAAGATTATGTACAAATTAAAAAATACTCGAATCGCATTTATTTTGAAAGGAAACACGCGGAATATTCAAAAAAAAAATACATATATATATATATATATATATATATATATATGTATAATTAAAAATTATCGTTTAAAACTGATGTTTTAAAGAGGGAAGTGATGATCTTAACCATTCAATAAATTAATACAATCAATAATAGTATCTATCTATATAATTAATTAATTTTATGAATGCAAAATAAAAAAAAATAATTTTAAAGAGTAGCAAATAAATTTTTTTTTTTTATTAATAAATTTTAAGTTTTTACTTAAGCGTGGTATACACTATCAGTCATGCGGAATCATTTGCGGAAACACTGATAGAGTTTTCGAGAGGGTATGCAATAACTGATCAACTGACATAAATGTGACAGTACAGACATTTTTATAACATTACGCATCATTAGTGGCAATACTGTCAATGAAACTAATCGTATTTACTCACTTCGTAAATTTTATGACTAACCCACGTATTTTTCATTCATACATTTTACTCTACGTCCCACTGTAATTGTGTGTAGATACTGAAACAAAAACTGATAGTGAGTATGTTATATACTATAATAACTACTTAAACGATCAGAATTCATATTCGTTAAAACTGAGTGAAGAACTGTTAGTTTGTCGTTTGCAATAAGCTTAATGGAATTTAGAACTATAGGTGTAACGTCGTACATACGGCATATGTACCACGTCAACGTTAATGCGTCGTTATTTTAAGTTAAATTACTACACTACCTTTAAACTATAACTTCAAAATTGCATTTCGCTATGTAAAACTTCTCAAACTTTAAATTTTGCTTAATGCAATGTGCGTTTTTTTTTTCGTACAAAGAAATGTGACATTCGGAAAACTGCAACATCAAATTTATAAATTTTTATAATTTTATTTAGATTAAACTTGGAATATTTTTAATAATTGATACAGTTAAAAGTTTTAAACAACTTGTGTTGGGTACTCTTATTGTCTGTGCAAATATTTACAATTAGAGAGTATCTAATAAGAAATGATCGCTTTTAGACGAAATTAGAAAGATAGTTGAAGGGATGGTAAACTTTTCGATGGAATTACTCGACTTATAACCCTGTACTTATATAACGTTGTACTTATAGAACGGTGTACTTATATAACGTTGTACTTATAACCGTCAACATGGTTGTATTTGGTTTGGTTTGTATTCGAAATTTTGATAATAAAAAGTTTTCATAATGCGGTAATCATCTGCTGATTGATTCAATATTTAGAAAACGTAGTACTTGAAAATTTTATTTTCAAAAAAAAATGTACTGTTAAATTATTTATAGATTTTTTGAGTGACGTTTCGTGTTAAAACGTTAACAAATTACTAATGGCGCTTAATATTTTTACTAATATACACATACAATAAATCAATGTGGGTGATTATGATGTTTTAGAAGTGTGTTCTGAAGTAATTTGATTTCTTATTATTTTTTCTATTTTGTTTTGTTTTAAATGATCACTTGAGTACATCGGAAAGATAAATTTTTTACAGAAGTTTTGTTATTTTGTTTTTTTGTCTGGCTTTATGATTTAAATAATGATTTGTCAAGTTAATTCAAAAAAAAACATTTTTTTTTTTTTTATGTTCAATTAAATGTTTGCAAATTTTTCGTATTGTATAGAAATTTTCATTGTCTAACAAATACAAAACATCATTTCATCATTCAATTGTTTAAGTTTTAAAGACTACTTATATAATAAAAAAAAATAATATGTATAAAATACGAGGTAAAATTTTTTTTAATTGATGCGATGATTTGATTAACAATATGTTATTTCAATAATAATAATAATACGAATATGTTCTATTGAAAATATTATATTGTTACTAACTTAGAAAGGTTAATAGTTATTACTTACTATGTATGTACATACAAATGTACAAATTTTAGCTGTTAATAATTAAAACAAATAATGATTTAATGTAAAAAAATAGTAGTCAGCAAAATAAATGATAAGTAAATAAAGGTGGTACTAGGGAACAATAAAAGATGAAATGTTTTTATAAAATATTTTTATTGATTGTATTTTGTTTAATTGGTATTTTTTTACTTCCATGTTTTATTTTTCTGTCCTTAGCTAGAAAAAAAATCTAAAATTTGAAATCAGCATTCGTTTAAATTTATTATATTGTTTTTATAATATTCTAATACTTTAGAACTGTAGCCTTTGTAGGACCGAACCTAAGCTAATATAGAAATAGTAGCCAAGAAATAGTTGCTGAACTGATTCTTTTCCATGCTAACTCAGCATATACAGCTATACTCGATCTCATCATATAGATGGTGGGACATAATCCCAAAGGTTACGACCCATCAGCCAAGCATTATAGAGGCAATAGAGCTACAAACTCGAAAAATGCAAGAAAATATAACGAGAATTTGGCGAACTGGGAAGCCTGTAAAAATTAAATGGATCAATTGCTGAATAACAGATATAAAAATTCAGGAAACCCTGGAGTATTAACAAAAACAATTAGAGGAGCTGAAGTCCCTTTCCCCAGCACTAACAATGGTATTAAAAGA
Source organism: Dolichopus griseipennis (assembly GCA_963082915.1). NCBI lineage: Eukaryota > Metazoa > Arthropoda > Insecta > Diptera > Dolichopodidae > Dolichopus > Dolichopus griseipennis. The sequence continues at coordinate 17,837,935 of OY720441.1, forward strand.
GTAGCCTGGTTGAATGAAAATATTAAGTCCCTCCAAAGGGAACCAAAAAATATCTGAAAAGCCTACAAAGAATGGATGTAACCAAAACATTGTGACAATCCTTAAAATCAAAAACACATCACTTTTTAAGCAATTAAAATATTCAGGGTATTATAAAGGGGTTAGTTTTTATTCGATATTAGGTCAAAATTTCTTTAATTTTTACTATTTGGAGCCTTGATTTTTGTTTAAAGTTTTCGGTCAACGGTTAGACGTTCACTAATTAATTTTGCTACTATAATGGGCCGGGTTAGTGAAAGCAATGTGTATATGCATTAGCAAATTGTATGAATGTTATGATAATGTTGGATAATTTGCACAATATTATGTTAATCTCAAATTATATTTATATAGTATATTTCTATAAATTTTATATATATATATATATGTGAGATATAAAGATTGAAGTGATATTTTTTATATAAGTATTATTTAATTTTATTTAAATGATGGCCTATTCAATTCTTCATCGAACATCATTTTCATCAATATAAGAAAACAATAGTTATTATTAGGTCGTCTGCTAGCTTAGCTTATATAATAAAATAACTTTAAATAAAGAATAAGATTTAGATTATTTGTAATTGGTTGAATACATATGACTGTTTCAATAAGTAATTCATATGAGTGTCCTAATAAGTGATATATATGGGGTATGAAGAAATCTCACTTCCAAATCATATTAAAAAATTCTTAAAATTTTGATACCAAAATACAAGCATGACATATAAACAAATGAACTTCAACAAGAATGAAGTTGGAATTAATTAAATTTCCTTAAAATATATAATACCTTTACTAATTACTTCTTAATTTGAATTTCCTATTCCTATTACATTGCCCTAAACATAACTTTCTGCGTAATGTTTTTTTGTTTTCGTTTTTATATAAATTAAATACTAAAAATAGAATTTTAATTCCTTAAATTAAATTCTTTTTAACCTTTGATTTTTTTTGGTATAAAAAATAACAATTATATGATAAAAATCTAATCATAAAAAAAAATACAAATTATTTCAATAACGTAATTTGTTATTTAAAAAGAAATAAACGTCTTTTAATCACTTAAATTTGTTTTTAACTACACAATAATAAAATAAAAATTAGGTATCATATATATATACGAGTATATATAAGTATAATTTATATATCAAATCAATAAATGTCTATATATATACATATATTCTCACATATAATAAGTATTCCCATGATAAAATATATCTATTAGATATGATCCATATAGATAAAAATTAAATTAAAAAAAGAAAAAATAATAAAAAAAAAAACATAAATAATAATTCAAAATACTCTAATAAAGTATGTATATATAATATTTAATAATAACGCGCCATCTATTTTACAAGGTCACGAATCATTTTAATTATTAAGTAATCATTAAAATTACCTCGAAATGAAAAAAAAAAAAAATAAAACAAAATAAATAAAATAAAATAAAAACGAGTAAATTATGACAAAATGTAGCCGATATGATAAATTAATAATTACAATAAAAAAAAAAAATTACAGTATTTAATTTAAATGATGGGACAATCTTTGTATTATGAAAATTATAAGAATTGTCTCATCTTTAAATGTAAAAAAAAAAAAAAAACAAAACACAGTGCGTCTTATGCAACCCCCGTCTTAGCTGAATTATTTTGAAAGTATAAAAATTAAAAAAACACAAAAATCTAAATAGCGAATGCATAGATTGAATCTAAATATGGAATGCATTGAAACGACTCAATCTTGATATTAAAAAGTTCAATCAATAATTGATAATAATAAGAGTATGAAATGACTCAATCATATTATCCAAATTATAGTTCCTAACAGTATTTATTATTTTTTAATACAGCAAATGATCGAGGAACATTTAACATTTTTATCGAATTTTTTATTTACTTCTTTTCTACAGGGGAAGGACGAAGATTTCTAAAGTTTGTAGTATTTGATTTTAATCAACAAAAACCATAAGCCCTTTTTAATACCAAAATTTTGAATACACCTTAAATATAAATCAAACGTTTGGTATTCGAGATTGTGATTGGTGCCTTATGAAATGGGAAATATGGATAATGTAAATTAATAAAATATAAATTTGGGAGAGTTATGTAACATTTTCAAAAAATTTGACACTTACCTGTAGGTTTAATCAACTGTGCGATCATTCTTAAAGTTATATAACGATAAATCTGTAAAACTATTGACCAACATCTCAACATCTTTAAATTAAGGTATCACTTAGGATTTTTATAGTTACCGCGAAATAAAATCTTGGACTTGGAAATCTCAAAATAAAAATTTGGACTTGGAAAATACTTATAGATTTTTGCCTCGTTCATATAGGGATGATAACCTATGAGTTTCTATATCATAACTAATTTCAATTTTATGAAGTAGAAATGAGCATCTGTTGCACTTCTTGTATCATTTTCATCAGTCGTCAATTCCTTGATTTCAGTACAACATGTGTTTTTCCTAAAATATCTATTATACAAAGGTTAATAAGCAAACCGTACAGACTGAGTTAAGCTAAGAAATGGCAGAGTTAAGGGAGTGTTCAAATAGCATTGCTTTATTTATTTATAAAGTTTATTTAAGATTCTTCTTAAATTTGGACAAATTATAAATATCAAAATCGACCAACTTTTCGAAAAACTTTGTAAGAAAGCTAGTAAAATTTTTAAGCTGCTTGTTTTAATTTTTAAATTAATACTTCAGTTGGTTCTTATTCTTGCTTTTATAATTTATATGTTTCACTTTACCTCTGCACTTATATTTGTTTAACTTAAATCACCAATTCTACTGACACTCGGTTCAATCTGCGGCCTAAATGGTTTTGTTCTTCTAATTAGCTTCTTTGCTACAAATAAAGTTTAAATAAAATTCATTTGTAATTAAAATATACTTTTATATTTATAGAACAATTTTAAAATTCTAATGATCGCCCTTACCTATTCATACTCATAAACAACATACTTATGTTAAAATAAATAATATAGTATATAAGTATATAATATTCTATTGAAAATATTTTTTCATTGCCTTATATTTGGTTATTATAATAAAAATCGAAACTTTAAAAACTGTAATTTACTAATAGAGCGTTTGTCGCTATGCTTTAAAGGTAATAAAAGGAAAAAAAAGAAGAAATTAATAAAAAAAAATAGCGAAACGCGGAAATAAATAGCTTTTAAATGATTTATTTATTTTTATTTTTTTTTTATTTTTACAATATTTACAAACGATCATATTTTTATATTTAAAACAATTATTTATATATGTGTATATATATATATATACGTATAAAATAATTAATGTAATCATATTTTTGTTTTTAATTAATTGACGTGGTATAAAAATTATATATATGTATGAATATATTTATGTATATTTAAATATATACATATATACTAGTATCGTATACACCTCAAACAGTTGTTTAAACATATCTGGTGTTAAAATAAATTTTATTTAATTTTAATGTACCTATATATATGAATTGAAACTTATGTACAAATGTGCGTAGGTAGCATATTTTATATAGGTAATAATTTTATATACATAAAGCTTCTATATATACATATATATGTATATAAATAAAAGATTATAAGAACAATTGAAAATGAAATGAGTGACCATCACATGTTATTTAATTTTATTTTATTATTGTTTTTTTTTTGTACATTTGATTATGATTAAATTACATTTAGAAACATTCCCCCACACGCTTATATACATATATATGTATATAATTATGTTTTATTATGTATTTGTCATTGTATATTGAATTGAAAAATTTTAATAAAAAAAAACTATATTATAAAAACGTGAAAAATTTATAATAGAACATACCTACAATACAATAAATATATTTTATATCTGGCATGCATTCAATGCAACATAACGGTATTACCGTTATTGATAATTTAATTTATATTTGAAAAGATCTTTAAATATATAACTATCTACTTTAATTTAATATTGATTTAATTATTTTGTATATATTTACATGTTTTATGTATGTTGATTATTAAATTAAAATTAATAAATAATTATTTAATTATATTCAATTTTATTTAAAAGCTAAATAATAATTAATATAATTTTATTATATACATATATATTTATTATTTTTATCTTAGCATAATCAAGTTATTTTATTGGTGTAAATAATTATATAAAAACAAAGTAATTATTTGATATAATTTATATCACAATTCAAGTTTATTTTGAATTTGAAAATGCAAAAATAATTTTCATATAAGTATAACGATTTCTTACCTTATTTAAATATTTTTTAATAATTTTCACTTTTTTAGAATCGAAAACTGTTTCGACTAGAATCGAAAACTCTATCGATTTTCTTATGCTTTCACGTTCACTCGTCCATCAAATTGAACCAGTTTTTGGGGGTTGGGACGTATTAGATTTCATACAATTTCCTTTTTTATATTTGCGTTAGTCTATATTTAATCAAGCTCGAAGTCAGAAATTTTTAATTTTTTAGACAAAATCCGATATCTAATTTGGTGGTTTTGTATCTTGAATTTTGTTAAGTTTTAAGAAGTACAATCTCCACAAAACTGGGTTCGTGTAGTGCAATAGATTCGAATTTAAAATTTTTTTTTTTTTTATAATTGTAACTAAGGGTCTAATAAAGTTTTGTGTCTGAAAGTTAAGCCTTGTTCATATTCTTATTTTATATAATGTTTATATGTGAATATCTCAGAGTTGGTACAGTCTATTTTATACTTTCTTCCATTTTTTTTATAAATGTCTATACAAAACTTACATTATCCATTAACCAGTTTGATTCAGAAAGTGAAACACTGAAATTAAATTCAATATTTGATTTAGAATTGTATTATTTTTCACAGGTTCAGGTATGAGGTAATAACCCCTAAAATATGATTTTATATGTACACATTAAATATTTTAGATTTAATAATAACATATAAACTAATTTTGGGTAAAAAAGTTTAATGATTAGAATAAATTTGACAAATGAACTTATTTTTCTTAAATTATACTAATTCTAACGTATCCAAAATTAAAAAGATGGAAAACAGAGAAAGTGGGGGATCGATATATTTGCGCATAATATTTAAACACATTGGCCATTATATATATATTCGTGGCGATACTGTAGGTCGAAAAGTTAGCGCACAATTACATGGCAGTGTATTAAAAGAAAAATCGCTCCCTTGCTGTGTCTCCTAACAGTTTTTGTTCAGTTACTTTTACATACACATATCATAGTTTAGTTGCTGTTGCACTTATATAATTTAACAGTTCAATCCATATTTCAATACATTTTTCAAATAATCTAAAAACTTTAAAAAGTTTACTTTAAAAAAATCCAAAAATCGCTAAAAGCTAATTTAAAAATATTAATTACCATAGTTTTTTGGAAATAACCAATAAAACAAATTAAAATCAATGAAATTTGACTTATATATACCAATTAAAAAGTAAATAAAAAACATATTTAACAAATCCAAATTTAATACAGCATTCATACAAAAAAAATTAAAACTACAAAAATTAATCATAGATTTTTGTGTAATAACTATTAAAGAAAAAATAATTTTCAATGCTACTGTCGCGACACAACCATGCAATAATAAAAAAAAAATTAATTAATTAATTTAAATTTTTTTTCTATATATTTCACTAAATTAATATTAAAAATATATTAAAACATTAAATCAAATTGAAATTAAACTAAAACATAACAAGTATTAATCATTTTAATGGTATAATAAAAGTCTTTAAGATTTAAACTAAAAACAAAAATTAAAGGAAACTATTATATTATAATAAAATTTTACTATTATATACTGGTTTTAGAATATAATGTCATTAATATTTTTAGTAAATAAAACAAAACATATATCTGCTACAAAAAAAAAGTAATTAATTATTCACAATAGTATATGCAATTTTATTTATAGTTGACTTTCGTTTTTTATTTTAATATTTATTGTGATTTATGAATATTCTAGTAAAATAATTTATTATATCTTACTGTAACAGTTTTTGTTTTTTTTTTATGTATTAATAAAATTTAATAATTTTTTTAATTAATTTTCTATTTTTATTTAAATTAAAACAAATTACCAACATGAATATTAAAATTAAAAGATTTGTGACATTTAGTATTGACACAAACCATATTTATTAAATAATTAACAGTTAACATTATAATGTACTTAAAAATTAAGTAATTAAATTGTACATATGTAATTTTTTTAAGTTTTAAATTTAAAATTTAAATTTTAAATTTCAAAAATTACATAATTATGTACATCTTAATAAATTAATTTTTAAAACTTGTGCTCATAAATAACTAATTATATCATAAAATATTAAGATCATCAATAATTTATAGAAGATATTTATTTTAAAAACTGGAACTAAATTCGATGGCGACAATATTTTTATGACGTTTTGAAATGTCAAAAATATTAATACAAAACAAATGTCAAAAATGAAATAAATTAAATATATTTCAATTATATAAAATTAATTTATTTTTTCGCCGTCACAATTGGAATCATAGTAATCGGTTGTATATTTTTTAATATTTATTTGTTTGACATTTGAAATCACTTGAAAGGATATAAAATTAAAATCGTATGAACATTTACAATTATGCGTGAACTTGTCTTACAGGAAAAATATAACATTTTAATTAAAATGCTACAAAATCTTAGGATAATTTTGTAATGCATTTTTCGACCACTAGATGGCGGGATCGCCACTTATAATTTATATATTCAGAAACTTTGAGATATAATGTACCGTTATGTGGCGACGTTATCTTGATAGCTCACAACCCCTCTGCGGAAGTTTCCCCAAATTTAATTTTCAATTATGCATTAAAAAAAAAATTAAACTTAAAAATAGATTTATAAAGATAATGAGTGCTTGTGAAATTGGAAAGAGCTTCAGTAACTTAGTGAGGCTATGAAATTAAAAGCGTATGAACAATTACAAGCAGACTTTTGAGAGTACAATAGGTGCCAAAATTGAGGGTAAAGTATCAATATGCACTTTAAGGCGACAAATAAATCTAGGGTGAATACAATATCGTATTAGATAGTATTTTCTTTACTAATCCATAGTTGCAATATCTTCTAGAATAATTGAAACTTTTAAATGTCGTATCTCTACAAAATTTTTATTTTAATCACCAATTTTTTTCTTATTTATCATTCTTTTATATTTCCATTTTCTGAACAAAATTTAGAATTATTAAATTGTCAATTTTCATTGAACGCATTTTTTGGAAATTTTTTAACCTTGTTACTTAACAAAAAAAAGCCTTCCTGATACTAATCGTGAACAGTGTAATAAGCCCTAAAATTACTTAATCTTTGCTTCGACATTGATTTGTAAAAACTTTGGTATTATAAAACTCTCAATGATTTAAAAAATTATTTCACATTGAAATTTAACAATTTATTAAATTGTCAAAGGTTTTTTTTAAATGAACGCACACCAAAAAAAAAAAAAAAAAAAAAATCTAACGGTAGAAATTTAACCTTTCAAAAAACTTTGATATTTTTTTTTTTTATTTTAAAGAAATTACATTCAGAAATTAAATTACAGTTAATATTAACCTTTAAAAACCAAACAGAATCCAAAAATTATTATTTATAACTAAAATTTAACCTCCATAACGTTTTGCATCATATTACCTTACCTTTTAAAGTTGTATACTTTTGGTCTTCATAAAAATTTACCATAAAAATTTCCGAATTTCGATTAAATTAGAAATTAATTTTAAAAATAAAAATGTGAATGTGAAAACTTGTTTTAAAATTTTATTTAATATTATTTTTTGACTTTACTTTTCCATTTTTTTTTTTTAAATGTTTAATAGTTAGTTAATCTGTATAAAAAAAAAAATTAGAGATGCATATTATTTAAAGAAATATATAGCAATAATATATAAAAGAAACTATTGTCTAAAAGATACTTTATAAATAATTTTAGAGTAGTATAAATAAATTAAAAAAAAAAATTCATAGTGAAATGTGAAACTTGAATTAAATTTAATTAATAATTTTGAAAGTATAAATATAGGAATAATGAACTTAGATAAATTAAAAAATTATCCAGTGAAAAAAAAACTTGTTGTAAAATAATTTCATTAAATAGACAACACTGATAGATGATTATTTTGTATTATTATATATACCCACACTTACAATATAATAATTATAAATTAAATTGAATCGAATAATTTTTCCATTCGATTTTCTCTCACTCTCTCTCTCTCTGTCGGGAAGTAAAGTATTGCCGCATTTTTTTGCATTTAATTTTTAAAATATGCTTGATATTAACTAAAAAAATTGTCCGTGACTATAAACTCACATTATTTTGGGGTTACCAATTACCATCTCATGGATATTACTTTATTAATTTATTTGATTACCATTCGAAATATTTTTGGGATTATAGGTGAGATGGGCTGGCCAAAATATTCGTTAATATTATTTGGTAGTAATATTCTTAAATTCAATATAATAAAAAGTTAACTTTCATCAGAGCCAAAAATTAAGTCAATATTATTTAATGTTCTCTGGACAAAGGTTCCAAGTGCAAAAAAATTCTATTGAAATCACTTTTCTTCACGAATTTTTCATATGAAATCTATACATATACATATATATGTATCATTTCGTAAACCTGAACTTTTATTTTAAGTTAGCGTGGAAAATATTAGCCCTATTTTCATAAGTGATTTCTTAAATTAAGGGTTGGGAAGATCTGGGATCGGGAAAATTATAACCGTGCTTGTAGACCCAATATAGTTTTGGAGTTATATCGATATATAAATTCAGCAATGAACACAGTTGATTACGGGAGTACGCGTACAGTCCAATTTAATATTTGTAGATTTAAAGATTCTACACATGAAGGAGATAGATTTAAGATTCTACACATTAAGGGTTAATTGTAAAATTATGTTCAACTTTTGCATTACTGAATACTATTGTTCTACTGGATAGTACAGGTAACTCGTCATTGAACGCATAAATTATAATTTTCCATTCACATTACAACGGCTGGGTGGCACAGTGATTAGAGTGCGAATCTTTCATGCGAAAGGCCCTAGTTCGAATGCCAGTGAAAGTGAAAAAACTTTTGTGGTTTTCAACTCGACTCAGCTAACTTCGTCATTGGGCTCAAATTGATGGCTTAATCAATAATTAATAATTATATATCTTTAATAAAAAGTAATAATATAATAATAACTTTAATAAAACGTTTCTAAATGTTATAAGACTTAGTACTATCTCATGTTTAAATTGTAAAAAAAAAAATTAAACGCCATAATACTTGTGAGGAATAATAATAATATAACATTTATATTATAACTAATTGCAAACCTTTTGATTTCAATGATTAAATTTATTGTTTTTAATTAAAGTTAAATTGTTTTACTATATAACCCAATAATTTGCAAAATTTTTACTATACGAAATTAATCTATAATTATTTTTAATATTATATACTACAAAATATAATGCTGTTTATAATTTTTATATAAATATTTTACTTTCTATAGCAACAGGAGCTGAATAGCTTCTGATGTAGGAAGGAAAATTTTTAAAATAATTTTATTCATAAAAATTTTAATTATTGACAATTAATATCAAAAACATGATTTCTAAATATCAAATTATTCATTTTTTTTTTATTAACTTTTACAACTTTTTTACAACTATTAATAGGTTTATTATGAAACAATATTAAGTGATGAATATCAAATTAAAAAAAAAGCTTTTCTATACGCTTATCCATCCACCGCATACTTTTTCACATCTATGTACATACATATATAAAAATTTTCTCTTAAAAATTTAATTTAATTTTTTTTTTACTTTTTTTGATTTATTAAATATCGCCATCAGCAAGTTTATTTGATAACATTAACAGTTCATAAAAATGTTAAATTAAGGTAAAAAAAAAAAGTAACAATTAAAATATTGTAATAAAAAGTAAAATAACTTACTGAAACATTATATTATGATCACAGATAGAGGGCAGGGTAATTTCAAATTAATTTTAAATGTTTTTATGAAAGTTAATAAAGTGAAATTTTAACAATTGCATATATATATATATGAATCGTAGTTGTTTTGTACACGGGATATTATTTTAATTATACATTAATTGAAATAGTATTTATAATAGGAGTTAGTTATTTAATAAATTTTATTATTAAATTAATATCAGATAGGTACTACAGAGATTTTAAAAAGTCATTTGTTTCGGTTTACCGATCATCAAATTAATAAACTGGTTTATTAATTATATTTTTAATATTTATGTTAGTGCCATTTTGTCGCAATAATATATACATATATAGATGTTTAATTGAAAATTTGAAATTTTTTTGAAAATCCATAAAATTAATTTAAAAATAACTTTTATTAGCTTTACGAGTATATGTATATAGTACTATTTTTAAAAATGGCCATCATTTGATCATTATCAATTAATATAATAAATCAAAAAATTGATCTTTAATTTTTTAGAATTGTATCTATTGAAAATCTTAGGCGTTCCTACATGTCATAAGGTCTAGTACTATCTCATGTTTAGTATTGTATGTTGAATTAATTAAGATCGATTCTAATAACACGAATATAATATGACCCCTGTCCCAGCATGTACCTATGGCATAAATAGGCTTATTAGCCTAATTGAACGCATTGGACTTAAAATAAAAAGACCAGACCATTGACAGTTTTTTTTTCAATTTATAAAAGTCACATCCCCTAAATGTCAAAATTGTTTTGTGAATGACCTTTTCGAAAAAGAGAAAACATATCAAATTCTCAATAGACACCTAACATTTCGAATTCACAATTTTATAATTCCTGAATCCGTAGTGGAAAATAGCTAACTATTTTAATAATTTTTTGTAAGGCGATTTGACATTTAGAAGTTTTGACGTGCATTACATGGCATTATATGGATTGACATTAGATGATTTTAAACACTATTTTAATTACTGATTAAATTTAATTTGAATTGTCAAAACTAATATGCAGTTTTTGCATTTGTGTAAGTACGAGGGTACTTAAATAGGGTTTTCTTAACTAGACTATATTTAGGAAAAAAGTTACTAAGTTTAAAATTTTAATAATTTAGCAAAAATTTTTATAGTAAGAGTATTTATTTTCAAGGTTTATTAAAAACGATAAATAAATTTTATTTTTTTTAAACATTTTTTAATTAAATAAAACTGTAATTGAACTCAAAAACACAATGAGCGCGCGCATCAATTATGTAGAGATTATAAAATTTAATTCTTTTAATAATACAGTTAAATTTCATTTAAACAATTTTTTTTCATATTTTTTAATACAAGGATCAATAATTGTTTTATTGCAATTGGCCAATTTAAAGATATAGGGTTTTATCAACTTGGTATTATTGGTAGGTGCCAATATATACTTTAAAAATTAAACAACATCAATTTTGATGTAATAAACCTAAATAAATTTATTTAAAATAAAATTTTTTTTTAATTTTTCTTTTCTTTTGTTTATATGTACTTTCGTTTAAAAATTATTGAAAAATCTATGTCAGTGAAAATACGCTACTTACTATCAGTTTTAAAAAAAGTTTTAAAAACAAAAGACATGTTTAAAGAGAGACCAGCAAAAAACAAAAATAAATACAAAACGACAAAACAATCATAAGTTAGTAGCGCACATACTCTACCTATTATATAGTATGAGCAAAATGATTATAATTTAAAATTGTAATGGTTTTAAATACATATGTTTATTTGTATACAAAAATTAAATGCTTGCTCATCATTTTGGTTTTTTTTGAACTATACATGCATTTTATAAATTATGTAATTTTAAAAAGTAAGAAGTAAACCATGCAAAAAAAATATGATTATTTTATTTTTTTGTGTCTTTTAACTTTTTTTCAAGTTAATTTTAATAATAATTTCTTTTTGTTTTTAAAACTTTTGGTAGAAATAACAAAATTTTCTTTTTGCACTTTATTAAATAATCATCTTTGACCTAATAAAATAGGGAAATTAAAATATAAAGAAGTTGTCAGAGTAATATTGGACAGCATTAAAACTAAATCAACAATTATACAATATAAACGGTGACATGCCACAGCTCCCTTTTCCCTTAGGGACTAATGACATTTTGTAAAATAACACAAAGTTTCTACATTGGCTCGGTTTCAAAATCAAAGTTGTTCCTTTTTCCAGAGTGCTGTCTATATTAGATTCTGTATTAGAAAATAAGTTAACTTAGTTAAAAAATCAAAGTTGATCCTTTTTCCAAAATATTTATGAATTTCATTAGTGCGAAACTTTGGTAATTTAATCTATTTTTGTTTAATAAAATTATAGTAAAATTAATATTTCTTTTAATTATTTAAACTCGCCCAATTTTCGTCAAAATTACTATATTTCTGAGAAAGGGAATATATTATCCCCAAAATTCTGGACCGTTTGGTTAAACTCAATCTGGAAAAGATTGCATATCGTCATGCATCAATATAACAACTTTTTTCGTCATAATACTCTTTAAGGGACTTATGACACTTAATAAAATATTTAAGTGTGTCAAAAGTCCCTCTGAAAAAAAGTGTCATAACTCCCTAAGGGACTTATGACATTTTACAAAGAAAAAGTCCCTTAGGGACTTATGACAAAAGGAGCTGTGACATGTCACCATATAAACCAAAAACAAATATACAAATATAACCAGAAGTATAAATAATGAAAATTTAAATATGTGGAGAATATATAATTATAAAGCGAGGTTACCTCGTAAGATAATGTTATTACAATTGTAAAATTAAATTTATAACAAAGGAATCTTATATAATTGTAATACAAGTAAGCAAGCGTATAGATACTGTTTATAATATATTACGCTTTTAAAAAAATGCCAAATTGGCTTAATTTAATCTTACATATTTTAGGGTAAGTTTTAATTTAATTTGATTCGTTTATTTAAATTAAAAATTTTTTTAAAATTAAATTATTTTTGATAATAAAATAACGCTAACGTATTTTCTTCGTTTCTCTTTCATTTTTTTAAAGTGGATTCTCAAGACAATATTCGAACCCAATTTCATTTCCAGACAATAAATTGACATTTAAAAATTAAAATGGTGACAGTCAATAGCGACAATAATATGTGCGCTAACGCATTTCTTTCTCATTTATTTTAAAGTTGATTCTCAAGAGAATATTCGACCCTAATTTCGTTCTCATACAGTAAATTGACATTTAAAAATAAAAATGGTGACAGTCGATAGCGACAATATGTAAACGCCATGTAAATCTCATAGTAAAAGATTTTGAAAGAAAAAGTATTATTTTGATTATATCGAATTCAAAATACCCCTTATAGAAAAATGCTCTTATTAATTTTTACAGAATAATAGATGAAATGTATTGACTTGTAGCTTCATTATTCTATCGTTTGATAGAAAATGTTTTATCTGGATTTTGAACCTTAACTGGATCTTTAATAAAAATTTAATAGAACTAAAAACTAATTATTATACAATTTATGACAAATACTAGAAATTCCAATAGCTAGAACTTTTGTTGATGATAATTAATATTTTAAAAATAATAAAAGTATTTGGACGAACTGCTAACCGCAAAGTAAGTGTAAGGTTGTCACGCCATCACTTCTCAAAAACAATAGAAAAGATCCTGCGAATCAAGCAAGGAACAATTTGAAAACAATTTACTTAATGACAGTATTTCTTGGCTTCCTTAATAGATCTACTACCTTCTACTACTTCCTTAATATCTACATTCAAAGTACCAAAAAATAATATAATAAAATGAGTTTTATTGAACAAAATTTTTGATTCATTTTTATAACTCACAGTCGATTTTCGTATAATTTTCTTTGAGTTATTATAATCAGTATAATCAGGAGTTTGTCTAGGCAATGAACTACAAGTCTCCTGATAATGCCAATAGTATTACAGGATGAAACACTCTTAAAATTTGTATTTATTAGGTGCATACCTCTTCTAAAAAATCAATATTTTAATCTGAGTTATATTTATTTTTAATTTAATTTAAAATTAAATTCAATAAATTTGAATACACAATCATTGAGGCTTATATATATGTCACAAGTCTAATCTAAAAAGATAATTACCTATATAATCATCAAATAAATTCTTGTATTATCTATTATTTAATTTAACACAAATCTGGATATTAATTTTATAATACTTATGTACCTAAATAATATTTATGTCTTTTAATTTAAATTTTTAAAAAAATTTTAAATTAAAGTAAATTGTAAATATTTAATTGGTATGTATGTATTGCATAATCAACTTCACACTGTGTAACTGTTATGAATTTTACAATAATAAGTAGACCGACCAATTGACCATCAGACCATATGCGCTCCATTAGTTTTTATTACGGTGTATTTGTTTTTGTTTTTTTTAATTCTTTTAATTTTTATTTATTTTTTTAATTCTTTTTATGTTACATTTGGTTTTTTTTTTCATTCTTTTTTTTTTCTCTTCATTACAAATTGTAATTAAATTTTATCGAAACAAAACCACCAAATACTACTTATCGAAACATTTAAATTTTTAATTTTCCATATTGAATTAAAATATTAAAAAAATAAAAAAACGAGGAAGAGTGTGGTAGAGTAGACTGTGTCAACTCTGGGATACCCGTATGACCGTTATAAAAACATTATATCATTATTATTATAAACATTAATTACTTTTGGCAAAATTTAAAACATACCAGCTTTATTAGGTGTAGAGTAATGCTCATATAAAATAAAAAGTTGTATGGCAGCTACTCGAACCCACTGCAGTAGACCAACCAAATTTTGCAGAAACTTTGGCCATGAAACTAAACTACTTTTGGCAAAATTTCAGACACGCAGCTGTTATAGTTACAGAGTAATACTCATATGAAAAAAGAAGTTGTATGGCAGCTACCCGAACCCATGAATGGCTGAATTTAAATAGCGATGACGGCTATTGCAAAAAAATAAATTTGCGAAAATTTCAAGATCCTAGCTCCTTTAGTTTTTGAGTTATCGTGCTGACAGACGGACCGACGGACGGACATACATAGCTAAATCGATTTATTTTTCGATTCTGATCCGATCCATACACTTGAATCTATATCTACCCCCCTTTTTTTTTCCATCACAAACGTAATGGCAAATTTATTATACCCTTTGACTATATAGTTATATGGTTATAAACATTGAATATTTTAAAATAATAAATTATACCAGAAACATATTGGATGGACGTTTGTCGTCATAAAATCGAGAATAAAAAATAATCAATCAATTAAAATAACAAAAACAAAAACACAAGTGCAATTATGACAGCTTATAGACAGCATCCATTTTGTTTAAATAATGAAACAAATGAATATAAAATAAAAAAACAAAAATTAGAACACAGGTCACACAATAATATACAGAAACCACTTGTGACAACCACTTGTGATTGAAGTTTCTAAAAATGAAATGAAACTTGAAACAAATGTATATACGATAAATATAAAATAGATTTTTAATAAATATTCAATGTAATTTTCCACTTTTCAAATAGCTATACATTTACCTATCTATATACACATACATTTAAATACAACATATTGCTGTTTAATAAATATGTAAAATATAAAAATATTACAATTAGAATTTATAATGAAACATATTTTTTTAAATGACGTTTGTCATATTTCAAAAACAAACTATAAAAAAACGCGGAAAAACACGACCGCGTGCGCGCACGCACACACTCAAAAGCATTAAATTATGTTTAATAAAATAAATTATAAGAAAGAAAATGATAATTATATCAGGTAACAAGTTATTTATATTGACATGTATTACGTTTATATGTATGTATATGCAAATATATTATAATGAAGAAAAATAATTATGTTAATTTTAATGGGCACTAAACGACACTGACCAATTATTATTTTCTTAAGTGTAAATTACTTATAAGAGAAAGATAAATTTAATGATAACTACCTTATCCTACTCTACTCAATTTTACAAATTAATCGTAATACGTAACATATTTTTCAATAAAATTCATTTTGACATGTCATGTGCGTTGCATTGCATTGCATGCAAAAGATATGCAACAGAAGTTAGAACAGACTTTTTTTTTAATTGTTTATTTATGTAAATAAAAACTGAGGTGTAAAATTTAATAAATGTATATGTAATTGAATAATTTAAAAAAAAAAAATAGAATAAATAATTGAAAGAAAACAAATAGCAGATTTTTGAAATATTTAAATATGTTGCTAAATAATTAAATTTTCTAATTAAAATAATATACAAATTCATTAACTGTCATCATTACAGTTGACAACTGACAATTTGTCCAGCGAATATTTCTTAAAAAATTCACATGTTTGCAAATGGTATGTAAAGCAAAAGTTCTGTGGTTACTTTCCAAATTTTAACAATTTGAACATTTCAACATTTTGACGTTTGGACGTTTTATGCAACCCCCTACTTTATACGAAGTGCCTTCTATTAAAATATGGTTGTGCGTGTTGAGATGGAAAAGTTGTTAAAAGTGTTCATTTGTATAAATGAATATTTTTAAAAAAATGTCATCTATTTGACATGTTTATGTTACTAAAGTAGAGTTGCCAAATGTTTTGAACACATTTCACTAATTTAAGATACATGTATGTATACATATAAAAAATTTTCTAAAACCACAACATGATACAATTTTTAAAACTATATTATACCTTATTTATATATAAGTATAAAAAACAAAAAACGTGCTAAAAATTTCTATTACACAGCTTTTTAATAAATTATTACCTATACAAATACACAATATTCATTTATTATTTATTTATATTCTAATTGACGTGCATTTAATCTATATATTAACATTTAAAAAAAAAAGTTTTGTTATTCTATTGAATTATGTTTATTATATACTTTTAATTGAACTTGCCTGTGTCTATGGCTTTATTTTTCATTCTGTTAGTTAGTGATACATTTATATTAGAAATCTGACCATAAATTTATAAGAATTGTATGGTTCAGTGATTAGCAAAGTGGCTTAGAGTGTAAGTAGATCTGAGTTCGATCCTCCTTCAAAGACAAAAATTTTTTATTTTTTATTTTATAACCAAAAATTGATGGCAGATCTTTTGCATTTAAAAGTGTTTAAATATAAAATATAAAAATAAATTGGTGGATTAAATATTTTTCATTGCTTAAAAGTTTTCAAACATTAAAAGAACTGTTTCTTATACCAGCAATTTATTTTTATATTAACGCAGTAACAAATTCCCAAGATCTACCTTAAATTTTTTATTTTTTACATTTTAGGGGGCTAGTACTACTTTAATAAAAGTATATATTGAAAAAAATATTTTTTTTTTATTTTATTTTATTTTATAACAGCTACTGTTATTTTGTAATGAAAATTATACATTTTTAAAACATTTGTTTAAAATAAATAATTGTACCTATAGAATAAAAACCAAAATTAAGGTTTGTTTTTTTTTATTTAATTGTATTAAAACTTTTTTTTACAATTCAATTGAAAATTAAAATAAGTTTTATATAGAGGCACGTGTTAAACAACAAATTATGTCACGTGACAGTTTTCTGAATGTTTGTTTTTATTTTGTTAAAAGTTGCGAATTTTTTTGAAAGGTAATTAAAAAAAAATATTTAGAGGGAAAAGAATTGAAATAATAAAACAGGGGCAAGGAATATAAATTTGTTTCATTCAATAGTGTTGAAAAAAGGGTGAAAAATGGATATTAACAGTTTTTCGTTTATTTATAATTTGTCAATCAATTTTATAAAATAATAATAATTAACAAATATGTTTAGGGCATTATTTTTATTGTGGGATGGTATGTTGTATTTTATTCTGTCTATAAGTCAGTGATGCATTTTATTGATGTGCAATCAATTTCAAGAGTTATTAAAAGAATTAGTAGCTTGTTGATCATTAATTTACTAATGTTTAGTAAAGATATATATTTTAATAAAATTTAGTATTGACTATCTTAATACACGTTTTAAAATTTCAGTAAATTTATTTATAATAAAAAAGTATATATAGAAAATTAGATCTAAATATCTGTATTTTGAAGGAACTGTTGATTAGATAGCTTTAACGATGTTTATTCTATTTTAGATCAAAGTTAATGTGAAGCCTTAGATTAAAACACGTCATATTATAAAAAAATGTTAGAAATATAAATATACACTGTTTTAAAGTTTAATGTACGAAAATGTAAGTGGCCTTACGTTTAGCTTCCTTTCCTCAAAAATTGTATGATTTTACGTGAACATTGCATGAATTTGCATAAAAAGTACGAAACTTTTTCGAATTACATAAACCATTAAACAAAACAAAGCTTTTCTATATTTTTATTTACTAAAATATTAATTAATTATTTAATAATTACTAATTATTTTTTCATTTTTCTTTTCAGGTTAGTAACAAATGGTTTATTCAACTTAATACACAACTATTAGATTAGCTAAGTTTTATGGTAATTATTAAAAATTTTGACTTCGAGGCGCATATTACTTCGCAGAATTCCCTGCTCCTTTGGATGAATTTTTAGTTAAAAATAAATATACTTCATCAGCAGACAAAGTTAAACTAAGACAATTTTATAAATTTGTTTTTTTAACCCCAGGACTGAAAAAATTCTTAATACAGTTTTTTAACATAACTCTTAATATTAGGTTAAGTGAAAAGCACGGAATTTATAGACAATTTTTCAATATTTCGCTTTTAAATAAATTTGAACTTATTCACGTGGTATACATATAAAAGCAAACAAAAAAAAAGAAATGTAGGTATCTAATATCTAAACCTTTCCTTAAAATGGTTTTACAAGGAAAAATCAAATACGAAAATATTTCGGAAGCCATAGCTTCAATTTATAGCCAATCAATTTATAGCGTAACTATTACTTAATTTCTTTTCCTTTGTGTGAATAACCATTGATTGATTTGGAATGAAAACGAATACATGGGACAATACTCGTTAAATGAATATAGAGATCGCCTTGTCATATACATCATGTGTCGCGTATATTTACTTGTTAAATTTTATTTTTGTGAAAATATGGCAATGGTTGTGTGTATATATTAATTGCCGAGTGCGTTGCTGTGTGTATTGTATGCATATTTAGAAATTTTATATTGTAGTAAAAAAATATGTGAACAAGTGTGTATATAATATTATTACAAAAAGGGTATATAAATACTTTTATTTATTAAGTAAACAAAATCTTTTCTAAATAGAATAAGTGTTCACTAATAAATTCAAAACTTGGAACATATTTTATTTTTTTCTGAAATATTTCGTACTAAAAAAGTTTATATGAATTTGTCCCTCCTTCTATTATCTTTGCTCTATGATAAAACTAAAACTTAAAAAAAAAAACTAATTCTTATTGATTTTAAATTCAATTTTGTGTTAAATGTTTCACCTCATTAAAAATAAAACTCATTTTATGGTAACAAATCGCTGATATCTTTGATAGAACATCGGATCATAAAAGACAATAGTCTGACTATATAAATGACTAAATGGTCATTTTTTAAAAAAGTTTCCTAAAGATTTTGGGTTATTCTTTTTATGTTATCATTTCCAGCGATTGATTTCCAGATTCAGGAGTATTAAAAAGTGATAAATAAACTGATTGAAAAACACAGTATAAATCTCACAAAAGATCATTTAACTTTTAAAATATATTAAGTATAAGTATTATAAAAGTTTAAAATTTTTTAATTGAATTAAGTTTGAAAGAGAAACAAAAAAACACAGATTTTCATTTTCTTATACTCTTTCATTTTTTTTTTTTGTACTTTCTGTGCAAATTAAATTAAATTAAATAAAATTTTCCTGAAAAAATTTCCATTTTTTATGGTGAATTAATTTTTTGTATACTTTCACAATAATTTTTCATCATTATGATGAATATTATTATAAAATGTTGTTTATATATTCATTTATATATTGTTTATATAACAGCAGCGGTAACCAAAAAGCAACTGGTGCTACTTTTACTTACTATATTTATTGCAACTTGACTATTGTCTTCAACTCTGATGATAATGATGATTACTCAAATTGATATTGATAATAATAATGATGATCTACTATTAAATTTATAATAATATTAATTTTTCTCTCCCCTTTAATATAAGTTTTACATTGGGTTTTGGTGTTTTTGTTGAATGTGTTGTATAAAGAAAACAAATGCAACAGTAAAAAAAAAAAAACAAATTTACAAACATAAGTCATCTGAAAATATACAGATTAAAAATGTTTAACTTTTGAAATTATCTTCAAACCATCTTCGTTTTATTATATTTTATATACATACATATATTGCAAACTGACTTATTATTCGCACATTAATACTTAAATTATATTCACAACATATTTTTTTTGCTTAAAATGTTGCCATTCAACTTTTTTTTTTTTTTTTTTATGTACAATAATTTTTTTTTATGATTATTTCAACAATTTTGATAATTTTTACAGAAATTATGTTATACAGATGGTATTATTAATTTAAATTTACTTTTTAAATAGTTTTTTTTATTTTTAATTATAAAATGCAGATGTGATGATCGGAAATTATTAATTGATTAATAAAATTTGTAGGTTATGATTATGAATGTTTTTATGCGTGTAACTGTTCTAGAGGTGCTCATAATACGGATTGAATATTAATTAATAAAGGTTTAACAAAGCTCAGAATTGGAAGTCATTATTAACCCTATTTCATGTCTTCTGAAAATGTTTTTTAGAATTTATAATATTTTATTATTAAGAGGTATAAGTTTCCACAAATCAAATTGTCAATTGATTTCAAAGGTCTAAATAGATAAAATACTCCCCCGAATATGGGATTCCCCGTATTAAAAATATAAATCAGGAAAGCATTTTACCATTTTCTAGTGAAATCAAACTTAATAGTACGCATGTACTATTAATGAATATTGAAAGTGTCGTTGTTCGCGGAATTAGCATAGCAATTTTATCTATATAATAATTTTCAAAGAATTACTTATATGTTGTTTATTCAATGACTTTTTTTAATTTCTTTTTAAATTTTTTCATTCTTCGACTGTTTTGACCATTGGTGTAAAATTGAAACTTCTTATTAGTTGATTGGTTTAAGTGACTGGACCGTAGTACCTTATTAATGCCATTTTCGTTGATTATTTAAGGCTATTTCAATTTTATTTAAGATTCAAGTCTTATGTTCATAAACTTTACCATTTTTGCACTTTGTTTTACTGCAAGATTTTTTGGATATATATATTCATTTATTATTATATTGCTAACCAAGAGTCATTGTTTTGGATGTAGCCGACTCTGGGTATTCATAGCTAGTCTTTCTAATTCTGTTCAACACAACAAACTATTTCTAATGATTTCCATTAATAGATTAAATGGCATAACTAATTTGGCCACAAGATCTCCAATTGGTCAATGTCTCTTGAACACCTCCTCTATTCTAGCTATATCCCTTTAGGCTATCCGATCTTTTAAAATCATACAACGGCATAACATTCCTATAGTCGTACTACGGCATGACATCAAATTTTACCATACCTACGATCAGATTCAAAGATTAAATCTCTTGTAATTTTCCTAATTTTTTTTTATTAATCTGCATTTAATAAAAAAACAAAATTATATAAGGTAATAAATAATAAAAAATTTGGTACAATATTTTTCCCATGATATTTAAAATTTTCTTTCCTATCCCTACAAGCATTGGATTTGGATAAGATTGCTTTAATTTTCTCAACAACATGTTTTCCCACATTTTTGCAAAATAAACTATACTAATAAAATAAAGACCTGCAATTGACTAAAAAATTTGGCATTGCGCATTATACATCATTAATTACCACATTATGTTTACAATTAAAACTTTTTTTTAACTAATAAATTTTTATAATTGTTCCTAATATATTTTGCCATTTATTTTGCCATATTTGCACACTAAATAGTTTTGAATTTCATGTCAAAGACCAATTCTTATGGTTGTCATAAAAAAAAAAAAAAAACATTTCCAATTTCTTTTTTAATTTCATCTGTGCATTATATGTATCTCTCTTCCTTAATTTATTTTCCGATTACTTAAAACCATACTCCCATAATAAAACAAAAAAAAATCCATTTTTATCACTCCACTTCTTATTAAAATTTAAAACGAAAGTGATACACATACACAAACACACACAAATGCTTTTATTCGCATTTTTATACAGATTACAGATTGTCATCTTCATTGCCGTCGCCGTCGCAGTCATCATCATCGTCAATGTATCTCTTTTAAACGGGTACTTACCACTTCATAAATGAGGCGCTCTCTCCAATTATTCATGAAATTAAAATAAAAAAAAAAAAAAAAAAATCAAAAGTCAAAAAGGGGAAAGGAAAAATAATCGCAAAATATCAAAGCAAAAATATATAGTAATTTCGTTGTCGTCGTTGTTGATCGTCTTCATCGTCGTCGCCATGCTGATTATGTTACAAAATGTAAATTAAAAAAAAAAAAAAAATTAAACTATATAAAATAGAAATTAAATTAAAGAGAGTTGTTCTTTGCGGCTATGGGATATTCTTGTTTTGCTTTATATGTTTTACAAAATTTTTATGTCCAACTTATTTGAAGAGGTTAGAGGCAAGTAAAATTGTATGAGTTATCTTCTTCTTCTTCTTCTTCTATAGCTTTACAGTCCTTGATGAACCTGAGCTTCCGCTATAATTCTCTTCCATACATCCCGATCTTGTGCAACTCTCTTCCAATTTCTTATTCCTAAAATCCTTATGTCATCTTCAACAGCGTCTAGCCATCTTTTTTTTGGTCTCCCTCTACCTCTAGTACCCTGCATTTGGTGGAGAAACACTCTTTTTGTTGTTCTGTTATCCGGCATTCTTATAACATGTCCTATCCATCTTAACCTTTGCGCTTTTATGAATCTTATTATGGTTCTATGTTCAGTCAATTGTTCAAGCTCGAAATTATTTCTTGATCTGTAGGTACCATCTTCGTTTCTAACCGGTCCATATATTTTTCGAAGTATTTTACGCTCAAATATTCCCAGTTGTCTACAATCTGCCGTTTTAAGCGTCCATGTTTCACATCCATATGTTAGAACCGGTCTGATTAATGTTTTGTATAATTTTAGCTTCGTATTTCTCGACAACAGCCTGGATTTCATAAGTCTGGAGTATGTATAGTAACATCTACTTGCAGCTTGTATTTTTTCCCGTATTGCCACAGCGGTGTCTTCACTTTTACTGTATACAACTCCGAGATACTTAAACTGATGAACACCTTCGAACTTATAATCATAAATATTCAAATCTTGCGTTGGCATATGAGATTTGCTTTTTACGAAGTATTTAGTTTTGGGTTCATTTATTATCAGTCCCACTTTTCTAGCATCAGTTTCCAAACGTGTAAATGTTTCTTTTAGCTCTCTTAAATTCTTAGCAATTATTACAATATCATCGGCGAAAGCGCATATTTGTATGGATTTTATAAATATAGTTCCTTGAGGATCTATCTCTTTTACGACATAATGAAGAACTAGGTTAAATAGTAATGTTGATAGAGCATCACCCTGCTTAACTCCCGATTCTATTCTAAAAGATTCAGTGAACACCCCTTGAATTTTGACTCTTGCAGATGTGTTTGTCAGGGTTAGACATGCTAATCTTGTTAACTTTTCTGGAATGCCAAGTCTATTAAGTATACCACTAATTTTAGTTCTGTCTATGCTATCAAAAGCTTTCTGGAAATCTATGAACAGACAGTGTATATCTCTTGCGTATTCATTATATTTCTCAAATATCTGACTCAGAGTAAAGCATTGGTCCATAGTTGATCTGTTTACTCTAAAACCACATTGATAGTCACTAATAATTGTTTCGGTTATAGTGTCAATACGACTATGTAGTATGTTAGAGAATATTTTGTATGTTATATTGAGCAGAGATATTCCACGATAATTATTGCAGTCTTTTTTGTTTCCCTTTTTATGTATTGGGATAATAACACTTTTTTGCCAGGCTTCTGGAATGTTTTCTGTACGCCATATAATTTTTATTAGGTCGTGGTATTTCTTATACAGTTCCCTTCCGCCGTATTTCACCAATTCAGATATTATGAGTTATCATAATATATATTAAGCGACTTATTCAATCGCAAAATTGTCGGTCGCGGCTAAAATTATTTGAATTCCTAGCGCTCACTTCAAAGTAAATCTTTTAAAAACAGTAATTTATCCCATAAACTAATTTTAATGGGAATCAATTTGTTAAATTTAGGAGCAATTAAGTGAAAAATGTTTACATTTTATTTATATATTTATTTAATTAATGTGACATATGACTTAATTGTCTTAATATCAGTACCACTCTTAACAACTAGAACCATTTTTAATTTTATAATGATATTTTTGATTTTAGATATTTTATTTTTGATATTTTGAATCTTACATTATTATAATACTTTTATATGAACTTGCCTGTGTCTATGGGTTTATTTTTCATTCTGTCAGTTAGTAATATATTTATATTAGAAATCTGACCATAAATTAATAGGAATTGTATTGTTCAGAGGTTAGCAAAGTGGCTACGGGTGTAAATAGATGTGAGTTCAATCCTCCTCAAAAGGTAAAAAAAAATTTTTTTTTTAATTTTATTATTCACAATCCCTTATTTACAATTTTATTACGTGAACTTAATTTGTAGCCTAAAAATATGCAATGTTCACCAAATTGTCAAAAAAAAAAAAACTAATCTGATGGGAAAATCTGACACTATATCAATATTATTGACAAAAGCATTTATTAAATAGTCCAAATAAGTTAAATTGTGAAATTGATTAGAGGGATTTTACAGTTACAACTTACAATAGATATTTCTTGACAGTTTAGGTATTTCATGAGATAGTGGTTAATCATTACAACTTTAATTTATACCTAAATAGGTATTTCTTGAGATTTGACAGTTCGAACTTGTTATTAATCAAACTAAATTGTGTCTTGAATCTTAACGATGTATGAAACTCTAAATAAAAAAATTAAAATTACAAGCGTTTAATGAAAAATTACATATCATCAAATTTGTCATTTCTGAGCGGATATGAAAAACAAAAAACAACAAACAAATGAAAATTTAGGGTATCACCAATGTTTGAATTGAAATGGATGCTATTTTATACTGTTTATTTTTTATTTATTTTTTTTTCAAAAGTTGCATTTGTTTATATATGTATGTTGAGAGAATGTTTGTAATTTTCACTTAAGTTTTAGTAGTTTAATCTTTTAATATGTTGTTTTTGATTTTATTTTGTTTTTTTCTTGCTCTTTCAATCTTTTGCTTTCTGTGAGATATTATATCAAGTTTTTTTTTTTTTTTTTTGGGATGACACAATTTATGAGTATTTTTTTTTTGTTTTTTTGTTTTTAGTGGCTTCATACAATATCAGAGATCAGATCCCAATCCCAAATTCTCTATTGGAATACAGTTGGTTGGTTTGATTCGTACGGTTGAATTAAAAAAAAATGAATAAATTTAATTTTGTTTTTATTTTGTTGTTGTTGTCTTCTTAATTTTTATTTATACAATAATTGGGAGATAATTCATTTCCATGGAAGATTCGTACCGCGTTTACATAATTCATACACCCATTCATGTCTGATATTTTTTTTTGTTGCATTTTTTTTTGTTTTTTGTTGCAAGTAAAAATTACAAATGATTGTAAATACGTTTACATGAGTTTATGTTGTGTTGTTGTTTGTTACTCATGTCATGACTAATTTAATTTAATTTGTTTTTGTGTTTTTTTTTTTTTGTTTTTTTTTTTTGAAGTTTAGTTGACAGATCTCTCCGCCATATCGTTTGAGTAGTTTTTTAATAATAGTAAATAAATACAAAATAAAAAAAAAGATGAGATAAAGCTACAAAGTATCCATAGTAAGTTTAGTGTTTTTTTTTTTGGATTTCCTGGATATGGGATATTATGCACACATATAATTTATATGTATGTATATATGTTTTGTTATATGTATATAATATGATAAGAAAAACTTTTTTTTATTTTCTAAAGAAAACAAAATATACAATTAATGTGGGGGGTCTTTGATTTATATACATACATATATCCCAGTATTACATATGTACATACTTATCCCAGTGAATGAAACAAAATTTTGGTGTTTGAATGATGGTTTTTTTTTTTTTTTGAATTTTGCGTTTGTTGCAATCGTTTTTTTTTTATAAGTATTAATTTTTTTTTATTTTCGGGGAGTTCTTTTTTAATTGAAATTCTTAAGAACTAGAAGTAATAAAATTAAAACATGAAAAACATATCGTTTTTATTTTTTTTGGATGTTGTTTTAGTTTTTTTTTGTAAAGTTCCTGGGTGTTTCAGCTTTTTTTTTTTGTTTAAATTTGATGTTATTTTGTTATTTTATGTGTTGTGTTGTATTAATAAATTAAAAAAAAAAAAAAAATTGAATAGTGTTAAAAAAAAAGTTGACAAATTTTTTTTATTTTTTTTTTATCTTATATTTTATTTGATTGCTTTTTTTTTTTTTTTGGTTCAGTTTGATTTATTTTTAATTTTAAAGACAGATTAAAAATGGGGAAATGTTTATGGGGAATGATAATATAGGTATGATTTCGGATTCAATGTGGTCAAAAAAAAAACTTTTGTTAAGAAATGGATTTGAATAAAGCAGGAAAAAGGATTAGGGTTCATGTTATCTGAAGTAATGTAAATATGTATTAAGAGTAATTTGGAGATTTGGAATAGACATATGTATTAAATGAAATAGGGTATTCTTCAATATGCACAGAAAAAAAGTTTTCTTTATTTATTGAAAAAATTTAAAAATATAATTGATGACCATTTGACTGAGAAATTTGCAACTGCAATTCTAAAAAATTCCAAGTTTTCCTTTTTTATACAGGGTGTCCCGGGAATAACGTGCCATAAAACAGCAGATGATAGGGGAGTTCAAAACGACCAAAAAATTGTATGGGAAGGAGGTCTATCTCCAACTTTAAAAAAATCTTAAACTTTAATTTCTTCAACAATAAAATCTTTTGAAGAAATTTATTTAAAGGAAAAAAGTATTTTATTGAAACTTTATTTGGTTATAACTTTTATGATTTTTGAGATAAGAATAAAATTTGAGTTTCAAAATGTTCGTAGAGAAACAAATATTTTTTTTAGAAAAAAAAAAAATGGTATGGTAATTGCTCAATTTTTTGAGCAATAGGGTTCAAAGCAATTTATGCCTAAAAAAATGCTCATAATTTTAACCTTTAAATCATTATAACTTCCAATTTCGAAGAGCAATATGCATTACTTTTTATGAATTAGAAAAAGAATTCAACAGGCTTTAATGTGCACGTTAAATTTTTTTTTTAGCTACTAGATTTTTGCTTTTATGGGTAAAAACAAAACATCAAAAAATTTAGTGAAAAAATATAATTTTTTTTAAAAATCGGATCTTTAAGGCCTTTTAAATCCGTATGGGTTGGAGATAGACCCCCCATTCCCATACAATTTTTTGGTCGTTTTGAACTCCCCTATCATCTGCTGTTCTATGGCACGTTATTCCCGGGACACCCTGTATAAAAAAAAATAAATCCATAGACACAGGCAAGTTAATATAAAAGTATATATGTAATATAGAACTTTTGAAACATATCGTATGACGAACTTTGCTATTACTTATAATGAGTTAATTCATTATTTTTTTAGTAAACATTTAAATACTTTCTTTTATTCGGTCATACTGCTGAAAGCACTTTAATTATTTTTAAATAAAAATTTGCCGAAAATACGATTTTAAAAGTTGTTGTCATAACAACATTTAATCAAAATCGTGACGTCATAGAGTAACGTTAAATGATAAAATTACATTTAAAGCTTCCAACCTTGTTTCAGAAATACATTCGGTAGATGTTTAGAATTTAATGAATAGATACTTCTAAAACAACAGTAAACATAAAAAATTGTTAAATAACGAAATGACATTTAGAGCTCCCATTCTAATCTAAAATTTATATTCCATAAATGTTAAGATTTTGGATAATTATTTCTAAGGTAATTGTAGGTTTTACTAATTGTACCTATCGTTTCTGAAAATAAAATCATAAGTTAAAAAACACTTACAAGGTACCGTTTTGTAATTAGTGTAAAATGGAGGTTGCAATAAGGAAAAGGAGATTCCCTTTCGAGATCTACTTTCGAGGACACTTAGTTTGCTATAATTGTAACACACGTTTTTATTAATTTTTTTTCATTTTAAAATTAATTGATACTTCCGTTCTTGTTTAAAAATCTAAGTACAAATTAAGTATCACCCATTTCCCATCTTTTTGCAAAGCATTAATAATTTTCCATGATAGGTAATTTTATTTAATATTTTTGAAAATTGCGAAGACCACATTATTATGAAATTGTGTAAACCTTAAAGTTCAATATCATTCAATGATTAAAGAACAGATTCTGTGAAACTAGACCTATTTCATTACTCCTATAAATTGGAAAATATTACATTTTACTTTAAACATTTTTAACGCCATCATTCTTTTACAATCACTAACAAATAACAGTAATATAAAAAATAACATAATTAAAATCCCTGTGGGAAAAATAGGAAAAACCAAATTAAATCAAATTATATAAATTATAAAAAATCATTCAAGTGGTCAATCATTACAACTTCAATTTATACCAAGCTAATTTTAATAAATTTGCAATAAAAAAAAAACATTTAAGAGAGTGAAAGCACTGAAGTAGCTATTCGTAAGAAAACTCTATTTTAATCAGTTAAAAACTTTTATTATTAACTGCATATTTAACAGAAAAATTTCACTCTTCATAACGTTTTAAAGCTGTGAAACGTAAAATATAAATGGATATTTTTTTATATTGGATGCATTTACAATATTGTATTAATTTGAATAATAATTACTAAAGAAAAAATTGCAATTTGTATAATAAAATATATATGTACATATAATAGTATTTCCTCGATTAGTATAACTTTTCATTATGGTGTTGAGTCTTTAAATCAATTTTTTTTATTTGAATAGCAAACTTTCAACTTTAAAACCTAAAAATCCTTAGTGCGGATTATTAACCCTTTGACGGAAATGACGGTATATACCGTCGCAAAACATTGAGTCTGGTGGTAATAAGACGGTAAATACCGTCGTAACTGAATTTTATGTTATTTTGTTCATAACCACTACATGTTAATAAATCGTCAAGCATTTAATTTTGTTTTTAGTTTTTCAAATGCATAAAACGTAATATATATTCATATAATGTTTTTTTAGACGTATTTAATGCGCACTTAAATTATCTCTTAAAAAATCGGACATGTATGTACAAAAATGCGTATGACGGTAAATGACGTCTTTGTTTACATGTAAATTAGATTAGTAGTGTGAAAAGCGTCCAACACTAAACATCGTTGGCGGTAATTTTTTTTTTATTTTTTGTAATTATATTTTGTATGTAAATGTCCAATTGTAAACATCGTTAGCGGTAAGTTTTTTTTTTGTTTTGTGTAATTATATTATGTATGAAAATTATTTGTTATATATAAAATATAATAAAAATAAATATATTTTTTTTTCTTATATATTATATATATATATATGTCTTTGTGTATATAAACACATAGATAATATAGTCAGCTGTATGATATTCTAAGTATTTATTTTCTAAATACATATACCTATTTCAGTAAAATGGACTCATATGAACAAGAACGAAAAAAAATATTAGATCTATTTGACGAAGAAGAAAGTGATAATGATTCTGTTAGAACGATTCCTCATTATCTTTCTGAATCTCAATCAGAAAATGATTTTTCAAGCGATGAGGATGAATTTGATGATCCCACTTATGGGGTTAATTCTGATTTTGAAGTAGAAAGTGATTCCGATGAAGAAGAAATTTGTGAGGGTAATAATGAAAATATCAGTGCAAATAACACAAGTTATGAAGATGAAAGTTATGAAGATGATGATAACTGGAATAGTTTTATTAGACCTATTCCACTTTTCGAATTGAATGAAGAAGCTTGTGGTATAAAAATAAATATAAACATAAACTCTAGCCCACGAGAAATTTTCGATCACATTTTTACAACAGAAATAATTAATACAATAGTTGAAAGTACAAACATATATGGAAGAAAACTTTGCCAGGACAATAGGCCTAAAACTAGAAACTCCAGATCAGTTACATTTAATGACACAAATCAGCAAGAAATATTAAAATTTTTTGGTATTTGTTTACTGCAGGGACAAGTTAAGTTCCCATCTATTCGTAAAATGTTTGCTCACCATCCATTGTACTACCACCCCGTTTTTGCTCACGTTATGACGGGTAGAAGATTTGAGCAGATTTTACGATGCATAAATTCATATTCGAATTCTTTAGCAGAAGATCAAACAAATAAAATAAAGTTATACAAAGTTCGTCCAATTGTAAAAGCTGTCGTTGATAACATACAAAAAGCTTTTGTACCTTTGAAATATTTGTCCTTAGATGAGTCGTTATTGTTATATAAAGGACGATTAAGTTTTAAACAATACATAAAAGGAAAAAGAGCCCGATTTGGAATTAAATTGTATGAACTAGGAAGTAGCGATGGATATCTGTTAAATTTGGAAATTTATGAAGGAAAAGGAGATGATACCGAAAAAACCGGAAAAACTGATAGAATTGTCATGAGATTAATGGAACCATACCTTAATCAAGGAAGACATTTATACATGGATAATTTCTACAATAGCGTGACATTGTCCGAAAAACTTTTATTCAATAAGACTCATACAACTGGTACTCTAAGATCTAATAGAAAAGGAAATCCTCAAGAAGTAACGAATGCTAAGTTAAAAAAAGGAGAATTTATTTGGAGAAAAAAAGTAAATGTATACGTCTCAAAATTTAAAGATAAGAGAGACATTCTTACAATATCTACAGCTCATCATCCCGAACTAGTAGAAATCACAAATAGATACGGAAAGGTTATTACGAAGCCTAATATGGTCGCTGATTACAATACGCACATGGCTGGTATAGACCGTTCGGATCAAATGATTTCTTACTACTCCTCTCCACGAAAAACACTTCGTTGGCACAAAAAAATTCTTTTCCATATGTTAGACATATGTGTATGGAACTCCTTTTATTTGTACAAAAAATTTCACCCAAAAAAGAAATTTTTAGAATTCAGAGAAGAATTGACGATGTCTTTGATGGAAGTTCCTGTCACAATGGTAAATGGAAAAGATCTAGTAAATAACGCACCAGTAAAAGGACGTCCTCGAATATCAGGATTAGCAGCGTCATCAAGTACAACTTGCACTACACAACATTTTTTGGAAAAAATTCCAGCGCCACCTAATTATAAAAGAAAAACTTATTACAGGAGATGTCGAGTATGTTCTGCTAATGGAATCAGGCGTGAAACGTCATTCCGTTGCAAAACTTGTGAAAACAAAATTCCAATGTGCCAAAACTGCTTTGAACCTTTTCACAAAGCAAATATGAATTAATTTAGAAATACGTAATTAATACAAAGAAATTAAGTTAAAATATTGTTATTTATTTTAAATTACATTGGAAGACTGATTTTATTTTATATAAGAATGAATTATTTTTTTTATTATCTTTGTTATAGAAATTGAAACAAAAGTGATTTATAATATTTTTATTTATTTTATATTGCATTGGAAGACTATGAATTTTTTTTTATTAAGAATGAATTGATTTTTTTTATTATCTATGTTATAAAAATTATGAATTTTGAAATATATTAATTTAGATTTTTTTATTTATTACACTGATTTGTCTTTAAATTTTTACAATTTTTAAAACAAAACATATGGAGGTACAATTTTTATCCAACTCCGTTCGGACTGTAAACCCCGTCATACATTTATAGAGCAATTTTTTTTTTGCAATAATAAAATGACGGTAAATACCGTCAAGACGGGAAACACCGTCTTTTGTTTTTTTAGAACAATAATTTTTGTTATAACATAATGACGGGAATCGCCGTTATTTTTTTTTCCCCCAAAAAACTGCTAAAACATCCAAAGAGTAATAACTATTCAACCAGACACTAGTTATATGGTCCTAGGAACCCTCCTTCATAACAATACAATATGTACGTTTCTGAGTGACATTTTAAAATTTTAAATGTCCGTCAAAGGGTTAAGGTGAGGTATAAGGTACTTTCGTAATTTATTGGAAGCTTAGTCTATAATTTCATTTCAAGTTGTGATTTAGGGTTGTGTGACACTTTACTGAAAAAAAATATACGAATTTAAATTTTGTGGAAAAATTCCGAATGGTGCGAAATCCTGAAAACCAAAATTATCGAATTTAAATATTTCGAAGAAGAGGATTTCATAGTGTATTACAAAACCAGATTAAACGCTCTTTCCATAGTATATTTTCCAGAGAAAAAATAATTCTATTAGATTTTTGAGTTGGTTTCAAAGTCAGTAGCAGCATCAACTTTTATAAGATTTTATTAGTGAAACACACATGTGAGGAAATGATAAAAAATGTTTTTTTCGGGATTTTGATATTTTCGTTAATTTTTCTTATAGAAAATAACTTAATTGTTTGAAATTTTTTTGAAGTAAAGTGTCATAGACCCGTAATTTAAACTTGGATCATTCGTACGAGAGAAGTAGAAAGCTTTGAAAGCCAACCATTGGAACTGTCGAGTGCTCTATTGATTCACACAAAACCTTTTTTGAGAAAAACTTTAGAGAGGGAGACTTGTGACTCAAATATACAGATTGGTTTAGAGAACAGGAATTTCGAAGGATCTCGGATCAGCGTTTTGAATTTTTGGATTATGCGAAATGCGAAACATTAAATAAGATATTAAAAAGAAAGATGTTAATGTTCTTCTTAAATTTAGTTATATTCTACACACATATACAATATCAACTTTGGAAAACACATTTGATGGGATATTATCAATACCACTTTGATTTTTGAGTTCCTGCAAACACAAATCTCAATTCCTTTATTTTTGAAAATATTGTTTTCAATAATTTATTTAATTTTATTTAATTTTTTGGCACATTTATAATGATGAATATTAAAGAGAAAACCGTGAAGCGTTTTTTATATATTGTTTTGCATTTACACACTTTTAAAAAACATTTTTTTTTTTTTTAAAGTGATGGTCATTTTGAATAACACAAAAAAATCATAATAAATGTCAAAAATACAATAACTAACTGTATATAGGTACAGTAGAGAGATATTCAATCGGTTACAATCGGACAATCGTAAACTATATTGAATATAAATTCAATTCGTAAAATGATCCGTTCGAAATGGAAAACTTTTTTCATTTTTTTTTTATTTTTATTGTTCATCAGCAGCACGATTTCGTCGTAATTCGACAAAAATTAAAAGTGAAAGAAATTTAGAAATTTCATTTTTCACTAGATATATAAATTTTATATTGTCGTTTGCTGTTGCTGTTGCTGCTGTTGCTATTGTTGCTTTTAATATATTGTAACTTTTTTTTGATTTAAAGAAAAAAAAAAAAAACAATAAAATAAAATAAAAATTGAATGATTTTCAATTTTCTCCTACGCTATCAAATTACACTCAAATTTTATATATATAGTTTCTCTTAAAATATATATACAATATATATATATATATATATATTTAGGTTTAAATATCAACATCATGATCATTTTGTTTATAGGATTAAATACAAAAATTTTGTTCGATAGTTGCATGGCCTTTTCTTTTTTTACCTTTAAGGGAAATTTGATGCTTTAATTTCGCCAAACATTTTAAAATACAACAAAATTTAAATTTAAAAAAAATAAAAGACAATTTGAATTTCATCACGATTTAAAACATCGATTTTTACAAGATCAAAAAATAATAAAAACATTTTCTAACTCATGCGAATGATTGTATTGTTATTTTTTTTTTATTTTTGTATTTATTGTCATTTTTAAATTTAATTTTTTTTTTGAAAGTAACTTTTCATCATTTTCATAATGATTTCATTGTCTTTTGTATAATTTTTTTTTATACTTAATATATATTATGTTGTATGTAATTTTGTTTGTGATTTTTTTTAATATAAACTCATTAGTTCAAATCAATTATCGAATTAGCAATTTAAATCAATTACATGAAGTACAATAACTTTTTTGAACAATTTTAAAGCAAATAGAAACTATTGGGTATATTAATTACAAAATCTCCTTGGTGACCAAATATAAAATAACCAAAATAAATAATTACTTTAAAATTAATAGAAAGCATTGGTAGTGGGATGTACAACAGGTCGCAAAACCTGGGTGTTAGGATGACATATGTCTCATATAAAACTACAACAAAAACAAAGAGATATTTATACAATTATAAAATCAAATGACAGTAGAATGGTTTGATTAAATGATTGTCATTATTTGTATAAATCTAGTATTCTAGAAAACTGTACTTCTTACATAAAATTTTTTGAAAGCTGTTGGCATGAATAATTGTAATTACGTTATTGCGTATATGTATTCTTTATCCTTCACTTTTGAACCTTGAACCACAAGATTCTCAGATATTAAACCAGAATCTGAAAGTAAAAGAAACACTGCAGCAGATGAGTATAGAGTATTTAAATTTTAAATAATTAATTTTAAAAAACTTTACAAATTTTGGCAGTTGTCATAAACCAGTATCTCTTATTAATTTTTGCTGCTTTCTGTAATTCCGAGTACAAATGAACTAGTAAAATTATTACCGAAAAATGTAAATAAAAATTTTCAAACATTTCATTCACCTTTCTTTATGATCAAAGTTTCGTTAATTTTTCCATAATACAACATACAAATGAAATCTTACCAACAAGTTAAAAAAAAATACTTCACATCCACTAGATTTTTTTTTAGAAGACTCCATTCGATACACCAAATTATGCTGGCAACTCTTATATTTATAATTAGAAAAAAAATCTACATTTATTTTCTTTCATCATTTGTTTAAAAACTAGGTAATCGCACTAAATTTATTCTGAAGAATTCCGAATTGTATCATGCGTTGGGCACAAATACTAAATTAACTGTCAAATAAATAGACGATCGCTCTTCGCATTATTAATTGACAGCTAATGTTATTGAATGTTTTTTTAATTTTTTTTTGCAAAAAAATAATTTAGATAAAGGTAAATATGGTAAATAATTTGATTCTTTTATTAAATGTAATACATAAGTAGAACAATAGGTTATTATATTTAACTTATTAAATTTGTTTTATCTAACATAAATTTTTGTAAAAATCTCAAATCTCATATCCCCTATTATTTTTAACCGCCATTTTATGGCTTGAAAAAACGTGTTTTGCTAAAACTTCAAATAAAATGCATCCAAAATTGGTAACGTTGTTTATGATGTTGTTAGCAATATTGAATGCATTTTATTATATATTTAGCTGGATAATGCTAAAATGAAGAATATTTTTGAAGTTGTCAAAATAAATTTGACACAAAAATGTTATTAAAATGTGCGTTAAGGTAATACTTCTTCTACACTTAAAAATTAATAACTGTCATATAAAGAAAATAGTGCGTAGTTCTATAGTGTGAAGTGTTAGTACAATACTTTTGGAAACAGCCTGTGTGCAAATTTTTAACCTTAAATCAAAGATTGTTTTAATTGTTTTTAAATATGTTTTTTTAATTAAAAAAAGTTTTAAAAAACATGTGGAGGCACACAGGGATTTTATACTATAGTAATAAAATATTAGAATACTTAATAGAGTGTAATTCAGCCTACTTCAAGTTGTATATATTAGTAATAATAATATACAAAAAATATGTTCTTCTAATGTATTAATTATATACATATACATGATAATATGCATTTCTAATTATCAAAATCAAATTTAACCACCTAATTTCAATTATATACAATTTACACTTTCATGGTATAATCTCAACATTATTTTTATTCTCCAATAAAGTGGAGGAATATATGGTACTTAACAAATTAACAATATACTTCAAAATCGTATATATATATATATATGTATATGAATATACGTTTTCGGCTAGACACATTAAATTTAGCCTTTTTTTTTGTATTTTGTATTTTTGGTTTAAACCACTCAACCAAAAATCTGTTTTATAATATAATTTTATAAATAAGTATTATTTTATATTAATAATTGGTGTAACCAATTTTGTTTTTTTTTTTTTAAAGCATTTTAATGGTGCCTAAATTAACTTTCAATTTTTATTTTATGGTATTTATTTTTTTTTTGTATAAAAGTATAAAATGTTTTATCACACCATTTTTTGTTTTTGTTATTCGTTTATCTGATGTTGGTGCACCACCACTCACTTTTATTGACTGACATTTGATTATGGTGTTTTTGATTAAGTAATATCTACTACATCGAAAGTAGCAATATAGCAACAACAACAACTTCAAGTATGTATAAAAAAGCGCGACAAAGAAAAGAAGAAGTAAAGAAGAAATAAATGAAAAAGAGTTATTATTGTCATATTTATGATACTACGATTTTTCATGATTTTAATTTGTGATTATTACACAATTTAAATTTCGTATTCGCGGTTTTTTTTTTTTTTTTTGTTTAAGAAAATTTTTCTTTCAAAAGGGAAATTCAATTAATATTTAACATTTTTTTTTTTTAATTTTTTCATATATTTGCTATATTTATTTTCTATTGTTTTGTTAATTTCTGTTTATTATAAAATTTTTCGCTTTTTAAATGAAAGTATTTGAACGTGTTTGAAAGGGATTTTCTGGTATTTTCATCTTATTTTTTTTGAAAGATACTTTCTTTTCCCGGTTTAAAAAAAAAAAAAAATTATAACAAACAGAGTAACTTTTTTAATTATTTGATTTTTGATTTTATGTTACAATTATATACATACAACCAATTAAAATGAAATTGAAATATGTTTTTTATTTTAAAAATTAAACATAATTTGATTATTGTTTTAGTTGTGCGCTAATGTTGAACTATTAAGATATAAGATATTAGCTAAGCGAACCAGGGAAAAGGGTACTAGGTTTGTAATATTCTTATGTGATGAAAAGTGATGATGAGTGATGAAAAAAACCAAGGATTTTTAAAAAAGCACATTTTCAAAATTATATAGTCTTTCTTACTGAGTATTTTATCATATATTTTTATTTCATCAATTTATTATTAATTACGAATCATTGTGGAATCAATACTTGAAATATAATCCCAATGCACTCAACCTATTAACAAGTGCGAATTATAATGTTGGAGCTTCAATGTTAACGTTTAATTGGAAAATTAAACACTGGTGAATAAGCATTAAACACTGGTGAATAAGCTACTGATTTAAAAAAACATGAACATTTTAGTTATTAAGTCCTAATAGCCCTTCAATAGTGAAGATTGCCAAATTTTTATTAATCAAACGTATGATGATACTCGAGGATCCGACTTTAACCAAAGTTAACCGACTTCTAATAATTTCTGAAGATCTAACATCTCCCAAAATTTCAACACCCTAGCTCGAATCGTTTAGAAGATATCTGGAGCCAAAAATTTTGATATAAATAATGGTAAATTTTAGTACCGTATTGCAATTTTATACATTTACCTTTAAAAAATTTATAGAACTTATAAAAACAGCAGTTTTTAACTGTTTTCCGATTGAAAATATACCTAACAGAACTCTTGTTATAACAATTTAAATATAGGGCTTTTTCCGACTTGTGGAGGCTGTAGATTCGTAACGGGTAGGACTATAGAAAAAAGTCTATAGAAAATCGTTGCTCGTATTAAAATAAAACTATTTTCGTAAAGCATGGGACTGCGGGGGGGTGCACATTTATATGATTAATAATATGCAATTTTATACATTTACCTTTAAAAAATTTATAGAACTTATAAAAACAGCAGTTTTTAACTGTTTTCCGATTGAAAATATACCTAACAGAACTCTTGTTATAACAATTTAAATATAGGTGGAGGCTTGTGGAGGCTGTAGATTCGTAACGGGTAGGACTATAGAAAAAAGTCTATAGAAAATCGTTGCTCGTATTAAAATAAAACTATTTTCGTAAAGCATGGGACTGCGGGGGGTGCACATTTATATGATTAATAATATCTTGTAATGTCATCTCTCGATTAATTACCCTATTGTTGAAACGACTTTTGCGAACTCAAGATAATCGTTTAGATTTACTGTATAATTTATTTAAAATACCGTTAACATTGGATTCAGCTATAATTTGCCCTTCTTTTTTTTAATCCGTATATATAAAATGTCACACCAAAATAATGTTCTACTCTAATGAATCAGCTCTTGATTCATAACTAAAATCTACACTAAACCAAAAAATTCAAAAATTTTTTAATTAAAAATAAATCTGATATTATTTTTAATATTTCTGGGAAATTATATCTATGTAAATCCTATATTTCCTCCATATAATCCCCAAAATTTAACATAATATAACAATGTATACTATATGTGAAAACCAAATCCTCTTTAATGGATTCTTAAATTTTTTTTTCGCCAAAAAAACAAAAATAAAATTTGGTTTTTTATGGCCCATATCCATTGTAAATTAGTTTTTTCTTCCACTATAAGTATTATATATTATAATATGTATATATATAACAAAATATTGCTGGTTATTTAATGTCTACTCTGTGGTTTTGAGTATAAAAAAAAACTTTTTCAATCGCTTTTGATTCGCTCTAATTAACACAATACTAAATTTCAATTTTACTTCTTTGATTCCTACTGCTGCTTATAAATTTTAAATATTAAATCTTAAGTATTGCAATCATAAATCAAGGCGAAAAAAAAGGAAATGAGAATTTATAACCCATATTGTTAGTAGGCTGTAGCCAGGATAATATAATAATAAGTATAACTTTCTAAAAAAAAAAAATAAGGGTCATTCTTTCCTTTTTTGTGGTTTTTCACAAATATTTCCTTGCAAAAATATCTACTAATAAAAAAACAATGATATGAAATTCATTTAACCACAGACTTTTTTTGTATATTGTGTTTTAATTAAATATAATTATAAAATAATTGTTTTGTTGTTTTTTCGTGGTTTTGTTTATGCAATTCTTGGTAAATTTTTATTTTATATATTTAGAATATTTTATACATATAAAGTAAATGGATAGTCTTCCTTTTGATTTCTTGTATTTTATTTTAGATCCATTTCTTAGCATATTCCGAAATCTTACCATTCACCCAGGTTGGTTAGCTGCTGGATCGCTTAGACTATTGAATTACTTTCTTGTATGCTCTTGTTTATGAATTGGCTGATTTTTTTTTAAGTGACTGTACCAGTACCAATGACCATGACCTCAAGGAGTACATTAGCACCAATCTTCTTTAATTTCCGTGTACAGGTTTATATTAAGTCTATTTCAGTTTTATTTTTTAGATCCATTTCTTAGCATTCCGAAATATTACCATTTATCTAGGGTAGTTAGCTACTAGATTGCTTGAACTGTTTTCATGACTATCAAGAGTTTTTCTATTCTGGCCCTAGTCAACACTGGACATTTATAGTTGCTCATATAAACCAAATTTTAGAATAAACTAACGTTGTTTTCTCTAAATTTTAAGAAGGACTCGCAGTATTTAAAGTTTCGAAATTCATACTAATTTTTCGACTTTAGTATTTGACATTTTCGATGTTACTTTTAAGTTATTTCCGGTATATTATTTTAAGAATTAAAAAAAAAATATATTTAAAGGGATGGAAGTATGTTTGGTTTGCGGTTTCATTTTCTTTTGTAAATTTTATTATATCCGCGCATCGTTATACTTAAAATTTATATTGTTTTTTGAAATTCGGTTAATATGAAACAATTTGATAATTAAAATTTTACAAAATCATAATGAATCACTTCTGAGTTAAATTTTTAGAATTTTTTCATATATTTTTAATTCATAATTCTTTTGTTAAAAAAAAAAAGGTACCAAAATATTATCAGTTTTCACTTCAGAATTTCGAATATCTGTTTATCTTATTGTACGTTACAATCTCTCAATATTTGAACATAATATTAATCCTCAAACTTAAGTTTATATCGTTATTTACTTTAATTCTTCGAAGAAATTCAAAATAGACCTAATCTCACCTATCGAAATCCCGATAAGATCTTAAACCTGTACATAGAATTGAAAAAGTGATGTTAAGCTGGTCGTGTGCCAGGGTCTTCACAACCCGATTGTTCCAATAGATAACTCGTCTATGATAGTGAAGTAGAAGTTATCCGATAAACTGTTGAAAAACGATACATCGTTTCTTCTACAGAAATACATGTCTGTCAAAATATATCCACAATAATCAAATTTGTTAATCGTTCACGTTGTAGAAATTCATTTCTGAAATTCCGAATTTTATATTGGTTATTAAAGCAGTTTTTTAAAATTTAAGTATCTTGATTAATAATTAATCTAGCATTCTAATATAAAGTAAAATCTATTGTGTCACTTCGAATTTTACTTAATTTTCCACTTTATAATCTAGTTGATATTGGTATTAGTGAACAGGTATTAGTTATTAAGTTAAGCGAATGTGACGCATTTAATTTCATATACATTTTTCTCTTAAAAGAAGGCTATCTTCAAGGATCTTTACCTTCACCCACGGTCTGTCTTCAAACAGCTATTCACTGTTTATTCTTTGAAACTGTCAAATTATGGGTACTTATTTCAAATTAATAGAATTTTTCAGTCTCTAACAGTTAGCGATTAAAAGATTAAAATTCAAAATATAAAAGCATATTTTACAAGACACCTTGTATATATGAAAGCGGTATAAAATTCATTTATCAATTATTTATAGTAAAAGCAGGTAAAAGTAAAAATGATTTGATTCATTCGTTCATTCATTTAAAATTTTTCAATCAATTTTCTTCACTATATTTTTTTATTTGTTGCCTGTACAATTGAGTACAAGTAGCAAATTAAAATTCATAATCATTTATTTTTTTCTGCAACATTTTTCAGTTAATAGTAAATTATGCAACTATTAAATTCAAAATAAAAGAAATAAAAATTAAAAGTGAATTGGAGGAGACAAACCCAATAAATTCCTTAGACAAAATGATAGATAATAAAATTTGATCCACCCTTTTCGAATAAAATAAATTGATTTCATTCAAATCAGTAGCGTTTAAAAAAAAACATCTCAGCTCTCGACAACAGTTTTAAAAAAATTTTTAAATGATTTAAAATCATTCACTCAAAAAAATAGTAAAACTAACAATAAAAATTTAGACGAGACTTAATAACAACAACAACAACAAAATTGATTCATTGATTCAAAAAAAAAAAATGTAACTTTCAATTCAAATTTAAAGTTTTTTTTTAGAAAGTTCAATGATTTTAATTTTGTGTGGAATCTTTGAAACTTAAATTTTTTTTTAAGTTAACTTTGATTTGATTTGTTTTATATATATATGTATGTTTAAAAATAGCATCAATGACAGCAGCAGTAACGGCAGCAACAACATTGAATTAAAAAAATATTAAAAATAATGATTTGCTGTCACAAAAAAAAAACAAAAAACAATCCAAAATATTAAAAATTTAGTATTACATGATTGAAATAAACATTAAATGACACACTGTCTCTGTCTATTAGACTGAAGTCTGAACTGAATCGACTACTTTTTTTTTTTTATCATAATGAGATGAAGGTGGCGGTTGATGCTGAAATTTTTTGATTGAAATATGCAACCAAAAGTTAATTTTAAAGGAAAATTCAAAAAAAAAAAATGGTTTTGTTATTTTGGAGTTTGTATTAGGTTTGTTACGGCATCGTTGGATTGTTAGTTTTCCATAATTATAACCGTATAGAAAAATATTGTTTTGTTTTTATGGCTTACTTGACAAAGTTAGACATTGGGCTAAATTTTGTTTTAATGGTGTTTTTAAGCAAAAATTAGGGGTAGGGTGGGTCAAATTTTATTCTATTATATTTTTTTTAAAAATCTAAAAGTTGACAAGGGTTACTATCATCTTCCTCGTTTTCTTAAGAAAAGATTACTGTAAGTCCAATTTTGATGTTATATTTTTTCAAATTTTTCAAAAATCGATACGCCATTTTTATTTTTTAATATAAATTCATGAAATCAGAACAATCCTTTGTTCCTGAGAAATGATAACTGAAGATTGTTACACGCATTTATTTTGTTTCTCACCGTTTATGCTTAAAAGGTTACTTTAAGAATTAGTCACTAATAATATGCCTAAAGAGCATCGTACAAATCGTCAACACCAAATAATTACATTAAATATATACAAAAAAAATTGATAACGATATTTCATCTATATTTAACACCACAACCAGCTCCTTACCTGCAGCGCCTTGTTATAAAAAGCGTTAAATACTTCAAATAAAAGTTTTATTTAGTTTTTTTTTAAATTTAATTTTCATTCAAATTTTTAAAATAATTTTTACATAATTTTTAGAAGTTTTTATGTATTACACAAGCGAATGGAACCTATCATTCGTTAAATTGACGGGTCCTTCAAAAATGAATTGAATCAATTTCTTTTAGATCCTGGGCTTAGCCAATATGCAGAATCCCTTAAAAAGATCAAAAAAAAAATCATTAAAACATAAATATAAAAATATAACCATTGTTTATATGTGTTTGGTGTTAAACCATATAAGTCAATTTTTAAACACAAATCTTGTAATACAAATAAATATAATTACAATGCATTTTCCAGTATGATCAAGATGTTGACAGTTCCGATCAGTTTTAATAATTTGTGCTTGTACGAACGTCAAACTTAATAGTAAAATTTGACATATAGCGAAAATATATTTCATTTTTATCTTGTTATTATTTATAACTTTTAACTTTGAACTTCCAAAAACAGTCTAGGTCAACTTTCAACTAATAGTTAGAAAAACTTTCTATTTATAGTAAAAAATGGAAAACTTTCGGAAATTTTGAAAAGAATAGTTCTTTGTTTCTTACAACAGTTGACAAAGTTTTAAGAATATGTATGAAAAATTGTTTGGTTGGTTGGTATTCAATGTCCCGGAATAATTCCCACATTTAAATTACAGCCCCACATTTTTCTCATATATTTTACCGTTTTCTCTAATAATACTCGTATATGTTTCCTTTTCTTTCAATTTGACATTTGTTCTGACGTTTTAAGACTCTCTTGACTTGGTCTACTTAGTACAATTTCAAACAATTCAACTTTTTTTGACATTTCATGCAATTCAAAAGCGTCGACAATCTTTTTCCAGCATTGATAATTTTTAAAAAATTAAATTAATTATTCACATTGTGTTATATGAAATTAAATAACTCTGGTTTAAGTAATAACTTAAAACGAGACTCTATTTCGGTAAATGGGAGTAGTTTCGTTCTAAGTAGTTTTCTTCTTGATATTTTTATACAAAAAATAGCTTTCAAATTGAAAGTAGTTCAAAAGGAATTTTTCCAAAAGCCGGAAATATTTATTTATTTAATTTTTTAATCTCTTTCCATATACAAGCAGTAGAAGAGTGATACCCACCTGTTGTTGTCAGGTGTGGCAGGTGAAAAATTTTATAATGGGAACTCAAATATTTCTTCAAATCATCCCCTTAATACATTTATTCTTTATTTTAATTAAAATTATTTTATAAATATTTATATCCTATAATTAGCCGTGTCAACTATATGTCTTATTATATTAATTTTTCTATTTTACCTATTTCCATTTTGCTCTCTATTGTTTTAAGTATACGAAAAAACCGTAAATTTACTGTTTTAAACTTTCAAAAGAGTGCTGATTACACATTAGCACTGAGTCAATTTCAATTGTGCCTTATTTGATCTTATTTTGCTCTGAATATTTACCTTAAGGCACAAAATGTCTGTGTAACTAAAATTGAATAAAAAAAATTTAATAGATGTGAATATTTTTCAAATATTTGAATAAAAAAAAAAAAAAAAAAAAATTAAATAAAAATGATACAAAATGTTAGATAACAATTAATAATGGAAACAAAAAATAATAGAAAGGGAAAGAGATAGATATAGAAATGAAAGAGTTATAATGTACAGATATAGGAGTGTTGTCATCGTTTGTTTATTCTGTATTTTGGTTTAATTTTTTTTTTTTTTTTGTATTAAAGTGGTGATGAGAAATCGTGAGTTGAAAGTTTTTTTTTTTGTTTTTTTTTTTATTTCGAAAATTTTTTTTTTATTTCGAAAATTTTTTTTTTTTTTAAATTCGTACATGTTTAAATAATTTTTAATGGGCCTATTTTTGGCATTTTTTGAATATAAAAACTAAAAAGTTCATAAGTTAAAAATTAACAAAATAAAAAAGCAGAAAAAAAAAAATACATAAAATGTATCTAAATTAAATGAACAAATGTAGTAATAATTGATGGCGAAAAATAAAAAATTTAGAAACTTTTAAGTTGTTTTTTAAACGAATTTATGTTTTAGAGTTTTGAAATTGGAATGGTTGTTAATTTTTTGTTATTGAGATCATGAGCACTCCTAAAACGTAATTACATAGTTTTTAAATTTAAAGAAGTATAGTAATTAATTACGTATATGCAAATTTTAATTTTATTTCAAT
Organism: Dolichopus griseipennis; assembly: GCA_963082915.1. Classification (NCBI taxonomy): domain Eukaryota; kingdom Metazoa; phylum Arthropoda; class Insecta; order Diptera; family Dolichopodidae; genus Dolichopus; species Dolichopus griseipennis. Next base: position 17,882,742 of record OY720441.1, read on the forward strand.
TTTAACTAAAGTTCAAAAAAATGTTTCCTTAGAAAATAATACATAAATTCGATTTCAATAAATATTACATAAATTTTTTAATAAAAATTATGATACAACTACTGAAAAAATATGATCCAATTAGGAGTACAAGACGTACGCTTGAACGGGCGGGATATCGCTAAATTGACACAGGAAGTGACGTTGAGAAAAAATATATACATACTATATCTAGGCAAATGTTGCTGTTTTGATGTGGGGGATAGCATGTACCATCCTAACACGTAGGCCTTCCGTACCTTTGTACACCCACCATTAATACTTTCTATCAATTTATAAATAATATTATTTATTTTGTTTTTATTATATATTTGTATATTTTAAATTATATTTGGTCACTATGGAGATTTGTAAAGATAAATTATTTTTCAATAATTTTTAATAACCCGCAACCCAAAAATGCTCTTTATATACCCCTAAACTATATATATTTTACTATATAGAGTATAAAAAGGGGTAACATAAAATACATTTCTCAAACATAGAAAATATTAGTTCGAATTAACTCAATAAATAATGATGTTTTCTTAATAAAATTTATACTGTAGGTTACAAATAACGACATAAGATGCGGATTGCAAATGGGCGAGAAGGGTTTGGATACTTGAAGCTTCCGATTCTGGCAAAATTATTTAAGATAGAAATTTAAAATGTTTTATAAGGGCGCTCTGTCTGCATTACGTTCTTGAATTTTAAAATAAATTTAAGTACCTTTCCCACACCTCCTACGATTTTATGAGCATATTTTTGAAATTGATAAAGATAAAAAACTTCAAATTTGATACAAGAGTGTTTCCATCCGGTTACCTTTATATTTCATTAAAACAGTGGTTCGGGGAGCTACCACATTCATCCCTAAACCTTTATAGACTTAAGAATAATATCTTCTGAATTAATAAAGTAAAAAAATTGAAATTAAAATTAATACATGTGCAGCTCTGTTCTGTTTACATATTAATTCAAAGAGGTTCGTGTAACTGTTAATTGAATTTTTCAGGTGTAGGAAATAAATTGCGACCTATTCTTCTAAACTCTTTACTTTAATATAGTGTTTAGTTTTCTTAATAATTTTTCGAAATTAAATCAAATCTCACTTTTCCAAATAAAAACTACAAGCTCATTTTAAGGCATTCATTCGCATAAATAAATATCTTAATATACAATTGTCCTGTTTAATTTATAACTTTATGGAAAATCAAAGAAAATTTTGAGAGTTGAAAACTTGTTCAAAATTTCTTACATAATTTTATTTAAAATTTAATTTCTTTTTTTATTTAATTTTTGTAACTTAAACAATTTTAATATAAATTTATTTATCATTATTATAAAATTTCAATAGAAAAACGAAAGTAAAAGTGAAGGATATCTTATAGATAATATTATAAAATACAAATAAAATAAGCGTTAAAAAAAAATTCAAAATCATAAATCTACAATTTCACTAAAAAACAACACAAAATAAAAAAAATCAAGGAAGTAATTGTATCACATCGAAGAAATTATAGCGTCATTTGACTCTGAAAATATAAAATCAAATAAGAGAGAAAGAGATAGATAGAAGGAAAAAATAAAGTTTAAAAAAAAAAATGAAGTTTAAATTAAAGTGAAATTAATACAATATACGCCCCCACTTTTATATATAACTGAATATGCAATACATGCATATATAAACTAATATACGTATATATCATAATATATATTCAAATTAAAAACTTTCATTTTATCATAATATATTTATATTTTTTTTTTAAAGTAATCAGGAAAAAATTTCTTTTGGAAAATAATAACAATCACTTTCCAAAAAAAAAAAAAAAAAATAAAAACAAAAAAAACTCAACTCCTTTCGAAATGATGCTTTCCTTTTCTTTATAACGGACAATTTTTGACAATTAAAACTTTGTTGTGTATTTGTTTAAAAGTTTATAATAGTATATACAATGAATTTTTTTTTGACATTTATTTATCTTAATGGAATTTTCCTATTTTTTTTTCTTCTATGGCGCTACAATCAGTTGTCGAACCTTGGAAACCTTGGTTTCCCTATTCAAATGTCTTTTAATCAAATGTCAAATGTGTTTTAATTCACATATTATATAACATAATGTATATACATATAAAAAAAATATTTTAAAAATTAAAAAGAGTTGCCAGTGCAAATGGAATTCGAGAATATTTTAGCTGCGTTCAGAATACAGCTGAAGTAATTTGGATTGAATTACTTAATTTCAAATACGAATACAAAATTAAATTTTAAACTTATGTTAAATTTATAAATTAATATGAACACACACAATACTTTGCAATATTATTTTAAAAATCGATTATAAATTTTGAAATTTTGAAATTTTTCGGTTAATTTAAAAAAAAAAACTTTTCTCTTGATTCAATATCTGATCGGGTTCATGTTATTGAAAATGGAAGAGCGGGTTTGAGTAAGGAGTGTGCATTCGGATAGGATATGTGTAATGGTTAGCGGGAATCTATTACAAAATTGACAAATAGGTTGATCCTCGTTCTTGAGTAGGTATGAGTGTGTTAAGCTGCTATGTCCTAATCTCATTCATATAAGCACCGATTCATTTTGACTGATGTGGTAACTGGAAGTTTAATAGCTATTCTTTCTTTATTGATAGATTTATATTGGTGTGTGTATGTTGCCCATTCAGTATCTATCATCTTTAAAATCGTTTTAGATGCCTTATAGTTAACTGCTTCATTAGAAAATGGCATGAATGTATGAAGTGGAAATTTGGAAGCAGATTTGGCAGTAGTATCGGCGAATTCATTGCCAGATATTCCTATATGACTCGGGACCCACATAATTTTAATTTTATTTTTCATTTGGAAAATTAGCTGTCTTGCATAGTTTAACGGGCTGGACTCATTTCTTGTGTTCTGTATAGCTTAGAATACTGATAGGCTATCGGTGCAAATGAGATATTTTCCCTTGTTTTCTTTTGCAAATTCTATAGCAGAAATAATGCCCTGTGTTTCAGCTTCGAAGACATTTCCGCATTCATTTTTAGAAGATAATTTATACTTGAATTTGGAATTTGCTCTGAACTCAAATGGAACAACTTGTTCTTTAATGATTTTTTTTTACTTTAATGAGTCTTAAAGATCGATTAATGTCTCTTTTGATCTCTAATAACGGTTTAAATGACTTTAATGGTTTACTGTTATTTAAGAATGCACATTGAAAATTTTTCAAATTGGTAGTTTCGAAAGGTTTAACAGATCTATTTCTAAATGCAATTTAATAAAATTTAAATAAATCCAAGAATTTAACAACAAATAATTAAAGTAGTTTTCAACACATAGTAGACAGTTTTTAGCCTCAAACACACAGAGAGCTAACGATCGATTTTTCAAGCTCACTTTATGGAGTCGTTGTTCTATATGGAAAATAGCCATTTACTTTAAAACCAATATATCCAAAATTAGCATATGCGTGGAGGTACGTGCGTTACTTAAAACCTTAGAGGGAACGCAGAATGTTAGATCAGTATTTGTATTCTTATTGCAAAACTGTTGCAAGGAGTCTAATCCATTTCTTATCCATAATTATATGTTTCTAAATTTATGATTTATAAGTCTTTCCCAAACTTTTTTGTTAATTCATACATTATACAAATTGATATCCCATAATTGAACAAAACCACTATGTATACCATTTAATTTTTAATCGTATTTATTTTTATTCGTAAAGGAAACAATGATAATCTTTCTTTCAAAAAAATAATAAAAAAAAAATAAAAACAGAAAAACAGCATCAATTATTTCAAAATTTTCAAATTACATTCACTCCTGCAATATTTTCACCACCAGCAACAACAACCATGACAACAACAACAAAATCATCAACTGTAGTCTGTAATAGCAAATAATATTAGCTACCATCCAAAAAAGAGAAACAATATTATGAAAAAAAAAGAAAATTTTTTCAGGAAGAGAAGATGAATAAAAAAAAAAAAAATTTTCACTTTAAAATTCATGTTGGGAAAACTAAAAATGGTCATAACGAAAGTAACATTTAAAAAAAAAAAAAGAAGAAAAACTATTTTTCAAATATTCATAGATAAATAACTAGATATACATAGATAAATTAAAAATAAAAAAAAAAACAAAATGTGTTGCATTGGAAAAATGTTGCGCAACACTATTTTTTTTTTTTCATTTTGTATTTTAAACTTTCCCTGACTTTTTACAATCCCATACTACAAAAAAACAAGCGAAACAATTTGTTTTTATTTTGTTATTTTCTTTGTTTTAAGCTGAGCTTTCATCACATTTTAGAGATTTTTATAGTGGACACATAAAACACAGTGTGATTCGTAAGCGTTTACTTTATTTTTTTTTTGCTATGTTTTGTACACGCAATTAAATAGATAGGCATTTTATTTCTTTTATTCAAATTTTATGCTAGTTTTTTAATTTGTTTTTGTTTTTTTTTTTTTTTTTTACTCATTTATTTTATAGACAATTATGTGTAATAATTTCGCAACTATGTTACACTTAATGAAATTAAAAAAAAAAAACAGTTACAAATAGAAAAAAAAAGAGAAGGTGACTATCAGTGACGAAGCGCATTTTGTGATGAGGTAAAATATAAACTTGATTACCTACTGTTATTTAAATTAGATTTCTAATGTACATAATTTTATTAAAATTTTAAAAGTCAAAATTATAAGACACAATTTGAAATTTTATAGCTTTGAACATTTGACACCCACAAGTGCAAGATATGAACAACAGATTTTTGAAAATGTTATTAGCAGCACTTTTTTAATTCTTTATTTTGCACATGTTTATACTTCACTGTGTGTGACCCAATTAATTTTCTGTATTTTTATAGTTTCATAGGGTAGTTTTTATTTTATATTAATATTCTTTTTGAAAGGAATAGAGGGGAAACATTTTTTCTAACGGCCCTTGGAAATACTAAACCCCACGGCAGTGTGAGATTTGACAATCTCCAATATCAATAAAACAACCTCCTCCCTTAACCCAAATAATGATATATCCACCTCAGTATAATGGCTGAATCGTGTCTGTGGCAGACTATACTAAAGCCTGTATCTACTGAGTGTGAAGATATCGTTATATTTCGTTAGAATATCTCATGTTAAATTCATCATTCACGACTTAATGCTGAATATACCTTTATGAGGAGTAGTTCTGTCTTTGTTGTATTATTATTTTGTTATATAATTCTGTCATCTGTTATGTAATTAGAAAATGAAAGCAAGGTTTGAAAAAAAATCATCAAGCTTTTAACTAAAAATATTAAAATTATACTTTTTTGAATATTTTGGAGTCCAAAGCATAAAGCTGTAAGTGCTAAGTACAATAATACCTAATATTTTCCTTTAAACTTTCCAAATTATATTTTTTTTTAATTTCCAAAATATATTTTCTCAATTATATTATCTGACAATTTACAATGAATAATTCATCTGTTTACAATATAAATGTAATGAAGAGAGAGGGATAAAATTAAAGAAACTTATAAACTCTATTTAAAATACCTAGTGTAATTATTGTATCAAAAAAAAAAAGAAAATGTGAACTAAAAAAACGAAACTTTTTGTTTATATTTTTTTTTCCATTTTTTAAATTTATGATGTTACACAACAATTGAAAATCCCAACATCACCATAAACAGAAGGAAAGTACAACATAAAAAAAAAACAAAACATTAAAATCATCCATACTGAAAAAAAATACTCAAATAAAGTCTAAAAGACTAGCTACACTAGCCAGCCAGATCGTCAGTAATCGAACTTATTTTTTATTTTTTTTTATTTTTTTTATTTCAACATTTCATTGATATCATATTGAGCAACATTAACAAAACTAAAATTAAAAATATCACCTGGCCTGCAACATGATTTTTTTTTCTTTTTTTTTTTTTTTGTAGCTATAAATTATCTGCTTTTACAAAAAGTACTAAATAAAAAAAACATACACACACACACATACATACAAAAGAAAATAAAAAACTATATAATATAAATATACAGTAATATGCAACAGTTTGTAAACAACGTGTTATTTAACAAAAAAAAAACAACAACAACAACAAAAAACAGTTTTAAGGAAATTATTTCAATTTACATAAAAAAATAACAAAAAAAAAGTTTAAAGAAAAAAAGGAGAAAGAGAGTGAGGAAAAGCTTTGAAAAAAAAAAACCATATTAAAAAAAATAAATAAAAAGTGACCAATACCAAGCAGACGATAAAAGAAAATTATTAATGTGAAATGATTAAAAAGAGAAGAAAGAGAGGAATTGAATAAGAGAAATGAAAATCCTCAATCAATCATTTTTATGTACATTGCATTGTATTGCATTATACATAATTTACTTTATACATATTTATAGTAAAGTACCTAATAAAAAAATTGCATATTAAAATTCATTTATTAATTTTTAAAAATTAAACTGAAGCGTTTTTTTAATAGAGACAAAGAGAGAGTGGAAGAGAAAATTTTTATTTGACTTATGTTGCATCAGCAACTAAGCTTATCATATTATAATTTGTTTTTCTTCTATTATTATTATTATTATTATTATTATTATTATTATTATTATTATTATTATTATTATTATTATTATTATTATTATTATTATTTTTATTAAGTTTATATTTCCATCAATTTAAAAAAAAGCATTTGTGTCAATTTCAAATATCATATCCTTATATCTTTTAACTTAAAAAAAAAAAACCAAAAAAAAAATAACAAGAAAAATGGTAAAAGCTGAAAATGGGAGAGATTTAGAAGTTATAAAATACAAAGAGAAAATGTAATTAAAATTTAAAAGTAAAACAAAAATAGTAAGAGAGAGGGAGAAAAGTTTTTCTAATGTTGGATTTGTATATGCAATCAGCAATGCATACAAACTACAGTACACACAAAATACAAACACATTATACAGTACAGATTTGATATAGAAAAATTCGTAATCCACTAACAAATCATCAACTCACCTTTGTTAATTGTATGTGTATCACACAAATAGTATTCAAAAATGATTTATAAGTGAATTATATGTAATTTAATAAATTTTTTTTATTTCTAACTTTAAAAGATACATTTTTTAATACATATTTTCATTTTTTTTTATTATATACTTTTATATATATAGTAAATTAGGTATATATATATACTTATGTAAATTAATATTAATAAATATAATAAAAAGTATTTTATATTTCGTAATTTGTAAAATTAAACTGAGTGAGTGTATAATATACAATGAACATTGATACATACATAAATTATAATATATGAATGGATATTTTATGAGTTTTCTATACATATATATTTATACATAAATATTTTATCACCTTAACTGTTATCAGGAAATTTGTTCCAAATTAAACGGTTGCGTTTTTTTATGTAAGCGCCAATGTGTAGGCATTAAAAATCGATGTAAAAATCGTGATTTTTGTGTTTTTTATTATTTTAATTTTTTTTTTTAAATTTTAAATAATTTTCATTTCCTGTGGTATATGAAATGAAGGTAAAAAACAAAAAAAAAATGGAGGTAACAATCTGTTCATGTTTTATATTTCGGTTTATTTTGTTTTTTTTTTTTAATTTATTGGTAAAAGTTTGATTTTGAATGGTTATGCAATTTTTTTTTAGTGACAAACGAATTTTTAATGAATATTTGAAAAAAAAAATATTTTAATGTACTTAATTAAAAAATTGTTTATTTTATTAAATTGCCCTAAAAGTATGTTTAGAGCGATTTTATGAAGTACTCGGTAAGTTTTTACAAGAAAATTGAAATATTCATTTGAATGTCCTTGATTTTTTTTGGGAAAGTTTGTATTACAAAATTTGAGAATTCAAAAAAATTTTTCAATTAAAATACCAAAAACAAAAGAAAATTATTTAAAATTAATGTATAATTTCACTTTCATAATAAAAAAAACATATGTATGTATGTATGTATATTTAATTAATAAAAGAAGTAAAAGAAACAAAATATACTTTATTACATTAACTGATAGGTATTACAAGTGGGTAATTTAATTTATTTCTGATATTTGTAAGGTAGGTTTTTTTTTCATTACAGTAAGTTTTTACACTCATTTATATTTAAATATTATGTGTGTGTTTTTTTTTTTTAACTTTATACCTTTAATATTTTATCTTTGTACTTTAATAATATTGATTTTCTCTTTTTTTTTTTTTTGTATAATATTTTAATAATAAAAAATTTTTTATCAAAAAATCATTTTTATCCCCTTAAGTTATTAAACAAAAAGTAAAAACCATAAAACCAAATAACCGAATAACCCTAACCATATATAAGATATACCATAGTATATACTATATACATACCATAGATATTTTAATATAATTTTTTATACCTGTAATGTATTAAAGTAGTATATAAAAATACATAACAATATGTACATTCAGTCTCTAATACAAAAAAATAATAAAATTAAATTAAATAAAGAAAAAAAATAAAAAAAAAAGGGCCTCCATCTACAACTTTTTGTTTTTTCTTATTTGATTTCCTTCAATTTTCCCCCTTCATCACAATTAAAATTTTTTTTCAGTGTATTGTACTTTGAACATTTCAACAAATCCCAATTGTATATTCGTATACATTGCATATAGCCTGCATACACTTAAACAAATATTTTGTAATTTTTGGTTTTATTGTGCAAAATTTTTTGGTTTATTTTTTTTTTTTGTCGAAAGATATAACGCCACCGCACTTTAGGGAGTATTAAACAATATATGTACAATAGTACAACAAGCATCATCATTATTATCAACAGCAGTAGTAGCAGCAGCAGCAGCAGCAGCAGCAGTGGTAATATAACAACAAAAGTTTTGAAATACAGAAAATTCCATTACCATAAAAAAAAAGAAGAAATAAAAATTTTCATACATAAAAAACATTTTGATAACAATGCCATGAAGAAAAAAAAGAAAATCATTATAAAAGAAAGAGAAAGGAAATAAAAAATGAAAAAAGACAAAAAACAGCAAAGCAGATAATAAAATAACTACAAAATCTTCTTAAGTCCAAGCATTCAATTTATATTTTTTTCTTTGTTTTGTTTTTTCTTTATTCTAACGGTATTAAAATATCCTTAATATACATATAATGTTATATATATATGTATATACATCCATACATACATATATATATATATATATACACAAACAATGATATCATTTGATTTTCTTTCATTATTCCACACTATATACTATAGTGTATACTGTGTGGTTATTTCCCTTATTTTTTTGTATTTTATATTTTTTGGCTTATGTTTTATACTTTTTTTTTTATTTACCAATTTGGTATTATGGTATCTACACCCAAGGATAGATAAAATGTTAAAATATTATCAATCTTCAATTCCAAAAAATTTATTTCAAAATATTTATTTGTATACGTATATATACACAAAATACTCCTTCTTCAAAATGTATTTAAAAAATTTATTTCTGCTTTTTATTATTATTACAACAATTTTCCAATTTTCCCTTTTTTGTTTCCCAAAAAATTTTCTTTTAAATTTACATTTATTTTGTAGTTATTTTGTCATTGTTTTGTTGTTTTTTTGTTGTTGTGCCAAATTATATGAAAAATAAAAAAGTTGTTGCTCATAAAAAAGAGCTAAGGTAGAAAGATTAAAAGATCTCTTTAGTCATATAAATATATATATATACATAATATACAAGTATTATAATATCCAAAACAAAAACATAAAAAAGAAAAACAAATTTTTATATCCCCAGCAAATATATAAAAATCGCTCTGGATGACAATAACCACCAATTCCAAACTAAACTGATGTGATAAAATAACAAAGAGAAGGAAAATTTATTCCAAAAAAGGAAAATGCAAAAAAAAAAAAACGTGTACAAAATTTTATATGTATATGTATTTAAAAATTTATAACTAATACAATTTCATACAATTTTAATTTAGATACTCTAAAAATTTGTTTACTCTACTATTTATTTTTTGAATACTACAGTAACACTAAAATCAACTTTAATACAAAAAATACCCACTTTAATTTCTCCTCTTTGAATTAAATTGAATACACAAATACAATTTACTACATAATTTGTATGAAACTTTTTATTATATACAGAAGTATACAATATTATCAATGAAATGAGTAATGAAAATGACTTAAAGCTACAAAATATAAGCTCTCTCTTTAGCCCCTGAATAAAATTTTTAAAAAATTTATACGTATTATTTAAAATGTGTACATTAAATTGAATCAACACTACACTGCATAACCTTGTTGCTAAACATCCGTAAAATATTTTAACTTACCTTTTAACTTTTTTATATTTTATTTTTATTTAATTTTATATGTATGTATGTATTTTTTGATAAACTTTACTGTAATAATACAATACTACTCTTCTACACCCCCAATCTTTTTGTATTTCTCCACAATATACTTTTGAGTTTTATTAGGTAATGTCAAAATATGTTTACTCATTCTCTTTAACATTTTTTTTAAAATCTTTTATATTATCTTTGTTTCTCTCACTCAATTTTTTTGTATTGTTTTTTTTTTTTGTTTTATTTACACAAAACCAACGTGATTTTTCCAATCCAATTAAAATACTCTTATAAATAAGTTAAATTTCCACTCAGTAATTTTTCCAATTTTCTGTAAAAAAAATAACAACAACAAATGTGGAGAGAATAAAATGAGTAATGTAATGACATATCAATTCTTTTATTATATAAAATTTAAAAACAAATTCGAGAAATTTTTAAGAGAGAAAAATATTTAAGAGAAAGAAAATAAGAATAACTTTACTGAGTGGAGTGCCTGAGTAACTAACTATTGAGTGAGTACTGAGAATAATGAATACTAAACTGACTTGGATTAAAGTATTGACATTTTTTTTTTTCACTAAATGGTAAATGAAAATTTTTATCTATTCAAACTTCACAGTTGTTGCTCTTCTTTAATCGTAAACGGTTCGAATTTATTTCCTCGGTTGGATTTTTTGTTTTATTAATTTTTTAATTATTAAAAATAATTATAAGAGTTTTTTACTTTTAAAGAAAAATTTCATTAATTTTTTTTTTTAATTTATTTCACATTTAATATTAAAAAAAAAAAAAAATTTAATAAAAGTAAAAAAAATAAAATATTAAATTATATATTTTTTTTGCGTAATTTTTAAAAAAAAAATCTAATTAACGGGAATTTTTAATAAATATTTTCGAAGTTTATAATTACATATTTTTTTTTAATTTTTTCAATTGAAAATTGTGAAAGAAAAGAAGGCATTGTCAATATTTTCAAACAAAATAAAATAAAAAAAAGGCAAGAAATAAATAAAAAACAATTATATAAAAAATCGTGTAAAAAAATTTTTTTTAAAAAAAATATTATTTGAATTGTTTGTGCTGCAAAAATTGATTTTTTTTTTTTCTATTTTCCTCTACTTATTTAAAATCTTAAATAAACCGGAAATAAATAAAGTTTTTCAATGAAAAAAAAAAATTAAACTTTACTTATAAATGAAAAAAAAAATACAAATAAA
>OY720441.1:17894543-18095949 GCA_963082915.1 Dolichopus griseipennis
CCTCTTGCAAAGTAGACTCTGAAGACTCTAGAGTATAAAAAATCATAATCAATTTTTATATTATATTAACCAGCAGTGTTATATTTTAAAAATTTATATAAAAATGAGTTTTTAAAAATTTTACAAAAATTTGTCAACTCAAAAAAAAAAAAAAAAATAAGGAAAAATATATTAATACATTCAATAAAAGATATCATATATAGATATTACAAAGGAAAAATCAATTTTCCTTAAAAAAAAATCCTTCACTTTGTAAAGAATAGATCTTTATTATTCTTTTATTTCCTTTGAAAAAAAGGACATTTCAAGGATTTTATTCTGGTTTTGATATTGACATTATTGATTAAATTGAATGAAGTGAATTGAATGAATGAAAGGATTGAGAAAATATGAACACTGAAAAGAATAAAGTATAGAAATTTATTGAATGAAAGGCGAATTTAAAATATAAAGAATAAAAATAAATATTATTATACATATATAATAAAATTATATAATTCTTCAGAATACAACCATTATTTACTTAATTTGAAATAGTCTAGCGAAAAAGGGTTTAAAAAATATCTCTACCAATGTGTAGCATCTTATACAATTTTATTATTCCACATTTTACACAATTTTATTATTAGACCCAAACAATTGAAATAATTTACATTATAAATTCAATATGAATGTATTGAACAATAACTTTTATATCAATAATCTCATAATTCAAAGCTAAAAAGGGGTAGGTTTACCTTAAAATAAATAAGTCTCGTAGTAAAATCTAAAGAAATAAAAGATTTTTTTTTGAAATTTTAAAATTGTCATTATTAATAATAATAAATATAAATGTAATTTTATATTTGATTTTTAAATATTGCTTTAAAATGTAGAAATACATGAACAACATTCTTTGGATACGTGAGAAATGAAATCGAATAATAAATAGGGGATTTTTTTTAATATTGTGGTTATTCAGAAATATTTTATTCTAAAATCTTAATTTCAATTTAAATTTTAAAACTTTTAACTATATTAATATTCATATATATAAAAAAAAAATGTATATTGCGCTAAAAATAGCATATAAGATAACCACAATAACTGATGATATCACAATATTTTTACAAGCTTTTCTATTATTTAGGTAGAACCCTTATATATACATATTTGAAGATAATTTACCTTATACGAACAAAATATTCAATAATATAAATAGTTATATATTTAAATTAAATTATTAATTGCAAGAGTAGCTTGAATTATACCCATATTAATGTTGTAAAATCAAAGTATAAGTTGTTTCGTCCTTTTTTAGTTTGTAAGACCCTCACTGAATATTTGTTTTGTCTGGTCCCAACTCCTTTATGTCAAAAATTACAGAAATGGTCAGATTTGTAAGGAACTACTTAATGGTTTTTATATATTCAAATATAATATATATTGTGTATAATATTTTAATCCACCCTAAAAGAGTTCTTCTTAAAAAATTATAATTTAAATTAAAGCAATTGAAATATTCTAAACGAGATTCCAATATTATAATATTATTTTCAGTTTTTAATATTTACAAAAATTAATGAAGTAATTATATATATATACTTTCATTATTATTATTTAATTAGTTAATTTTTTCTACTTCCTACTTTCTGAGGCGCCTAAAACTTTCTATCAGACTTTCTTGACTAAGGTATTTTCCATAAGATATAATATTGTGTACTTATTATTAGTATTTATTTTACTTAGTACTAAATACTAATTTTCACTTTCTTTGTATAGAATTACGTTATTAAAAGCTTACTTGTGTTCATTTATAAATATATATACATATATATATGTATATATTTTATTGTTTAATTAAAGGTCACCCAGAAAAAATAATAATTTATTTTCTGTTGTCACCGCAAAAATTATTAAAAATTATTTAAATCAAAAAATATTTTTTTTAATATAATAATAAAAAATACAAAAAAAAAAAAACAATGAAATGAAAACAAAGTTTTATATATTGTCATTAAATTAGAACATTTTTATAAGACGCGACATGATTTTGATACTAAAAAAAAACCATATGTATGAGTAAATATCGTGATTAAAAAAATTTGTATATTTAATATTTAAATACAAAAGTTTTATATAGGGAGTATATTAATTAAAAATTATGTCAAATAATCAGAAGTAAGTTAAAACCTCGAAAACTAATTGTGTACTGTACTTATTTATAAAATCATAAAAATATAACTACTAATCTACTAAAAAAAATACTTTCAGAATATTTCAGTCTATTATAAAAGACTAATTTATTTAAATTACCCTTCCTATAGCCTCTTCATTTTAAAATGTACTCAGTACCTACCTACGAATAAGGTAAATTATGTTTAAATGGAGTATCAAAAGTATTTTATTTAAAAAAAAAAATAAGTATAATATTAACTAATTTGTATCTAAAGATATTTTAATTAAATTAAATTTAAATAATTTAAAAAAATCAGATTGAAAAATGTTCATTAACAGAACATTAATAAATTAAAGAAAAAATTGACATATCATATGAGTACTTTAAAAAAAATTACGATTACAAAACTAATCTATACATATTATAAGTCTATAATATGGATAATTGAATTAGTAGGAGTTTCATGTAAAATAATAAGTACCTAATGATTAAAATTACTTTTCCATTTTAAATCCATTTCATTTTAATAATTCAAACAGCAACTAAAGTAATTTAAAGTATTCTATCCTCAGTAATAAGTACTTATATAAATAACTAAACAAAAGTGGGCCCATTATTTCTTTAATTTAAAATTGAAACAAATTTAATATTGAAACTAATTTAATATTAAAGAATAATTTAATAACCAAACTTTTATTTTAAAAAAAACTTATCCATATAAATAGTACTTTCAATAATAAGTACTTATTATTAGATACAATTACTTCAATTTAATGGTGAAAAATTGTCATTATTAGAATAAAATTAAAGTTAATTTTAAAAAAAAAAATACTTATTTCTGTAAAATAAAGTTCTATTTTAAATAATTCAAAGTTAAAAAAATTTTATTATTGTAACACGTAATCAATTACGATAATCACAATCAAAAGTAGTTTTTTTTACACAATATTAATAAGTACACAATACTTAATAAGTAGTTTCAATAGTAAATCAATATATTTTATTTAAATAAAATCCAATAAAAATATAAAACTTTTATTGATTTTGTAAAAGTTGACAAATTTATATAAGTAATACCTATATAAGTACTTTATCTCAAACTACTTTATTACAGTAGTTAGTTACTTTTTATATAATTTCTTAGAACTTTATTTTATTACAATAGTTAAATGTGTAATTCTACGTAAATAAACTAAATATAAAATAAAACAAAAGTACTTCTGTGAAAAGTAATTTAATGTTAAATGAAATATACTTAGTTATTACAATAAAAACCAATTATTATATAAGTAATTGTATTTACTTATTTAATATTTGTTTTATGATAATTAGATTAATTATAGCTTAAAATCGTTTTGGAAATAAATCTATTTATTATACTGATAAGTGTATTTTACACGTGAATTAAATAATTATTTTGAATTCTATTATAAATATTGTTAAATGAATCTTAAAAGTAATTCTAAAAACAAATTTTTTTATAAAAATAGGGTGGTGTACTTATAAATGACATCATTAATTAATTAATTTTATATTCTTTATCTCAAATATTTAAACATTACTTACTAATTAAAAAATGGATTCGAATTACTCAACAATGATTTTAATAATGAGTCACTGGAAAATATTTTTAGATTATTATTTTTATATCCAATAATAATATTATCAAGGTCTCTAAAAGTACTTAAAACCTAATTATAACTATTAATATAATGATATATGAAATAGTTACAATGTATATAAAGACTTTGGATTTGGATTTTGTTTAAGAAAAATGACTTCTGTTTTATAGGAAGATTTTGTAAGAGGGGTACAGCGGGTATGAGCTTGGTTTTTATTCAATCCTAATAAAAATCCTAAAAAAACTTTCAAACGATTACAATTGAATAAACGAATGTAAAATAGCCCCTATTTACCCAGGGGTTTCTCATTTCAACTTATAGAAGGATAGTTACTAAGCAAATCAAATATATTAGGGAACCTACAAAGGTCTTTATAAATCAATATTAGGGACGAACGCTGGTTTACACTTGGGTGACAATAGGGTGATTATAGGTCATACGAATGTAATAAAAAGCTGGCTGAATGCAATAAATGCAGCTGGGCTATAATTATTATGGTTATATAATGCAGCTGAAGTAATCATTAAAAAAAACGAATACCCATTTAATAATTAAGTAAAAAATACATTTTAAAAAGAAGAACTAGTTTCACCAGATAAATATTTTTAGTTTTGCTGCTTTAAGGTTAAATTATTTAAAACGTGTAAGTTCATAATTTAATATTTCTATTCAATTATTACTTATTATTTTATTTAAAGCACCGATTAAATATTATAACCTTTCATATCAAACTAGATAAAAGTAATTAATTTGAAATATTTTTTTTTAATTCATATATAGGAGAAATTTTTAACTGGTTTTTTACTAAATTAGTCATTTGTCGGTCGATGAAATCACAATTAGTTTTTTTTGAATTATTACAATTGTATTATTAAATAAATTTAATTTCAAAAAATAATTTTCCCCTAACAAAAGTTTATACTTTTCAGTGTTGTTAATGAATCTATTTTTGGATTACTCATAAACTAAGTTTATTAGTTTCAAAATCATTTAAAGATCCCTTATAAATACCTTAGACTTTGATCTTTAAATCATATCATTTTAAAACCCTTAGTATTATCCCCTGTCCTAAATCTGTTCTGAAGTCATCTCCTAAGAAAGTTAGAAAACATCTGACAATGTTCCGATATAAGGTAAAGTACTTGTACTCAGAAATCTGTTATTGTAATTAGTTAAAACTTTTTATTCTGTGTAATTTCAATATAATTCACGTTTTTACTTAGGTATGTTTAATTTAAAATTAAAGTGCGAAATAAAAAAAATATTGAAAACTAAGTGATTAAAAATTTCTGAAAGTTGCGCGCTCAACATTATCGAGTGTTTATAAGTAAATAATTAAATCCTAATCAATTTAATAAACTGCAGCTTCTAGAAATCTAAACTTTAGCTTATTATTACAAACTCGCCATTCAAATTTCTTTAATTAACCTTATATATATATATATATATATATATATATACTTATGTACTTATATATATTTACTTACCTGTAACTTTAATATTATTCAAATTTAATTTCATTTTTGATACAAAATTTAAAATTTTAATTGAAAAAAAAGTTTTTAACATGTTAAAAATTGTTTGATGTGTGGTTGGTTGTGGTAAAAGGAAGAGAAATCAATAAATTTTCTCTAAACAAATAACAAAAACAACAACAACAATTATAAATGAAAATTTTTTACAATCTTTTCACCTAAAGTGAAAAGTAATTTTTTTTATTTTAAATAGCAAATTCAACATTTTGTTACTTTTACTGTCGAGTTGATTTTGAGTATCGGTCGGTTGTAACTTGTAATTTTTTTTTTTATTTAAAGAAAGAGAGAGTAACAAATAATTCAATAAGAAAACACTAAAAAGGAGATGGAGAGAGAGAAAATAAAAAAAAAAACAAAAAAAGAATGAGAAAGCTCTTTCCAATTTCCAAATGCAAAAATTGATTTTTATTTAAATTTCTTTTTTTTTTGTTGTTGTTTTGTTTCTTTTTTTTGTTTTTTTTTTTGAACTTGAATTATTATAAAAGAGTGAGATAGGAGAGAATGAGAGAGGGGTGTTAATATATTTTAAATGATTTAAAATTGAAAAGGTGCAAATTGCAAAATGTAAATGACATATGATGCATTATATATATATCCAAATATATATTATCCAAATATATATATATATATTTATATATATATATATATATATATAATGTTAAATATATGTTAATTCACAACTGTCAACTGTTATAAAAAGAAATGATCATTAAATTAAATTAATATCTTAATGTGCATTTTTATAATTCAATTTACGTGGCCAAAAAATCGACCGACTGTTTAATGTATGGGTGGGCAACTTGATCGTTTTAATTATTTTCTTATTAAAATTGTACTTACAATGTTAAGGTAATTCTTTTATCAATTGAACTTCAGTTGAAATGTTCATATATATACATACCTACATTACATACCTATAGGTATACCTATTTTGCAACAAAATAACTTCTTTTTTTGTAGGCAGATTGTGTTTCACAAATCACAATCAAGAGAAATTTTTTTTTTAGTTTCTCCATAGACCATCATAACTCAAAAAAAAAAAAAAACAATCAAAAAAACGTTTAAATTAAAATATCAGTAAGTGAGAGCAGGGTTGCCATTCAGAAAAAAATTTTGTTACCAAATTGGTTTTAAAAAGTTACCAAATTGATAAAAAAGTTACCAAAATACCTTGAATACAATGCTTTTGCCTGATATTAAAATATATTAAAATAAACAAAACAATTATTCATATATGCAACATAAAAACACAAACAAAACAATTCATATATATTATACATAAAAAGGAAGTTAAAGTTGATGGATCTGATCCCCTACACACAATCCACTTACACGGGCCCTAGTAGATTCATTATCTTCTTCTACTTCAACAACCCGGATATTTTTCACAAGATATCTGCAGAAAATAGTTCGTTATTTGTATATTAAATTATTTTAACAAATTTATTAATTAACTTTCCATTCTAAAGAATCGTAAAAAAGTTTTTAACATATTTATACAAAGTTTGATTGAAATGAATTTATAAAAATTAAGTTTTAAAAAAAAAAAGGGTTTCAGAAATTTACAATGTTAACCTTTAAATAAAATATAATTTAAAATAAAACACGAAATTCAACAAAATAACTCGAATCTAAATAATATTTCGCTTAAATTTTAATTTTCAAACAATAAATACTATTTATTAACTACTTATGTTTTATTACGCTCATAACAAAATCAATATCGCGTATAGATAGCGATTTGAGCGATTTGCAGTTACACAACCAAATTCATTGTTTTGTAGGTACATATGTATAATATAATTTAGAATTAGGTAGGTAGGTTTAACTATGATCTTAATTATAATTTGAAGTTATTAAAAAATTACCAAATCACCAAAAATATTACCAACTTACCAAAACCAAAATAATTTTTAAAAAATTACCAATTTTGGTAGAAAATTACCAAAATGGCAACTCTGAGTGAGAGTGGTAAGAGAAAATTTTGTATATTAAAATTACTCGTAAAAAAAAAAATGGAAAGCATGGTTTTTGTAAATAAAAACAAATTGGTGAAACTATAATTAGGAATAGTATCTGTTAATATGAATATAAAATGGTATGCGGTTAATAAGAAGTTGAAAGTAGATTAATTAAATATGTGTAGGCCCAAATCAAATCCACTTAACTTTTAAGAGAATCTTTGATTATATATTTGAAACTTAGACTTCTTGTGTAACTATGTAACATTCTGTATAAATTGGTTTAATATTTCATATTTCATAAAATTGTACCTATGCAGGCTGCTGTGCTAAGGAAAAAAGTCGTAAGCACCAAAAGCGAATTTTCGGGATAATGGAATATTTGACATCAGATAAATGTCTCACAACTTTTTACTAAGAAAAAATATCACATATCTCGTTGCAAATTAATTTAAAACTAATAACTAAAATTTCGCATCTACCTCTAAGTCGCATCTTTGTCTAAGTTTAATAACTTAATAAATTTAGTATTGTTTAGCAAAAAAGTCGTATGTCCAAATTAATTATGAACGCCTAATAGTATCTTATCTCTAGTATGTTCAAAAAATTGTTATTATTTATTTAACATATTTGTTTTTTAAAAATTCAAAAATAATTCAACATAGCGATTCGCGAATATAAAACACTGAAAGTTAAATTACCTAAAACCAAGTAAATGTAGAAACGACTTTCTTTTTTAGGACGGCAATATGTATGTCGGAGTCAATGTAATTCTTATATCAATTGAATAACTGAATCACTGAGCTTTTAAATGAATCTTTATATAAAGTTTGAGATTTTGACTTCTTATTTAACTATTTAACTTTCGGAATAAAATACTATTACACAATCTGTAAACTAAGCTAGTTTAAATTGGAACAATTCTTTCCACCATCGTCAAGATATCATCACCTTTTCCTTTATGATAAACATATTTGTACTTATTCGTTATTATTGAAAAACATTTACAAAATTTAAATATTTAATATAAAATTAATTTTAAATCCATTTTTATATCAATTATATTTAATAATTATTTTTTCTTTTTATATTTTCAGGTAAATTTCAAAAATAAGGAAAATCAAAATTAAACCATAATTATACACATTTGCAATGATCAGGTAACTCTGTAATTTAGTTGGTATTTGTACTTGATACAATTTATAAGGGTATATAATTATATTACAAGGAAATTAACAAGCAATTTTTTGTAATAATAAATAAAAAACCTTATTTAATTGCTTTTAAATAATGATCCAAATCATCTCAAAAAACAAAACAATGATAATTTTTTGGACATGGTAATGATTTAGAAGGTCTGATTACAAGATTAAATATTTACAAATAAGTACAATTCAAGAAAAAACTTTATGTACTCGTAAGATAGATTGTAACAAACAATTACTTTAAAAACAAAAACATTGATTTAAAACACGTTTTTTGTTCTGTTTTTTTTTTTAACGGGAAGTGCACTAAATTTACAGTATTTTTTTTCTCTTTCTTATATTTCACATTGAGTAATTATCCGAAACATGAAGGTTAATCATATTTTTACATAACAATTTTAAATTTAATTATTTTATAATTATGTAGTATAGTAGTATACACTGTTCATACCTTTATATACTTGGATACATCATTACAATTTTGATTCTACTTTAAAAAAAAAATTAAATTTTAATTCTAAACCATTTTTTTTTTTCAAATAATATCATGGTCAACATTTTAACTACCTAAATACATTGTGCAATTGTATGTATGTGAATGTTAGTTATTTAGGTTTTATGTTCTTTGATTCAAATTCAATGTCAAATTCGAAAAAAAAAAACAAAATTCAAAAAAAAACGACACCTTCAAAATTGTAACAATTTAGTAAAAATGTAATTTGAATTGATGAAAATTCTTTAATACATTAATTTCTTGAAATACAAATATATGGTATCGCGTTTATATAAAGTTTTTTTCCATTTCCGGAAATTAAAGTATAAAAATTAAATAATAGTAAAAAAAATTAACACGTTAGTTACGAATGTAGAAACACAAGAACTGTGTTAAATTTAATTGAGATTACCCGATTAAATTTACATTATAATAATATTAATATAACATTACCTAGACGCTATTGCACTAACAACTTATCACTTATCAAATTATCGTTTTTTTGTATAAATTTGAGTTGAACCATATTTGCCAACACACCACTGAAGTTTGATTTGTAAAAACCATTCACTTAACCAAAAAAAAATTATTTGATTAGTGATAAGTCTAAGTGCTGTTGTAAAAGCGTTCTCCTGCGAAAGGTTCTGAATATATAACTCAATAATGAGCACTGTTTTTAAGTTCATTCGTGTTTTCTTCTTCATTTTTCAGAGCTTAACAAGAGTTTCAACTTAGACTCTAATAATATTTCAGTAAATTTAAAAGTAGTTACAATTGTATTTATATGTTTATTTAACAACAGTTCATTTAAAGTTTTGATATTGCGTTTTTGAAATTAATTTATCAATTAATATTAATTTTTGTAAGATACCCCTGCCACTCCTGAATAAGTCACTCTTAAAATTAATTAAAGTAAAATTGATTTTGGAAATAATCAGGAAACTTATTTTGAAGGTAGTAAAAACTAAATAAACATTTAGATATGTCGTTCAATAATAAAGATTAACCCATTTGAGTTAACTTGTTTAAAAAGCTCAATTTTTGAGTCATTTTAATTTTTGAGTCTTTTTAAACAAAATCCCCCTGATTGCTCAAGTAATAATATTTCTTAATCATTTGTTATCCCTAATCCTAATAAATCCCTAATTTCGATACTGTGTTATTATAAAAAAACTTTGGCGTCTAATGGGTTAAGATTTACCAATATAATTTTTTTGAACATTTTTTTTATACAATATATTAAATTTACCTACGGTTTATGTGTCTGTTCTTAATTATTTCTTCTTTAGGGAAGGACATATTAAATGCGATTTCAAATTGTACTTGATTAATGTTTCAAATTTCCGATTATTTAACGTGTCAAAAGTACCAAAATACAAAACTACAAAACTTTAAAAAACGTTCTAAGTTGTTTTTTTTTGTTTTCTGAAAAAAAAACAGAAAATAGCGCGTTTTTTTTTAAAAATCGAAATCTGATCGTTTAAAAATATCATTGACCTTGATTTTCATGAATTTTTGTTGATTTAATTTGTTTTATTAATAATATATATATTTATATATGTATATATAATTAAAAGTTTTTGTTGATTCAACAAAAAAATTAGAAAAAAAAACAGAAGCAAAAAAAAAATGATTAAATAAATATAAAAGAAATCGTTTTATATAAAATAAATAAAAAAAAAATCAAATTTCGATGGAAAAATAAAAAAACGCTTAGAATTTTGTGTGTTATCAAATTCTAAAAAAAAAAAACGAAAATGAAACGAAACTTTGAACAAGAATTAAAATAAAATTAAAAAGAAAACAGAAACAAAATGGAAACAATTAAACAATAATGAAAGACGTGTTTTTTTTTTGGAATTTTCTATTGTTTTTTTATTAAATTTTTTTATTTTTTATTTTTTTAGATTTCAAAAATATAAGAAACGTAATTAATTTTTATTTAAACTTGATAAATATTTGACTTTCATAAAATTTATGTACCTATATATACACGTTTATACTTTAAAAATAGCGCGACCTTCCTAATAAACAAAAATTTTTGGAAAAAAAAAAAATCATATCATACATAATTTAACAAATATATTTTTTAATATAATTAGTTTTTGGTTAAATGATTCAAAATTCTAGCCCGTGCAATAAATTTATTTTTCAATTTTTTGTTTTTTGATATTAGCTAATTGTGTGTGTGTGTGTGTATGTTAAACACATGACCCGATTTGAATTATAAATTAAATAACATGCGCGCGCGACTTTGATTTCCTTTTTTTTTCCTATTGGTTTCTTCTGTCGTATTTTGACTTTCATAAAATGTTTCATTTTATTTTTAATAATTACATGCAAGGTATTAATTCTGTTAATAAAGTAGGCACATTAAGGTAAATCATCTTTAAAATATTAAAGGTACTACATGCAATCGCGAAATAATCGCGCGGAAACTGTCAAACTGAAAATAACAAAGCTGCGAATTGTTCAGTTTTTTTTAACGAATGTTCTTTACTTCTTTTGTAATTAACTTTCTTCGGTCTTTCTAGGTTTCTTTGGGAGCCCACTAATTCAAATAATCAAATAAAAGGATTTTCAAATAATCGCTCGACGGTGCTTTCCGAAATGTGTGCGGTCTATTATTTAGTTAGTGATAAAAATAGAAACTTTAAAGATTTACAATTCCAAAGATTAACAAAATTCAAATAGTAATCCATTTGGATTTTGGAATCTATTCATTATTTTTGAAATTTTGGCTTTGATATAGGCAATTCATGGAGATCTACCTTTATCTTTTGTTTTTTAAGAACACAGTGAATGCATTTAGTTTGTAAAAGAAATGCTCTTAGTTTGTAAAAGCAATTAGTTTCATAGCTATTTGCAATAAAAGGACGAATTTTTCTATTCAATTTATTAAGAATAAACTTTGAATGTTAATTGATAGCGTTTATTTACATCCCAGTAAGAATTGTGAAAAAATACTAGTTTCGCATTTTTTATTTTAAAAAAAAAATGTCCTTTGTTATGGTAATAAAACTGGATTTTTTTTAAGACCCAGGTTATCAACATTCAAGCAACCATCCATATATTGTTTTGATTTGTTATTTTGATAATCTTATTGTTATGCAGTTTGCAAATTCTTCTTTTTCCAAAACACCTTTATTTACAATATTAATATATATTGATAACTTATTGTCATATCATTGTACACCTACTGCTTTTTACATTTAAAAAAAGAAAATGGTATACAAAAAAGGTGTTTAAATATAAATTTAAAATCCTTGACAGCTGATATAGAAACACAAACTATATTTTGATCCCTGATCCCTACCATATGGCAAAGCAACAAACAACAAAACAAATTGTTTTTAATATTAAATAAATTTAATAGTATAATGTTATCATAGGTATTACCTGCTGCTTCTCATCTGTATTCATATATCATATAATGGTGTATATATAGATACTGATAAATATAATGATAAACCAATAGGTTTTAGTTTTTTTTTTTTTAATATATAAATGTTATTAGTGGAAACATTCATTTAAAAGGAATAGAATAACATGTATTTTCCAGCTGCGTGTTAAATTTACTTGGTATATAGATTTGTATTTGCGGTTTTAAATGTGTCTTTTTTTTTAAATGCTTGTTTTTGAGCCTTGTTTTTTATATACTTATATTATTATATACAACTTACTATAAGTATCTACATTACTATATACTTATACACAGCCAAGTTTGTCCTTCGTTTTTAATTCGAAACATAAAATAATATCATTTCAAGACACTATAAATTGGAATGAGAATATACTTAAGTTGATCTTCCAAGAGTTGTAAAATAAGGGAATACATATTTTAATTTTATGACCAGTTTTAGTATTCACTCTTAATGTGCCCTTTACAAAATTTAATTATCCCTAAAAAAAAAAATAAAACATGACTGCTTTTAATAGAAATTTTGAAAAGAAATACAGATCTGTTGTATATCCTTGTGAAAATTGATCCTTTTTTTTTTTACAACAGGATAAGTGGATCAAATTAATAATTTCCAGTTTAAGTATATATTTTATATTTTGTATTTTATCAAATTTTCTTTTGAAATTTGTTTATTCGTGATCACTACTAAAATTTCATAATTTTAAGTTTCTTTTGAGGAATTGTAACATTGTATCAGGGTTTGCTATTGCTTTGGAATATCTAGATAACCTTTTATGTATTGTATTTTAGTATTAAAAATTACAATTTTTTAAAGGGATTATATAATCATATATTTCGTATCTTGTAGACATGATGAACATAAAAAAACAAACGATTATACAATTTATAAAATTTTAATTTTATTTCAAATTTCAAGTTGTTTTGAAATGATTTCTAAAATAAATTCAACTAAAAGTCTTAAGGCAATTCAACTAAAAGTCTTCAAGTAAAAATATCAAATAAAATGTATTATAATTTAATTAAAATTCCGAATTATTCTTTTTGGGGTTACAATTATATTGATTACATTGAGTTTAAAAAAAAAATATTCTTTTGATTATTCAACCATTTAAAATACAATTGTTTTTGATATGTAATTTTCGCCATACATGTATAAATGCCCCCAAAAAAATGATTTTTTTATTAAAATGAACGAAATGATAATATAAATAATCTAGAAGTATTTTTGGTTGTTTGATCAAAGGACGATTTATTAATAGTTGAATAATTTTATATTTTTTTCAATTTCCCTTTGTCTTAATATTTTCTTTTGTATTCTCATGTATATTTTAAAGTATTCAGGATTCAAATTTTTTATTTTGTATTTTAACTTACATCAAATATTTTTGTCTTTTAGGAATATGATAAGTATCTTGTTCTCTCAACTTGTATAGATTTCTAAAAATTGTTTGTTTTTTTTTTGAATATATGGGATAAATTTGAAAAACTTATCATTTTCAGACGCTTTTTTTTAAGGTCTTTTACAAATTAAAAAAAAAAATGTGAACAAAGGATATGACATTTATATTGAACCTTTGATAAGAATAGTACTTATAATGTAAAATATCCTTGTACTTGTTATCTTCTCTTAACCAAGTATTTATCAGTATTTTTATTTTATTTTATTGTATTGAGGTAAAATTTTAAAATTTTATATTTTTATTTTCAATATATATTTGAGAGCTATTTACTTCCGATATTTTAATTTATTTTGAGAATGCAGGTAAATACTTAAGGATTGTGAAGTATTAAAGGTTCATGTCCTTTCTTCCTTTTTTTTTTTTAAATATTTTAAAAAATTTATTCAAAGTTATTAATTATTATTGAAAATATTTGAGAAACTGGACGAAAGTAATTGTAATTGATAATGTTTTTCTTAAAAAATATGTCATGAAGTAATTGAAAGCATTTGGAGTAGAGTGGATTCAAATATTGGGTATTTGTTTTGACGCAAGAATTTCAAAAAGCATTCTGAAAGCGCAATCTAGTGTTCTGTCTCTTCTGGAACTTTTGTTTTTATGGAGCTTATAACTGTTTATATATTAGCTTTTGAATATGATCTGATTAACTGATTAAATTTCAAGACTAACTATTCCCAAACCTTTCGCTTACGTGGACGACTTCTAAACTCCTACGCTAGTGATTTGGCACTTATTTCTAATCACCCAATTTTCCAGATTTTGAATATGACCTGACTAACTGATTCAATTTCAAGACTAACTATTCCAAGACCAATTGCTTTTGCAAGGACTACTTCTAAACTTCTACGACATTAGTTTGGTATTTGTCTCTAATCATCCAATTTTCCAATTCAAATTCATAATTTAAAATTGTTTTCATAGTCTTGAAATAAAACCAAAAAAACTTGAAAAATTTATTTCATATATAATAATTTTATTGTGTATATATATATATATATACATATATAATTGACAATCTTCCATTTTACAAAAAAAAAACAAATGTCTCTTCTAATAAAAATTAATGACAAATATCAAGAAAAAATAGAAATAAAAAATAAATTTACTAAAAATTTTCATTCCTAAAGGATTTTTAATATCCAAGAAAATGTTTTATTTCAAAACAATGCAATTTTTTTTCTATAACTATTCCTAGTATTTTATTTTTTTTCATTGCTACCTACTTCCATAATCAATTTCAAAATTTTTTATCATGTATGTGTTTGTGTTTTTAAAATTTATTACACTGTTTTTTTTCAAATATATTTCTACAAAAATTTAGAAGAAAAAAAAATTATGAGAAAATCGGAACCTAATAGTGTACTGCTGCAGTATAAAAAGACGAACAATAACCTCAAAAACAGATATTGGAAAAATATATAAAAAGTACTATATGTACTTCTAACATTATATTATATGCTACATATAAGTATGATTCGGTTTATTTACAAAATGTTCATACATTTACAAAACTAAAAAAAAAGGAAATAAAAATACCTTAAGGATTAAACATGCTATCCTAAAGGATGAAATTTTTTACTTTTGCAGTTTTTCTTAGTTACCTTACCATTTAACTATGGATTTAGGTATGATACCTATGTACATTGAGTTCACAATTTCATACCTTTCAGTTCTTTGTTTTTTTTCATATATTCTCTTTTATAAATTTTAGAAATTTTATAAAAGAAATAACAATAATGCACTTTTAAGAATTTATGCAGAAAATGTATAATACATACATTCATATACAATAAATACAAAATAACAATTTGTCTATATATAATAAAATACAGGTCCTTTATTTTTATAGTTCCTTATATTTGTATATATAAGTTGGTTAGTCTATTTTGGAAAGTGGTGCAAGTGAGCATCATTATATTATTTTTTTTTTCTGTTTTTTTTTTTAATTAAATAGTTTCTAAAAAAAAAATTGTTAATACATGAGCAATTTACGGAACGTGAAACTATTTTGCAGTATTTATATAATTCTAATTAAAAGATACAAAAAATTCTTTTTAAAAATTACGTGAAAAATATTAAAAATAAAAAACAAATTATGTGTAATCAATTAATCGTAATTAAATAATATAAATAATTAAATTCAAGTAGTTGTGTATATATATATTAATTAATTCTTAGTAATAATAGTGTCAACACCTTAAATAAAATATGATTAATATTAGAACGAATTAACCAAATTTTAAATGTCAAATAAATTGAAGACAAAAAAAATGAATACCTTTGTAAAACTAGTAAATATATATGTATTATATAATTCCTAAATAAAAAAAATTACTATTAAAAAATTATTAATTAATTATTAAAATTTATTTTGAAACGAAACTGAACAAATGGTCACCCTAATAGATTCTTTTAAGAATATGAAACACTGCATTTAAAATACGTTTAAAAAAAAAAAATAAATAAGTTAAATAATTAAATAAATATTTTAATCTATATTACTTGAATATTTTACTTCAATATTTAAATGATTATTAAATTTCTTTTAATTCAAAATTTATTGTGAATTTCCAAAAATATAATTTAATTAAATTTAATGTTAAAATTAGCATAGTGTTATAAAAATACTATTGTGAACAGTTTTTAATATTGTGAATTGTTATTAATATATTAAAATGCAACTCCTTTAATATTATTAATAAATGTCAAATCAACATTATGTCAAATGTCATTGTTGTTGTACCTTTTTAAATACAAAAAAAAAAACAACCGGTATTTTATCTTAAATTTGTCGATCTCTTTTACTCTTACACACTTAAAACAAATTTTACTTTTCATATTTTTTTATAACAATTTCCGTATAAAAATAACAAAAACAATAAAAATGAATTGTGTCTGCAACATTGTTGCATATTAAATGTTTAATAAAAAAATAGAATACATACATTTATGATGGATGCATTTAAAAAAATATAATAAAAATGTCATTGTGATTTTTAGTTTAATAAAATTGTTCTATTACTTAGATATCTTTATTTTAATATTATATTTTAACACTGCTTTATTACTGTGATTTTTTTTTAATTTTTTTTTTTATTTTAATATGTAATATTTTAATAGCTTCAAATTTTAAATAAGTTTTACTTTTTGTTTTATTAATAAAATTAAATAAAAAATAGAAGGAAAGAAAGTTAATTTTTATATTGTGAACATTTTTTTTAATATTTAAAAAATTGAGTTTTTATTTTTTTTGAGAAAATATTTTAAAATAAAGTAAAATATAATTTATGTCTAATATAATTCATATTGAATTTGATAGCAATATAATGAATTTTTTAAATCCACCAGAATATATTATAGAAAGGTAAATGGAAATTTATGGAAATATAATTTTTTGGAATATAAATTTAAATTTAAGATATTGTAATTTCTTATTATAACCTCAAATTTAATTTTGCGCTCACTTGTTTTCTTACAGGTTAGAAGGTATTAAGTTCTAGAAGTTTCTTTGTATGTAAGGCTATTGAAGGCTTTAAGAATTGAAAATAATCTTTCAAAATTCTGGATGATAATCTTAAACGTTTGTATCTATATTAAAAATCTTGATGATAATCTTTTGATTATCTTTGGAAAAATTGGAAATAAGTGTATATATATGTATATACTTTCTAATAACTAATAATTGTTATTTGGAAGCAAAATTGTTTACTGAAAAATATTTACTTATTAGAAGTACATTCTGAAATTACTACATTTTCAAATTTAAAAATTTAAATTAAAGTTCGACTTTTATTCAAATTTATTTTAATGAAACTTTTTTAAGAAAATTTACCAATTTATCATTGGGACGGTTTAAAAAGTTAATAAAATCTACCAACTAAAATAAATCTTCCAATATACATAAATAATCTAACTCAAGTTGATCATTAATCTAAATTTTTTTCAAAAAAAATACTAAAATCTATTAAACTAGTTTCGTGTAAATTATTAACTTAAATTATTACTTGTGAGGAAATACTGTCAAAAACAAATTTTTTAAATTTCTTTCCTTAAAAAAATAACCACACACTATCCATACATACCAATCCACCATGTGAAGTCTAAATTTTTGAGATAAAAATAATTGCTCTGGAATTTTAAAAAAAATCTTTAAATAAAATAAATATTTATCTAAAAATAATTTATATTATAATTATCATAAATATATTTTTTTGAGTGCGCGAACTTCTTTACCACAAGTTTTTTTTCATTTTGTTGAAATTCCATTAATTTTTTTTTTTTAAGATTTATTTTTTTGACTTTATTTTATTAATTTGTCATTTAGTTCCAATTTTATATTAATAATCACAGAATAAATATTATTTTTTTGTTTTTTTTTTAATTGCTATTAAAAAACTTTTTTCCCCCCAAAAAAAAAAAATAAAATAAAATGATTCAAATGAACTAATAATTTTCATTAAAAACTAGATTACATTTACCACGAGTTTTATATTTTCCGTGTACAGTATTCTTTGCTTTATTTCGTTCCGCTGATATTTTTTTTTTTTTTGATTGACATTCTTTTTTTTTTTTTTATTCTGTTTTTTATTTTGTACAATCACCAACCATTAAAAAATAAAAAAAAAATTTTTAAATTGCTTATTAAATTTATAAATTTAATCCAAGTATTACTGCCCTGAATTTTCTAGTATAAGTAATAAATACCAATTTGTTTGTGAATTAAGAGTGTGTATACAAGAGTCTCGAAAAAGAAATTATTATTTTTTTTTTTAATTAAATTTTCTTAAGTAAATTTTCATCATCCATCAGCTCTATAATATTTTCTTATTATTGTAATTTGTATTAATTCATATGCCCTCTCTCTTTCTATCTTTTTTTTATATATTAAAATTAAATTAATTGAAAAAAGTCGATGTGTTTTTCCTTTTATATTTTATTTTTATTATTTTTTTTTTTTTTTAGAACAATTTATAAGGTCAATTGATGTGATGTTTAAATTCTATACAAAGAAAAATTTTTTTTTAACAGTTACTAACAAAAAATTGATTCCAATAAAAATATAAGTACTAGGGTCTGAGAACTAAAGTGGCCTAACCTTCTAAAAAACTATTGGCTGTCGTTTTGCGTAAATCGTATAAGAAAGAATTTAAAATAAAATTGAGATGTGTGCTTAAAAAGGTCAACATTCGGTGGCAACTGTGTTAACATTTTGCCAAAGTGGTGCACTAACCTTTATGGCTTTTTTCAAAAATTTTTTTTTTGGGATGGGCCATTTTGGTTCTGAGTCCTTTTCCTTAATTATACAAAATTTTTAAGTAACTCACATATTTTAATACCAATTTTTTACTTAACTCTTTTAAATTGATACTGAAGTTGTACAAAATTTTGAAGGATCTTCGATTCATATGATGGTCCGATTTCGGAAGTTGTGAAGAAATTTCTTTTAAGTAACGGTTAAACAAATGGATCATATTATAATGTATTTTGGTCGTTCATGAATAGTTACTAATCTTATAAAGAAAATGAGTTTTATGTTGATGTACAGTGGTTTGTACATTGTGTTAGTTATTTGTACTAATAGTTCAACTGCAGACATGGAAAATTCACTTGTAATTAGATTATGTATAATAGGTATTAAAATTACAAAACTTAACTAAGATGATTGCAATATAGAGATTTAATTGGATTGCTGCCCCCGTGTACAGGGGGCTCTCTCTCTGTCTGGAAATTTTTTTTTTTTTTATTAAACATTCAAAATGGTTTCAAAATTATTTCCATAACTGTATTTTAAAATATGTACTTATAAAATTATAACATAAAATATCTATAAGTATTAAAATAAAATCTATTTTCTTCAATTTTTTTTGCTTCTGTTCTTTTATTATTCGTTTTATTTTTTCTTTTATTTATTTTCACATTTCATCGTTCAACGTTCTTATCAAATTCGTTTTAATCGTTTCTCTTGCTGCTGTTGTTGCTGTTGTTGTCATCGTTGATTTTATAGTAGTTTCGGTTTTTTTCTGTATATAATCGGTTGTGTCTTTAAAAATGTTTAAGAAAATCGCGCTTTTTTCAGCTTTTTTATATATGTACATACATATTTTTATTTGTATAAAATTAAGGTGATCCACTTCCTAGATTTCTCAAGTATTTCTTAATTTAGTTTTTTTGGTTTTTTTGTTGAATTTTATTATTTATTTTATTATTGGGGCTACATTGGGCCAAAAAATACAACACACTACACAAACTTAAAATAAAAATTTATTCTTTTTTAGACTCTCATTGAGTAAAAAAATTTTTTTTTTGTATAATAATAGTATATGAGGTTAATATATATATTTATATAATAAATATGTATATATATATGTATATAAAAACATACAAAACAAAGTACGTAAAGGATGAATAAAATAAAAAAAAATCTTGTAAAGAAGAGGAATAAAAAAGGCCAAGCTAAGAGCAATCGTAAAAATTTTCAGATTTTAATAAAAGAAATTATAAGTTTTAGGAAAAAGTTGAAAATACTTTTAAAATAAAATTATTTTTTAACAAAATGCAAAAAGAATTAAAAAACGCGCGCGTAATCGTACACAACACTTAAGAATAAACAAAAGAAATTAAAAAAAAAAAAACACAATGAGTGAGAATTGAAATTAGAAATTAGAAAATAAGGTGAAAAAATAAACAAAAAATTCAATGAAGAAATGTTTTAGTGAAAATTTGTTTATTTGTGAATAGAAAGTATAAATTTTATTTTGTAGAATTTGTTAGAAATTTAAAATATTATAAAAAAACGAGGAAGATTATAGTTGCCCTTGTCAACTTTTAGATACCCGTGCATACCCACTATGGTGTATAAAATAAACCGTAATTTACTTCTCTTATACATTTAACTCATTACCCCATAATTTTGACGTAAAAAAAAAAAAAAAAATTAACAAAAAAAAAAAAAAAGTCACAAAACAAAAAACAAAATTTTCATTCATTGTCCCATAACTTTAGCTTAAAAAAAAAAAAAAAAAATTAACAAAAAAAAAAAAAAAATCACAAAAAAAAAAAAAAAAAGTTTTCATTCATTGTCCCATAACTTAAGCTTAAAAAAAAAAAAAAAAAAATAAAAAAAAAGAAAAACAACAAAGAAAAAAAAAAACAAAAAAAAAAAATTGGCCCACCCTAAAAGTCCGATGGTCCGAGTGATGTCCAACTTTGCCAAGTAACTTGCCCTATTAATTTACCTGCCCAATTTTAATTTTAACCTTGTAGCTTTATTAGATTCACAGTTATTGAATCGAAAACTTTGTATGGCAGCCCTCCGAAAATGGGGCCCTAACATTTTGAAACTTCATATAAGTGCTCGATTCATTATATAACTAACCGTGTGTAGTTTTCAGCCTCGTAGTATAATTAGTTTTGAAGAAATTCATATTGGTGCAAAGAAGTTGTATGGCAGCCCCCCATAAATGGGGCCCTAACATTTTGAAACTTCATATAAGTGCTCGATTCATTATATAACTAACCGTGTGTAATTTTCATCCGCGTAGTATAATTAGTTTTGAAGAAAAATTCATATTGGTGCAAGGAAGTTGTATGGCAGCCCCCCGAAAATGGGGCCCTAACATTTTGAAACTTCATATAAGTGCCGGAGTCAATATAAAACTAACCGTGTGTAATTTTCATCCCCGTAGTATAAATAGTTTTGAAGAAATTCATATTGGTGCAAAAAAGTTGTATGGCAGCTCCCCGAAGCCTTGGTCCGATTTTAACCAAAAACAATAGGGAACCTAGAAATTGTCTAAAAATGACTTTGTGTGAATTTCAAGACTCTAGCCCTTTTAGTTTTTGAGTTATCGTGATGACACACGGACGGACGGACGGACGGACAGACAGACACACATAGCTAGATCGACTAATTTTTCGATTCTGAGCCGATACGTACCCTTGACACTATATCTAGCTCGTCTAGATCGATGCGTTACAAACGGAGGAGCAAATCTAATATACCCGATGTTCATATATATATGCACGGGTATAAAAACACACATTAATCTAATATCCCCAATTCCAATTTATAAAAGAGAATAATAAACATTCAAAATTATAAGAATAAGTGAAAAGTGGTGTGGTGTTCTTTGATTTTGATTAGATTATTATTTTTTTTTGTACTTTCTGCATTTTTAGTATTCAGAAATTCTTCTTTTATAAATTTGTTTCCTTAATTTTGTTAAACGAATAGAATTTGGGTAAAATTCTTTGAATTCTATTCAAAAATAAGTTCATATAAGTGTTTTGGATTATATTTACGGTTTGTTTATATTGTTATAACTTTAAACTTTCTGGAAGTGTTCTTTTGAACTTCCAATTATTAATACACCATTCTTAAAATAATAAGATAAAATAAAACGTTTATTATGTTATGGTTATTTTTTATAAATATTAAATATTTAAGTATGGCAATAGACCTAATTTTTGAAATTAAAAAAAAAAAATAGGTATTTAATTATGATAATACTACTCATTATATAAAGACATATAGCTTCTAGAAGTTTTTTAATTGTTTCAGATTTTATAAAACCTTCAGATAACAGAATAACACGTTCTTTAAAATATTGTGGGATGAAGATATTCTTATTCAAACTATAATGTCAAATGTAACTTAATATTTTTTTTAATCAAATGTTGTGGATCCTATTGCACCAACACTAATCACTATTGAAATAATAATTACTTTGATAAGTAATCAAACTTCGTGAGATTGTTGCCAAATATGGTATTGGTGCAATAAAAATATCGGGAACATGCAATAAGGTGAAATGAAAAAAAGCCAAATTACACTTTTTTGTGTTTAATTCAATATCACATTGGAATTAAAACTAAAATCAAAATTTCTTAATTTTCGGCTTTATTTCATTTTTACAAATTTTTGAAAAAGATTCAGTTAATATTTTTAAAAAAAAATATTAAGTTACATTTGACATTATAGTTTGAATAAGAATATCTTCATCCCACAATATTTTAAAGAACGTGTTATATTCTGTTATTTTACAAATTTTACAAATTTTTGAAAAAGATTTGTAAAATATGAGATAAGTCAAAATTTAAATTCTACAGCCCAGTAATCAACGGCTTAATGAATATTATGATTAAAGAAACTGAAGCCTAGTTTAAAATAAACTTAAACTTGGTGAATACCCTAAACTCCTTAAAAGAGTGGAAAAGGAATAAAAAAAAAAGTCAAAATTAGTATTGTACCTTTTTCCAGAATATTTATATACTATAAATAAAAATCCAGAAATTGGCTTTATTTGAATTTTTCATATTGAATATCACCAAAATTCAAAAATTCATTTTTTGGCTTTATTTCAAATATTATAATGAAATAAAGTCAATTGGCTTTATTTCATTTAGCTCTTTTTGCATGTAGCCAAAATATTTATAACGGATTATTTCATTTGTGACAAGTTGCTTGATGCAATAAAGCTCTGATTCTCTTATTTCCGAATATTGTGAATTAATTTAAATCAAATTTAATCAAATTACAGGGAATAATACTCTATAGTGATTTGGGGTATATTTTTTTTCTTCTTAGTGAAATCCTATACTATTTAAAAATAATCGAGTTCTTCAAGTTATCTAATAATTTTTAGAATTACAATTGAATATCATAGATATGTATTTAATTCTTAACTACTAACTACTTATCTACGATGTAAATTAAAAAATTTATTTAAAACTCAATTACTAATTTTAATAATTTTAAAAAAAATTACTTTGCAGAAATAACATTGTACGTAAATGAATTAATATATACTTTTAATATAAATATTAACATATCATATTTATTTATTATATAAAAGTTATATATATATATATATTAAAATATAATTTATCAAAACTCCCCTTAAACAAGAAATGTAATACAAAATTGATTGTGAATTGTGATTCAATTTTTTATAATTGGGAATTCCACTTTTATTCATTTTTAGATTTTTGAAATCATTTGTGATTTGATAATTTCTCTGGGAACGGAAATATTTAATTTTTTAAAATTATATTTATATGTATGTACTTTAATTTAATACAAGTATTTCAAATAAAAAAAAATATACTTCCCCACAAAAACTATATAAACACATATACTTACATCTTACCATATTTTTTCACATATCCTTGATGATGTAATATGAATCGATCTTTAGCAGTTTCCTTTTATTTGGGTCTCCTTTTACTATATGACTACCTAGATTGTGTTACTACCTGAGGTTAAATATATATATTTAAACAGTTGTAATCATGCAGTTTTTTTTAGTCCTTTTTTT
Source organism: Dolichopus griseipennis (assembly GCA_963082915.1). Lineage (NCBI taxonomy): Eukaryota > Metazoa > Arthropoda > Insecta > Diptera > Dolichopodidae > Dolichopus > Dolichopus griseipennis. Next base: position 17,918,718 of record OY720441.1, read on the forward strand.
TCTGAAATTCATTGAATAAAATTTTTTTTGCTACTTTACACACTACTCTGCAATATATAGAAGGTAATTTTATATCAGGGAACTTTTAATTTCTTTTGTTCCATCCACCTATTTTTTATGGGGAAATTTATATTTTTTGTTTTAGTTTATCCCAATTTTTTTTTATGAAATAATTTTATGTTAAAAAAATTTTAATTTTTAATTGTACTTAAAGTTGACATATTAGGAATTGAAGTTTAATTTAGCTGGGCCCGGCGGCCGTCTTGTTATTCTGTTATAGAATTATAATTTTTATGTAATCTGGAATCTGAATTTTGCGTTGAACTTGAAAATATTCAAAAACTAAAAGTACTTAACAAACAGATTACTTTCCAACCTAATCCAATTCGAATCGATTACTTTTAACTTAAGGAAATGTGTTCTGACAGAAGGCGTTTTTTTTTTAAATCTTAGCAAGGCATAAACTGTCAAAAAAAAAAATCGCTAAATTTTTTTGGCTCTGAACGTTCAGATCTTTTTATTCGTATGTTTTTTTTTTTTTTTAATCAGAGCCTGTTCTACGTGCTCACGGTATTATATCGAGCACGGCTGAGCAAAATAAAATACAAAGACATTTTGACGTTTGTTTAGGATTTTACTTGTAATTTGACAATTTAAAAAGTAACTAAAATAAAAATGACAGTTTTTTCAAATCGTGTTTTTTTATTAAATCAGAATTCTCTGAGAGTAATTTGTTCATGCTCTGCTTAGAGCGTGCTCATTTTGTTCAGATCTATGCTCTGATTTAAAAAAAAACGCCTAAATAAAAAATAAAACAAACTAAAATCGCAAAGCGGTCAAAAATTCAATCGCTTAAATAGTGATTTATATTTATAAACACATAATTGAGCCGCTACCGGCAATTTTGTGACCCAATAAGCCGATTAGTATATGTATATATGTTTTACATTAAATAACAACTGTCAAAATTTTGACATTAAAATTCATCACACTTTGTAATCAAAATTTGTCTTCTTTAATTTGTCAAAATTTTATTCAGAGAAATAAGTGTTGCCGTTTGGCAAAGTGCCTAAATGAATTACTGTATTCAGAAATAAGTACTTTTTAATTAAAAATTTTTCAACTGTAATCAACATACAGTTACAATTTTTTAATATATTCCTAAATGTACTTTTTGCTTCTCTGTTTTCCTTTTGAATTTAAAATTAAACTAAATAATATGATATATAACAGAGTAAGTATATCAATTTCTCTGTTGCAGGGAGGAAGTGTATCCCAAAATAAAAAAAATTAAAGTGTACTTAACCAAAAAAAGTTGAACCCCAATCTTTATTTAACACCTGTATAATTTAATTTTTGTTTCTTTTTTTTTTTAAAGTATAACTGAATTATATATTATATAGTTACAATTCATATTTCCAGGTTGTAAATAATATGCATATGTCCTGTTAGTATGTATGCATGTATATTAAAAATATATATATAATTCAACATTAAAAGGTAAATAAACCTGTAGAATTAAAAAAAAGTACCAAGGAATATTATAGGAAAAAAAATTTAAAGGGGTTTTATATGCATTCTAATATATACTTATACATAAAACTATATATAAGTATGTATATATATTAATACCTTTGTGAAGTCATGCAAAGATCATATAAAATGATGGGAGCAGTTCAGGAAGATGAAAAAATACTTGTTTTTTTTTGGTATTTTTTTATGTTTGACACTTTTGCTCTACTTTAAAAAAAAATTAATATTTCCCCTTAGGTATATATATATGTATATAGTTTGTTTTTGTTGTTGTTTTACTTTTATAATGTGCATTAAATATGAATGTAGTTTTGTATGTGACAGGAAAATTTTAGTAAAGTTGCATGTTTATTTTCATTGAATTTTCTCTGAAAGTTTGAGAGTTTTTTAATTTGTATTTTAAATTTCTTTAGATTTTTGATTCGGAATTTTGTGTGTATGTATGTGGAGTTTTATATATATACTTAATTAGATGTTTTGTACATATAAATGAAAACAATTAAGTTTAAAGTTCATAGTAATTATGAGTTAGAAGTTTTAGAGGTAACTAATGTGCTTGTATAGTGTAATTTAATGCAAGGCAATTTGTATATTATAGATGGAATTCCAACATTTTTTCTTAGTACAAAGTTGTGAGACATTTATGTGATGTCAAATATTCCATTATCCCGAAAATTCGCTTTTGGCGCTTACGACTTTTTTTCTTTAGCATGGCATGGCAGCATAGTTCCATATTACAGTATTTTATTGAATCTTCTCTGAGTCTTCCATTGCCTCTAATATTTAATTTATATTGTGATGAAAATATAGAAGTCCATTCCATTAATTTACATTGCATTTTTGATCTGTGACTTATAAATATAAATTAAAATTACATATTAGTAAAACTAGATTTTACTTAATAGTTTTGCAAAAGTCTACTTAACTGTTATATTTTAATTTCAATTTTTATGTTATGTTATACTTAATTTAATTTCATTGTCATAAGTGTTCGGAATAAGATACAATTTAATTCCAATATAGAAATGTGATAGAGTTCAACGAATTCAAAAAAGTTCAACGATTCTTTTTCCTTAAATAATATTTAATTTATAAATAATTTTTGAATATTTCAATAATTATTAAAACATACAATAAATTGATTAAATATACAATTTTGTTACTCAGTGGTCCAATTTTAACAAAACAAAATGTATATTATTTATTAAAATTTATTTAACCCTATTTATATTTTAATTCTTATCTTCTGAAAATTTGTTGTTTTTTAATAAAAAATACAAAAAAAAAAAATTAAACAAAATTAATTTTATTTTAATTGTTTATCGTGCACTAATTTGTTTTAATTTTATTTCTTGTTTATTTCTTGTTTATTTTTTTTATTTAAATACCAACACAATCGCGATGAACAAAAAGTATCTTAAAATGAATAATATCCCAAGATACAAATATAAAATTATGAGATAACGAAAAATTCCATTTAAAATTAAATTTAAAATTATGACTACAAAAAAAATTAATAAACATAATTCAGAACTTAAATTCAGGATAATAATTTAATTAAAATGCGATAAGATTTTTTAGAAATTTGGAAAAGGGGTAATTTTTTTTGCAAAACGGACAAGGCGACGCTCAATGTTAAAATTATTTAAATTTGTTAAAACTTATTTTGGGGAATTAAAAATCGATGTATAAATACTTAAATGTAGTATTACAAACTATTAATTCTGTAGATACAGCACAATTTAAGAAAGAAAGTGAGGTAATTTGGGTTACTTATCTTCTTAAATTAATATTAAAAATTAAAAAAAACTGGGGAACCATCTGCTCCATCAATGTATGTATATTATATGTTTAAAATGCCATCATTTTAAGTTTTCTTATAGTATAAAATCCAAATTAAGATCTCCAAACACAAACTTAAATACACTTAAACTGTAAAATGTAATATAAGTTAATAACTCTTTATTTTATCACTTATAACTACTCTTTTATGTTTAGTTTTTTTTTATATTAAAATTCTTCAGAATTGCATTTCTCACATATTCCATTTTTTTTTCTACATATGTATATACATACGTATCACATTTATTTATTTTTATTTTTAAATTTTTTTTTTAGATTGCCGGTAGTTAACGAATGTCCGGCAGGTCAAACTGCTAGAGTAACATCCAACCTGCATTCATCAACAAGTACAATGGCGGTTAGTCGTGTACCGTCACCGCCATTAACAGAAGTAAATACACCAGTAGCAGAAAATTGGTGTTATACACAGGTGAGTTTTAATATAATTTTACAATTTATATACTATATACTATATGTTCATCATATATATACTATAGTATATAATAAAAATAATAAAAAATAACTTAATAATAAAATCAAATAAAAAAAAAAAAAATTAACAATAAAGAAATAAACTAAAAATTAAATATAAAGAATTAAAAAATAAAATAAAATAATAAAAAATGAGGTTTTATTCTCAATTACTTTGGCCTTATTATGTCAATTTAGTTTAAAATTGAATTTTTGTATTAAAAAAAAAAAGACGGTTTTGAAAAAACCAGGAACAAAATAAAATACATTTATACATAATAAATGTTTAATTAGAGTAAGTTAGTATTATAAATTGAGGTGGGCGATTAATTCAATAAAATGTATAGGGGGGAAATTTTAATTTATATTTAATTTTTCAAATAATTGTTTTAAAAGGTTTTTTTTCTTTACAAAAAAATGGTTTGTTTTACAAGTGATTTAGGACTAACCTCAATATTAGAATAAATTAGAGCAAAATATTTATTTCTAATTAAAATATTGTTTTAAGAGAACTGAGTTGTTTAAATTAGTTTAGGCACTTCGAGAAAGTTAAATATTAAAAGTTATAGGACGAAAGAAAACTTTTTAAATTAAAGTTAAGTCAAATAACGGTATTTCCTCAAAAATTTTAAAATGCATAACTAAACAGCTTAATTTTACTCAATCTCAAGTTTTAATTGGTTTGAGTATTTCCAATTGTAAGTTTATGATTTAAAAATATAGAACCGTACCAAGTACTGAGTATTGAGTACTCATTACCCTACACTATTAATCAACAGAAAGTAATGTAATTCGAAACAGAGTTTTTCTATCTAAAACTTTTATTCAATTCTGACTAAATAATTAATACTAAATTCGTAAAATTAATCACACCTTTTATTTGTGTTTTAATATATACATATATTATATACATATATTCAAAAGTTTTGAAGAAGATTCTTATTAAGAGTTAAAATTCAACCACTCGTGTTATTTTTATTCATTAATCATTACACTCATTAGTGTTAATTTAAATAAGTTTATTATAATTTAAATAAAATACAAGGAGAAGAATTTTAAACAAAAAGTTTAAACAAATTATAACTTATAAAACTAACCAAATTTTTATTGTTTTGAATTTAGAGACATTCTCCTGTCAAAATAATATAAATCACTCTTCAAAGTAATAAATCTTAAAGATATAAAAAAAAGGAACACAAAGAAGATTACTTTAAAAGAAGATCGGATCAAATTGATAAAATTAAATTAAAATTAAAAAATAAATATTAATACTTATTAGAGATTTTAAAAATGATTTTTTTTAAAGAAATAATGAAATTTAATTTTAGTGTTACCATAGTTACCAATTTTTGAATATTTCAGCTGCTATAAGTTCTGTTTCATATTTTTAGTCACAATCTTACAATTACAGATAAAATTAAATAAACTTAAATCAATTAAATATGAACTTTAAAGCTATTGAGGAAATGCCGTTATTTATTTAATTTTAAGCCGTTTTATATTAAGATGTTTCGATTTTAAATTTTTAAGATTAATATAAAATGAATAAATCGAATTTTTTTTTTAATTGAATGTAACAAGATGGTAACACTAATAATATATCATAAGAATGATATCAACATATTTTTCTTATCAATTTTTTGACGTAAATCTTGTAGTCTAATCTTTAGTTTCTTTATTTATTTTAAACTTAAATCAGTAAATGACCCTGAAACCGCAGTCAATCTAAATCATTAATTTTATTTTACCTGCCATGTCTGCGTATTGATTCATTATTTTTATAAATTTCGAAAAAAAAATTAGAAAGATTTTCAACACTTTCATCCATCCACTTAGCATCAAATTTTGTTTTGTTGTTCATCTTTTTTTTTTAATCTATAATAGAATTTCAATGATAAGGGAATATTTTCGAAAGAATTCAATAAATCAATTTGATTTATTAACTTAATGGGTTTCTTGTTTTTATATTCCTCCCTTTATATTTGGTCTCCTACCATTTTTTAATACCATTTTTTTTTTTTTTGGAACTTCTGAAAATTACTTTCTATGAAAAACCTTGAATTTTGGTTTTTGACAAATGATCTTATATTTAAGATTCTATTGACTGACAGGTATTCAAACATTTTGTATCTTTTTACATACATTATTCTAAATAATCAAATCAAACTTCTTACTCTTAATTTTATTTAATGCATCTTCAGATAAATGATATAAAATATGTTTGTATATAAAGAAAAACAAACTTATCATCCATTTCTAGATAACAAAAAAATGTCAGTAATCAGTAAAACAATGGAAAGATTTATATGTACATTTTTTTTGAAATCTTAAGTCTGAACACTTCCAATCATACGAACAAAAATGTAAATTTGTTATACAAATGATAAGTGAATTAAAAGTAAATTATCAAATTTATTCAAATCATTCTTTGTATTTTGATATTTTATCAAATTTTAAAAATCGATATTTGTATTGTGTCCCAGAATAAATTGATGAATTATATTCTTGATTTGTTGTCTTTGTTCTGATTTTTATTAATTCAAAAGGTTTTTAAGAAATTTTTTAAGATTTAAAAGAATTTAATAATTGTAAAAGAATGCCTATTTATATTGGTTAAAAGAATAAGAAATATTTCAAGTAAATAATTCAATAAGAACTTTGCATTACTTCATGCATTACTTTATGCATTACTTTGTGAATTACTTTATGCATTATTTTAATACAAGATCAACAAATTACTATGTTATGAGTTATTTAAGGTACAAATTATAAAAAAATTAACAAAATTTGATAATAAAAATTTACAATAATTTGATAATTAATTAAATTTTGTATTTGAAATTGTTTTTAAAATATTAAAAAAATTGATAATAAGAACGGAAAAATAATAATTTATTATTATGAATAAAAGAATTTACAAAATTTGGTAAAATTCCATGTTGACTAAGTCAACAAAATATAAATTAAAAAAGTATTCGATTTTATTACAAAATCACATGAAAGCAACGAATTAAATATAAAAATTTATTAAAGTAATAAATTTGTTTTCCGTCACTCTTTAATTTTGTTTTATTATTAAAAAACTTTGAAGACGAGAAGCCATTCTGAAAATAATCAAAACAATCTAATAAATAAGATCTTATATATAATTTATACATTGTACCTTGAACTTTTACACCAGTTTTGTATATGGGGTTTAAGTCTGATTTCTACTGTAATTGCAGTATAATATTTAGGATATTATAATTGTATAAAATAAAATGTTAGAAATTTGGTAAATCAACCCCATTCTGAATATCTCCAATATAATTGGGTTCGTAGAAATAGTCAATAAAGACTCAATAAGACTGGACTTAAGTTTTCAGTCAATCGATAGGTTTCTTTAGTCAGCTAGAGTAGAGTAATAGTCAGTTTTAGGTTTAATCTATTGTTAAAGAGTGGTATTTAATTTTTAAATTTAATTAAATTTAACCTTACTTTATACGAGTATGTAATTAAATGACTAAATCTTGTACGTGACTCATTTTAAATTGTATCTCAGCTTAGATGAAGATAATATTGAAATATGAAGTATTTAAAAGGTATTTTTTAAATATACAATAAATATTAAAGTATCTTGGGATATAAGACAAATTAAATACCAAAGACGCATTAGATAAAAAAAATAAACATTGAACCCTTGTCAAATACCAATTAGTATATCATCACTGTTTTACATCAATCTTTTGAATATTGTGAATTCAAAAATTAGCAAAAAATCAACAAAGTATATAAAAAATTTCGCGATTTATTGAAATTCCAAAAAATTTATATATATATATATATTTCTATACTTTAGCAGCTATATTATAAATTGAAAATCAAATTAAACTTGACTGTTTAATGTCAATATATTTCAAGGTCTTCTTCGGTTATAATCGCAGTTAAATACTGTCTGGTTCTTTTTATTTTATTTTATTTCATTTAATTTTTTTATTAAATTTTGTTTTATTAATTCTCTTTAAATGTATATATATATATATATATATTTAATCATTTTCATTTTCATTGTGCTTCAAGAGAATTTGGGTGAGAGAAGGAAGAATAAAATATAAAATTAATTTTAAGTCAAGTCAGTCAATGACTGTATTAAAAAAAAATTTTGTATAGGTGTATAAAACACATAAATAAAAAAACACAATGATGTCTATTAAAATAATATAATAATAATAATATTGAAATAATGATAATTGTTCTATAAAAACACACACTTACTCATATACAAATTACGAATAGCATAAAAGATTTGTCAAAAAAGTTAGTGACTATTAACAATAATGTTTAATCAACATTTAAACGATTTAAAATGTGATTTAGGATCAAAAGAGCTTAATGGACACTATAACTAACTACATGGTCATTAAATTTCGAATATTTGTTTTTTTCTAAAAAGTTATTTAATATACATATCACATGAAACTATAGAATACTAGATTTTAATACAAGGTTAAAACTATAATATATATAATTATAACTTTCGAAGGACATTCATTTTCAGTTTGAAGGATATTTAGACACAAATTAAAAATTGAATTATCATTGATTTTATTTTTGATATACATATATATATATATATACATATTATATATATATGTAATAATGAAAAATCAATTTTCTCTATTCTATTTACTCTAAAATTACTGACTTGTAAAAACAAATAGCTGTCACAAGTTAATTAATAGTTAAGGTTGCCGTGTGTATCGACTATAAAGGAAAATTCATTGAAATTTATATCTTTTTTTTTATTCTACATATTAAAATTTTAATGTATCTAATTAAATAACACTGAAATTTTAATATTATATAATATAACACTGACATTGATTTTTAAATATAAAGTAGTCGAACTTGTTGACACTTCAATTAACTGTAATAACTGTCATAATACTGTCAAATCTGTCGAACTCTGTAATACTATTAAAAAATTAGTAATATTCAATCTAATATTAATTTTTGAATATAATAAAACTGAAAAATTTTTCGAACATAGAAGAGTTCCATGAGTATATATATATATAACATATATATCTATATTCGATAATTTGAGCTTCATTGATCTGAAATTCATATTTTTGCAATACGGTTGAATATATTTTTCCAACAAATTTTTTTTGTAATTCATTATTTATTTGTAGTTTGAGTACATCTAGAAAAATACTTTGTGTGATTAAAAAAGTTTGTTTGTTGTTTTTATAAAAAAAAAAAAACACTTTTTTGTTTAATTTATTTCATGTGTGTATAATATGAAATAATTTTTTTTTTTATTTTCTATTTATATATATATATATATATATTTTCCCTTTTAACTATTGTTATATACTAAAATAATTTTCACATCAAATATTACAAAAAAAAAAGGAGAAAATCTATCAAAGGAAAAATTTTTATAAAAGAAAATTCTATTTTTGTTTTTACAAATATCCTGTGAGAGAAAGTAACTGGTATTTTTATATAAAAAAAAAGAAAAATTGGAACTACATAGCTATTACTTTATATTTTATTTATTGTGATTTTTTTTTTATAAATGTTCACTAGCATTTTTATTATTTTATGGATCTCTACTTATATCGTATGTTATTTTGTATTTTCCATTTTTCAAAGTTATTTTATAAAATATATATATATACATATTTATGTTTATCAATGCATATAGAATAATAAATATATTGTATCTGAAGGTTCTAAATATATGCTCCAAATATAGTCAAAGTTAAAATTACTTTTTGATGTATTTTTTTTTTAAAGTATCATTTTTTTAATGTTTTAACAATGACGAATTTTTTAAAATAATTTTAGTAATTTCTATTAGAGACTTTTAGAATTGAACTATAGATAAACTATAAGTACATCAATATACCAGTTAAAAAATTATTAAAAATGAGGAATTAGTTGTTCAGAGTAAATCTTTTTTATTAGATACTTAATCTCTAATGAAATGTATGTATACTATAAGAGGATCAATGATGAAGTCTCTTATATATGATCCTTTATATATGAATTTAAATATTTAACCTCTGTAAACACATTTTAAGGAAATATATGGACTATTCAGGGGAGCATTCAATAATCTCAGTTTAGTAAATGTCCGCGTTCAAAAATCTCGTTTTATAGTTGTTTTTACAAATTTTTAAATCAATGTTTTTTATTGCAAAATATCGCCTTTTTAAAAAATCTCGTTTTTAAGGACTAGAACTGAATACAATATCATAATTACCAGCCTTTTCCAGAATATAAAAAAAGATATATTCTAAAACAAGATTTTTGAACCAGATTTTGTGAAACGAGATTTATTAATCCGAGATTTCGACCCCAATCCATTTTTCAGATACTTTTCAGATTATAAAAAAAAAAAGAGATTTTCGAAAAAAGGTTTTTTAACAAGATTGTATGATTTGAGATTTTTTTAAAGAGATTTTGTGAAAACGAGATTTACTAATCCGAGATTTCGACCCTAACTCATTTTTCACTCAAAAGATTACTTTTCAAAAATCAAATATTCTCTATTAGTGTCAGTGACTTAAATCTAATTTCATTAATATAGTTAATTTTAAAAATCAAAAAAAAAAATTCCATTCTTAATACATTTGTAACCACTTGTAAAGAATATTATAAAATCCAGGAAATGTACACTTGAAAATGCACTCATCAGTCATTACTCATCACTAAGTTATTGACTGAAGTGCACTTAATATTACAGAATATTAAAAAAAATAAGTTTTTAATATAATGAAATTTAGAATAATTCCCCCAATTTGAATATTTTGTGTATATGTTGAAAATATATTATATATAATATATGTATATATATAAGTATGTATAATAGATATTTGGTTATCATAGTTGTAAATTTATTTAATGAAAATTCTAAAATTTGTTCTAGTTTTTTGATTACAAGGTATTTTCGAAAAATTTTCGAACTCTATAACAACGGAAATCTCAATAATCAAATAATTAATTTAAATCTTTATTAATCTTTATTTTAAAATTGATTTTTAATTAAATCATAACAATAGATAATTTAATCCATTCATTTTAATTTAATAATCATTTCATGAATTTAAATTTTTTCGAAAATTCAAATTTTTAATTATCGAAAGAATTTTGAATAATGAACTTTTTATTTCAATAGTATCTTAAAATAACATTTTATTTATTTAATACATATATATATATATTACAATTTATACATTTTTTTTATGTTAAACTGTGTTGATTTAATTAATCACATTAATAAAATGATAATAAATAAAAAAAAAATCCAACACAAAATGTTACTTGCATTATAGGTGCATTGTCTGTGTCGGTTTATTTCTTTTTATAACAAATTTTTAATGTTCGAAAATAAAAACAATCCAATAAATTCTAAAACCTGGAAATTGAATATATATTTTTATAGTTGATTTTTTAATTGTTTTTTATTTTAACCACAACAAATTGGAATATATATATATATATAGAAATATATTTACTAGATTGCATATAGTACAGTAGTACATAATATGAATAGTTAGTTGCATGTCAATGTACATTCATATCTGGCATTGGTTTATTTTTGTAAATTAAAATAAATAAAAAAAAAACAAAACATAAAATAGGTAGTAATGGTAACCACCTTAAGTACAATAACCTTTCTCTTCCTTAAAAAAATATATATATATATATATATATATATATATATATATATGAAAAAAACAACAATAAAATATCAATATTAACTTTTTTTCAATATATATCGTATATAGATACCCTAATGTTTACACAACCAAATAAATATTAAATATATATATATATATATATATGTTAAAAAATTATAATTCAAGAATCATTTGTTCCGCGATTCTTGAACTTAAGGTTAAAAACATAAATCACTGTTTAAAAAAAACTATATCCAATGACTATATGTTATATAATATATATGTACTATATATACCTATATTGATTTATAGTGTACATGCAAAAAGACCAAATGAAATTAAGCCAATTGAGTTTATTTCATTATGAACGTGAGTTTCTGAATAAGGATGAATTTTCGAGTTGGATTCAAAATCAGGGTATTTCCCTTTTACAGGTAATTTATATATGTGTGTTTATGGGGGGGATTCTGAATTAAGAGAGGTTTTAGAATTCAGTTCAAAATCAGCGCATTCCCTCCTGATTCAGAATCTGGTATATTCACTTTATTATAATCTGAATTTTTATATATATGTGTATAAATATTCTGAAAAAAGCGGCATTACTAATTTTGATTTATCCCAGGCTTAAAATATTTTTGGCTTTAATTATAATTTTGGTTTTATTTCAAATGTGGTATTGAAATAAAGTCAAAAAAGTTCAATTTGACTTTATTTCATTTGGTCTTATTGCATGTACCCGATTTAAATATGTAATATATAACATAGATATGTTTATTTTTTAAAATTTTTTATTTATTAAAAAATTATAATTCCTCGTTTTTTTTTTCATAACTTTTTAAATTGTTTATAATATGATAGGCTCATTAAATTTTATTAACAGAATAGGTACTCTTCTTGAATTTTAAATAGAATTTTACATATAGTTTGGGGTGTTTACACACGAGACACTAATATATGATAGATAGTGCTGACTGATATTTATTATTATTAAAGAATTTAAAAGTTCTTTACTAGAGCGTTACTTCTTTTTTAAAATAAATCTTGAAAGAACTTTATTAACTCATTCATTACATATATGTATCCACAGTACATATTAATTATTCTATTTAAGTATAATATAAGTTTTTAAAGTGAAACTATAAGGTTTAATACGCGTTATACATAACAATTAATTTTAAATATATGAAGTTCGGTAAACACTATGTTTAATGAACACATAGGAGTTATTAATAATAATAATTTTAGATTACGAGATTATAACCTTTATGAATATTTCACCTGTAAAAAAATTTCAATATATTTATAGATACAGATACAAAAGTGGTAATATATATGTAATACATTATATAATCTGGTAGTTTAGATTTTTTTCCTATATATCTAAGACCTTAAGTTTCTAAGTAAAATTAAGATTCTAAAAAAAAACACGGAAATACTATTAAATTTATATACTCTATATACTAACTACTTATTAATTATATTAATAAAAATTAATAGTAGATAAGTAAATTTAAAACATAAAGTAAAATGTGTTTTTTTTTTACACTAAGAAGTTTAAAGAAGAATTAGGTACTTAAGATTTGGATCACTGACCTTTAGTAATTAAAGTTTTACTATTTATTAATAGTTCATATGAAGTTCAACTTTATGAAGTTGTAAGTTCTACTTATTTTCAATTAATTTAGAGTGAAAATTTTCATTCAAAACTATTCATAATATTTAAAATGATTTATAAAAATAAATATACATTTTAAAAGTTAGATATTAGTTTACAATTTATAGTTTTTGCATACCAATTCTTTTTTATTTTTCCAATAAATTATAAAATAACTTGATATTCTATATTCTATTTCATTTTTAAAAATTTATATTTATTAATATTTTGTGCATTTTTTAATTGTTTATTTTTATGGTCAGATAAATAAAAATTATTCAGTATTTTAATTTTTTTTTTTTTATAAATTATAAACAAAATTTTAATTTTGATATAAACATTTATATCAATTTTAATTTGAAAAATTTTTAGTAGAAAATAAATATTATTATAAAATAACAATTTCAGATAGAAAAATTTATTAATAATTTGATTTAAAGTATTAAATCATAATTTTTTTTTATTGTTTGATTATTTTAAAAAGTTGAAAGTATTTATAAGCTAAAAACAGGAAAAAACAATCGAATATTGTTGATTAAGAAGTTTTTTAGAAATTAATTTATTTATTTTGATTAAATTTTTAATTTAAACATATTAAAAAATAACTTAGTGTATAATAATAATAAGTAATAAATTTTTCAAAATATAAATTATTAGTTAATTTGCTTATCAAAAAGAATTATTTAGTAAACAGATAAAATTATTGAAAGCCTTAGCTTTCAGATATTGAGGTAATAAATACCTATTATATATATACATATTATATATTGGGATACATGATTTAAATCTTATCCAATTAATTTTTTTAAAACCTTTGAATTTATTTAAGGTATATGGTCACTCTAATTTTATATTATTTATCGATGATCAAAGAGTTGCTCCAATATATAGTTTTCTACGTTATGCTCTTGTCGACGCTCTTATCACTTATCTCAGCTCCAAAATATACGCACCCTAAATCAACAAGATCAAAATTGTCGGACTATTAATTGTATCTTTTTTGCACTAAAATAAAGCATTTAATTAAATATTTCAAAAATCATAATTATTTCCAGAATCAAAGAACTTATCCATTCTTAAACCTAAAGCAATCTATATCCATTCCCAACTATCCGCCTAAAATTATGCATTTAAGTTTGTAATACATCATTTTTAATTCTGATTAAAACAAATGTTCTTAAAATACAGTTGAGAGGGGAGCAAAGAACACCCAAACGTTTATTTAAACGATCAAAAGATTTTACCTTACATATTTTAATAACGGTTTATCCAATGCAATTACCGTTATTTAAAAAAAGTAAAAATATTTTTAAATTTCTAATATTTTTATTAAATAAGTATCTATATGTTAAATTATGTGCGAGATAAAAATTAAATACCCTTCATTTAAATTATCTCAATTTACCGCGACCTTTCTAACATTAAAACTTTTGACATACCAAATTCTTTCCAACACCCTAACAAATTAATATACCTACTTACCTATCCATACATGTGTAGTACCTATATATATAAATTAATAATAAATAGTTGTCATTTTTAAGTAATGTCATATTTATTTAATTTATAAAAACGTTTACTTTATTAATATTTAAAAAAAAAATGATTTATAAATCATTTACCATAAAATTATTGTAACCCTGTAAAATTATTGTGAATAAAAAATATTGGGAATAACATAATATACTACTTATACACACTATATAACATAACTAATTTGAAGTGGAACAACAACAACAAAAAAAATTGCGTGATTTCTACTTTTTAGACTAATTTCAATGTCATTTTACGCACAACGCAACGCAACGCACAAACCACCACACATTTAATATGTCAAATTCAATACAAACTTAAAACGGTTTTTTTAATATAATTAAATTAAATCCAATAACTTTTCATATTTTTCTGTTTTTTTTTTGTCTTTTGTTTCCAAAAATCGCGCGTATTTTATTGAATTTTTATAACATTTAATTGTGTGAGAGTTTGCGCGTGTCTGCGTTTGTGTGCGTTTCTAACAAAACACATTAATGATAATGATATATAAAGAAGAGCTGCGATATATGCGTTCAGATATCACTCAATATCATTCTATTGAAAAAAAATGAAATAGAAATAAAAAAAAAAAAACGATTCATTATTGAAAAATTTATTGAATGTCCTTGATGGTTGGTAGAAAAATAAAAACGCGCTTGCTTTCAAATTGCGTAAATTTATTTTGTTTTTTTTTTGTTTTTTTTTTATACTTTCAATTTTACAGTTATAATTTTCTTATTTAAATTCATTCAGCATTTTATCTGTATGTTTTTTTGTATAAGTATAATAAATAGTTTCAGGAAATCTTTTTTTTTATTAATAATAACAATAACACTTGATACTTGAATTCTTGAAGTTCATATCTGTTTGTTTTCTTATTGTTTCAATAAAAGACTTCTTAATTTCTAGAGGTCGTATACTTGGTTGGTTTTTTTTTTTATCTTTTTTTGAATGAAATTGTTTTTTTTTTCTTATTATGTCATTGACATGCAGCAACAGCAGCAGCAGCAGCAACAAAAGCAACAGTTATACAATGTTTTTAGCAAAAAAAAAACTGATAATTATTTAATGAAATGTATATGTTAAGGTATGCGTGTAGAGTGCATTGATAAAGATTGTGAAAAAAAAATGAATTAAATACTGTATAAAAACATTGAATGTAAAATCAAGTACAAAATGTTCAAAATGTACTTGATTTTAATATATAAAATTTAGTTAAAATGATTCGTGTGTACTAAGGGTTCAATTACATTTAACTGAAACTGGTAATAATCACAATTATTTAGAGAATTTATAATTAATTTAAGGCTAATATTGTATCTTTTGTGTTTTAATTTGATTTAAAAATTATTTTTATTGAATTCCTTGTTTAATATAAATTTTTAATCAAGATTTCAATGATATTTACTTTATGTCTTAAAGGAATTATAATTAATTATACAAAATTCAACACAAACAATGTTATATTGATTAAAATGTAAAGCAAAGTGTCCAGCCCTACTATATAGCCTGATACTTCCTAATTCTCAATTCTAATTTCAGATAATATTAAATAGTAGCTTAAAAAACCTAGAACCTGTTTTAAGATACAACCATAAAGTAACATATATATAGAGTATTCACGTAGAACAAAATTCGTTAGTCATTTCTTTTTAAAAATCCCGTCCCATTTTACTCAATATCCCGTCCCATTTTTACTCAACACTCAAAATTCATTTTAAAACTCAAATATTTTTACTTAAAAATTGAGAAGAGTTTTTTTTAAGCTCTAGAAAAAAAAAAATTCTTCATAATTTGAGTATTATGATATTATATGAAGAGTAAATGTATATGTATGTACATATTGACATATTTACATTTTTATGCATATTTTTATGAATGTTAAGAAAAATGTATGTGTGTACATATTTTTTTGTAATGTAACTTTTTTTATGTGATATTTTTCTCTATTTTTTTTTTGATGTATTTTTTATGTATTCTTATTTTGATATTAAGAATTATAATCAATTTAATAAAGGCGCGCATTTTTAAAAGTGTCAAGTGTTTATTTTGTTACAAGTGTTTATTTTGTTATGAACATATTATTAAGTATTAAAATTTGAATTAAAAAAATTGAGGAACAAAATTTACATGTAAGTATTAATTTATAAATTTTCTATTAGAATAAGTATTATATTTTAGACAAAAGCAATTAAAAGAGAAAAATAACATTCGCTACATGACAAGTTATCACTATTAAAGGAATTACATATTTTTACGAAATTTTTTTTTTACAAAATTTGAATTTCCAGTTAAAATTTTTTTTTCATATCCCGCAAAATTTCGTGTAATTACGAGGTATAACTTGTCACATCATAGCTTATTGCTTTTACTATAGCTTTTCTCTAAATTTCATTGCATTTTTCTTATAACTTATCATGCAAGATGTTACATTAGAAATAGTAATCATAATAATATGTATGTACCTACATACATGTAAAAAAAAATTTGGATTATGAATTTTAAAAGATAAACTTAATTGCTACATGTATTTAGGAATAAAAAATATTTTACTCATGAAACACCTTGCATTTTTATACGTTCTAATTTTCTTCATCTGAAACAATGCGGTATATTTTTATAAAGCCATGTAAAAATTTTGTCTATTAATCTTCTGAAAAATATTATAATACTTTATGTCTTTTATGTAATAATCTTATGATTATTATGTATTTGATGTATTATTATAAAATAATAAACTTTTTTTTATAAATATACTTAAATTTGGTTAAATTCTGAACATCAAATTCGGCCTGATAGATATATTCCGCATTGTCAGAAATATCTATTTTCTCTGCTTATTCCTTTTGTCATTCCTTCATTTTCTTTATGCATGTTTTAAATGAAGAATGTTTAAGGACGTAAAAGCAGATTACCGTAAGAATGGTACCCCTTGCATAGTGTGCAATAGAAGTAGACGTAATTTTGACGGTAGGCTGTATGAATTTCCAAAAGAGAAAAATTTATTCGAAATGTGGGTATCGGCATGTAGTGTAAGTATAGAAAATTTAAAAACAAAAAAATTATTTATTTGCGAAGACCATTTCGAGAAAAAATTTTTAGGGAGAAAACTAAAAAAGGGAGCTTTTCCAAGTTTGTGTTTGCCACATAATAATATTGAAATCAATCCTATAACTCCACTATCTAATTTAAACTTTCAGTCAAAAGAGTTTTCAAATTTTAATAAAGAAAATATTTTTTCTAAAACATTTAATAATAACTCAAATATTAAAGTTTATAGTCAAAAAAATCTAGAAAATTTAAAAGTACCCTTAGAAAACATTCGAACGGTGTCTCCAAATGAATTGTCGATTAATTTTTGTAGGCATTGTTTAAAATTCCAGAAAAAAGAAAATTTTTATTTTAAAAAATTTTCCACATGTCATAAAACATTAGGTCATATAAAAAAAAAAAATGTTTATTTAAAAAAAAAAATTATATCTTTAAAAATTCAGAATAGGAAATTACAATTAAAAATAAAAAAGGAAAAGCAGGATTCTTTATCTAATACAATTGATAGGCAGTCTCATTTAGCAAACGATGCCAAAACTTTTTTAAAAATGAATTTCAAAAATGGAAAGATATGGTCAAAAGATGAAAAAAAGGTAGCTTTAAATATACATTTTAGTTCTCCAAAAGGTTATTTATTTTTAAAGAATGCGATAAAGTTAAATTTACCCCATTTTAGTTCCCTTAATAGGTGGATCCCTATTAAATATTTAAATGTAGGTCTTAATGAAAAGAATATTAATGAATTAGGGATTATATTTTCAAATAAAAATTCTCTTGAAAAGGAAGCAGTATTAGTTTTCGATGAAATTAGTATTAGAAGGGATCTTAACTATAATAGTGCATTGGATCAAATTAGTGGTTTTTCGGATTATAGCTTTAAAAGAACGAAAAGCGTTGCAAAATACGTTTGTGTTTTTCTCCTAAGGGGATTAGTACATAATTGGAAGTATGTTCTTAGTTTTTATGCCACAGAGAAGGGCATTAGTGGCGAAGATCTTAAAAACATTTTATATATTAATTTAGGTGCAGCTTTTAATTTAGGTATTAATGTTAGGGCCGTCATATGTGATCAGGGTGCTAATAATAGGAAGTGTTTTAATATGTTAGGCGTTTCAAAAACAAAACCCTTTTTTTATTTTAACTTCAATCAAGTAGAAAAAAAAATTTTTGCTCTTTACGATCCAGTGCATTTAATAAAATCGCTTCGCAACACCCTTCTTAAATATGACCTTAATACAGATGATGGTGAGGTTTCTTTTAAAATTATTCGTTGCCTCTATTTCCATGAACAAAATAATAATAGAAAAATGTGTCCCAAACTTTCAAAAAAACATATCTTTCCTAATTCATTTGAAAAAATGAATGTGCGATTGGCTACTCAAATTTTCAGTAATTCTGTTGCTGCTGCAATTAAAACTCTAGTTTCAACAAAAAAATTTACTGATAGGATTTCTTGTGCTGTATCAACAGCAAAATTTGTTTCAAAAATTAATAACTTATTTGATTGTCTCAATAGTAGGAAATTATATGAAAAAAATCCATTTCGTGCAGCATTGCAGCAAGATAATCATATATCCAAATATCTTTTAGAAATGAAAAAATATTTTCAATTAATAAGGCCAATCACATCTAAAAAAGTTTATTGTATCGACGGTATGATACAAACTTTAACAGGCATTACGGAACTAAGTTCCGAAATATTTTCAACTTATAATAAACACGAATGTTATTATTTACTGTTAGCTCATTTAAATCAGGATGTTTTAGAAAATTTATTTTCTTTGATTCGGTATAGAAATGGATGTAACAATAATCCTTCCGTCCATGAATTTAGTAATATTTTAGCAAAATTAATGTCGGTTAAGTTAATTAATTATAAATTTGAAAGCTCTAACTGTGAAGAAGATGACGCTGAATTTTTAAATATAGACGATTTAAAGGATTATCAATTAGAACAAGATGATTCGGATTCAAATGATCAAATTGATGACGATTTAACTAATTTAGTTAATAATTATTTAGAGGGATTTCAATCTAAAATTTTAGAGGATAATCAAACTGAAGAGTTAAATATTGTTTCAAATAACGCCGAAAGATACATTTGTGGCTACGTTATCTTTAAATTGATAAAAAAAATTTCTTGTGATCAATGTACTTCTTCATTTTTAAAAAATTCTAATGATATATTATTGCTTGATTCGGAGCAATTTATTTATCAAAAAAATTATAAAAATGAATCAGAAATCCTGAACTTGAAAGCTCCAACCGAAAAAATTTTCGAAATTACACAATTTCATATGAGCATATTTGATCACTATTTTTATGAAAATTATCATGAAAAAAATTTAAGGAAAAATATATTTTTATGTTGTTTAGAAGCCACAAAAAAATCTGATAAATATCCTACATGGTTTAGGGAAAATGATGAATGCTACACGCATAAAATAAAGTTTTTAGAGTTACTAATTAATCTTTTGCTAAAAAAGCAAGCAAAATGGTTAAGGGAAAAGCTTTTAAAAAATGACGAAAAAAAAGCTGAGAGTAATCAAAGTAAAATTAAAATATTAAATGCATAACTTATTTTTAATATATTTCATAATATCCGTCTGTCTGTCTATTTGTCTGTTTATTTCCGTCCGTCTGTCTGCATATGTTTGTACGTCTGTCTGTCTATTTGTCTGTTTATTTCTGTCCGTCTGTCTGCATATGTTTGTACGTCTGTCTGTCTATTTGTCTGTTGTTTAAAAATTTTTTCTCATTATAGATTTAGCAAATAGATTTTTGTATGTAATTTGTAATACTTATTTATTAAAATAATTTTTATTTTTTGAATAATTTACTTGATACCTATATTATTTTCTTTTCATGAACGTGAAAATTGGATGAACACGATTGAAGTACCTAATCATAATATAATTTTGTAAATATGGAATGTAAATAACTAAATTTAAGTTAATGAATATTTTTGTTTGTTTTCGATAATTTTTTTTAGTCAATGAATTGTTTTGTTTTGTTTATACCTATGTATATATTTTATATTATATTTTTTTTTTGCTATAAGGGTTTTTTATGCCGAATGGAATATAAAATATTAAAGCTTTTTTATATATTTTTCAATAATGTAATGCAATACTTATTCCATTTGGCTTTTTCCTTTATTAACTAACTTAAGAATTAATAATAAAACAGAATTATTTAAAAAAATATTGAAATTTTATTAAATTTTATATTTTTACCTTTCATGTCCATTTAAATTTTAAAAAAAAAAATTTGAGTCAATCAAAATAACGAACTAAATTCTTCTTAAACGTAAAATTCTTATATATACTTATTAAAATGATAAGATTATTTATGATTTTACAAGCCATACAACTTTTAATAATAAACTTGCTGTCGCACATTCATTCAACATTAATATCAAAAGTTACAAATAATAAATATGAAAATAAATTTTTCTATTTTGATTTACAAGAAGAACGAAAAATACACTTAGCTGTTTTAATTTCATATTTCACACATGCATCAATAAAAGATGTAAAATCTCTATTTAGTTTTTTTAATTTCAAATCAAAGTAACGAAAAAAAAGTAAAAAGACCTTAAATATTTTATATGTGTTAATATACCTATACACTATGCATGCAGTATAGATTTAGCTTTTCATACTTTTATATGGAATAAGAAGAATAATGTATAAAAATAAATATGTATGTATGTATGTATGTATATACCCTTCATATAGTTTTTTAAAGGTATATTAATAAATACTAACAAGAAATTGAGAAGAATTTTTTTTTATTTATGAATAAATACTAACAAGAAATTGAGAAGAATTTTTTTTTATTTATGAGTTTAAAAACAAATTATTCTCAATTTTTAAGTAAAAATAGTTGTTATGAGAATAATTTTTGAGTACTGAGTAAAAACGAAAAATATTTTTTAAAAAAATTGGTAAAAAAATTTTACTCTACGTGAATACTCTATATTATATGTTACTTTATGATACAACAAACAAAATCATATTAGGGTTCATATCTTTTATAATTTAAATCACATTGAGATATACACCCTTATTCTAAATTCCCTCGTAGACTTTCTAAGAAAAATTGGCTACGCTACGAACAAAAACTTTTAGTGATTCTAAATTCCCTCGTAGAAAATTAAATTTGCAATGGCAACTTTGACGTTTGAATTCAGTTTTTTCAGTAAAGGTGATGATTATTGTTTTCAATTTGTAGTAATAATTTTTGAAAAAAAATTTAAATATTTTTATAAAACAAAGTTAACTAATCAATTAAATAAAAATGTAAATTCATTTAAAACTTTTTATTTATATGTATAGAAGTGAACTGATCACGAAATAATATGAAGTACAAATATGGTACGAATGAATATTTCTTTCGAAAACTTTTGCAGTTTTCGTAACGTTAAGTCGGAATTGAGAATTACTTTTTCGTAGATTATCTCCGACTTAGCCGTGCGAGGAATTTTGAATAGCGTTGATAGTTTAAAAGCCAATTTTTTTTTCAAATTTTACAAATATGTTTCCCTTAAGAACACTGATAATACAATCAATATTTTTTTATAGTTTTTATAACTAGAAGGTTCAATAACTGAAAGTAAAATACTGAACTAAAGGGATACTAAAAAAACTATTTTATGGCAAATGCATTCTATATGTCATTTTTTATGTAATTCCTATTGCACTTTTCTTCTAATTATTAATTGAATTTTTTTCATAAAGTTCTTTTGAAGTTTCAATTATAATTATATTTTAATTAATATTTATTGTAATTATCCACAAAATACATAATAATTTTGCAAATAATTTCTTGGTCATTATCTGAAATGATCCGAAAAAAAATATAATCCCTTACACAGAATCTTCCGATTATAATTAAAGAAGAAGTCATATTATAGTACCATTTTCCAATAAAATTTTATTAATCAGTATTTTTTTAATCTTAATTATAGTTTTTTTAACTTAAAATGTAAAATATCTCTAAATGTAATTCATAATAAAATTTTAATTAACTAATTTGAATATATATGTATATTTTTTTTTTAATTACATACTTTATTAAATTTAATGTATAAATTTTTTTTTTTAATTATTACAATTTCCATATTGAATTCTCATTCAAAATTCCAATATTGTATATTTCTTACATACAATTTTTTTTCATTAACTAATTTAACTAATTGCTTTTCATCTTCTTCATCCATTTCATTTCATTTATATTTTGTACTTTACCATTTATGTAATAAAAATAAAATAAAAAAAATTTTTAATTTTAAACTTTAAATTTTCCATGTAAAAATAAAAAAAAAACCCAAAGTTTGTCGGCACTTTAAAAAATAAAACCAATTAGAACATAAAGGAATAAGAACATAATATCGAGGTATTTCCTTTACAAGAAGTGAAACCAAGAACAAAACCCAAGAATTAAATACAAAAAATATATATATATATATATATAATATAAA
This sequence comes from Dolichopus griseipennis, assembly GCA_963082915.1. NCBI lineage: Eukaryota > Metazoa > Arthropoda > Insecta > Diptera > Dolichopodidae > Dolichopus > Dolichopus griseipennis. Next base: position 17,941,960 of record OY720441.1, read on the forward strand.
ACTGATCTTATCAATTGTTATTGAGAGTAGAATGTATCATCATATATGGTTTCCAACTTCAACATTAAAAAAAAAATTACCAAACTACTACCCAATAAAAATAAGAAGTAAAAAACAACAAAAATACTTAAAATACTAAATATTCCAATTTGTTACTATACTCTTCTTCAGTCAGTCTTTAGGAGGCAACATAATATAACAAAATTCCATAAATTTTTTATATTCTTTTTTTAATTCTTCGGTTTCTTCTTCTGAAAATTTTACTGTTTAACATTAAATATACATATATATGTACACTATATAACAGAATCAGAATATAATATATCTGAATATATTAAACGAATCATCATATATGTATCTTATAGATACAATAATACTTCTGCTGCTGCTGCTTCTGCTCTTTAAAAATTACACAATTCGTTTATTTTTCATCATCAGCACTGACAACAAAAAAAATAAATATGAATGTCTGAAAATAAAACCGAATTCACATGATGTGGTTTTAAAATGGATTTAAAAAAATCACAACTAAACTAACCATCAACAAAAATATACTGTACCATCTCCAAAACCATTCAGATTTTTCAGATCATATAAAACAAATCAAAAAAAAAAAACCTATCATAACCTTACATTTTTGTACATTTTATTTATTTCATATGTACTTGACTAATAATAATATTAACATCTATATATATATATGTATATGTATATATATAACTTGTTACTATTTTTATAAAACTGATATTACTGTAGATAATTTATAGGAGGTCAACTAGTACGTTATAGCCCAAAAGAATGGGAATCATTGTAAAACACTTTATACTTTACTTATGTATATATATATATATATATATGCTCAATATTTAAATTAGTTTTAAATGTACATATATACCTACAAATAAACATATATATAAGGTGTACGTATATCTTATTTAGAAAGTCGACTGTAAAATACAAAAAAAAAAACAAATTTAATAAAATAATATATATACAATATATATTTTATATTAAATTATATATAACAAGTATGTATATAACATGTATGTATATACTACATATATAAAATTTTTCAGGGACATTGAACTAAAAAAAAAAAATGGTGTTGGATGAAGATGATTTGATATTTTGTTATACTTATGAATTTGTTGATTTTTTTAAAACTCTCGAAAATCAGAACTTAAAGAATGGCGTACAAATCATTTGTATTTCAATTTTTTAATATTAAAGTTTTAGTAAACTATACATATACTTTTACTTTAAGTACATTCATAAAAATTTTGTAAAAAGTTACACACACATATTTTTACTCTAACACAAAATGTATCTTAAGTACCTAATGTATCTTAAGTACCGAATAAGTTTTTCAATTTAATTAGAACATACTTTTGCTTTTATTAGAGGTATACGCGATTTTTATAAATTTTGTATCTCATTTCGAAATAGTTATTGATTTTATAAGAGTTAGTTATTCTAGTTATAACTTCTTTTACAACTTTTATAAATATGGAGGAAGCTAAAATAGAATTTAGATAATAGATACTGTAAAATATAAAACCTTAATAAGTGTTAAAATACACTAAAAATATTAGATAGATTTTATTAAAACTGTTGATAAGTATATAAATAATTTTAAATTATAGATATAATCACAGCCCATCAATCTACATAAAATTATTATAAAGTACATATTAGTTAATTTCATCTGAAGTTCAGATACTTTTTTTTAAAGAACAGAAGAACTAATGATGATCATCATGATTATAATTATAACTACTCTTTTGATATTAATTGAATTACATATGATTTCAGCGTATGCTCACTTTACTTCAATTCAAATGTAACTTAAGTGGAACATTTTTTCCTGTTCAGTTATTATATTAAAAATTGAATAAGTACATAAAATGTATCTGAAAAGTAGTTAATAATTGAAAAAAAAAATATTATCTAGGAAATCAATAAAGTATAAAATTATATACGGTATCTAAGAAAGTGTACAGTTTTCTTATTATTAGATATTCAGATGTTTTTATTATTGAGGAAAAGAAAACTACAAAAATTGAAAAATAGGCGATTTTCTCTTCTTTGATTGTATTTTTTTAACAGCGCTTTTTTTTTTTGTATCTGATCACTGATGTTCCAATTTTTTTTTTATTAACAGATTTCAGAAATCAACAAATCTTTAAAAAAATTTTCTCTTCTGGTTTTTACACGCTAGAAATTCTTAAATTTTAAATTAATGGGATTAAAAAAAAATTTGTTATCTTATATATAAATCACTTACTATGGGCATTAAGTGATTAAAATTTTTAACTGATTTAGGATTTTAAATCTTTGTTTACAAGAATTTTGATTTGTTTGTTCTAAAAAAGAGGACAAGTATATGGTAGTCTTTCTATGATTAATGTACTTATTGATAAACCATTTATTAGATACATTTTATTAACTCTAGTTCTATACTACGGAATACATAAGTAATTGACTAATCATCATTCCGTATAGTTGTTCCTTCCGTTTCAAAATTTCAAATTTTTCAAAAATTTTTAATTCAATAACATAGTATGTATTAAATTAATTCTAAAGTTAAAATAATTCTCAAATCTTATGTTGCTAATAAATCATCATTATTATTATTAGTGTTAAAATGTTTATTAGATAATCATCAATGTTTTAGAACTGCGGAAGTATATTGTATATACAAATTTAATATATACCTATAGCTACTTAAACTGATGACGTTATTTAATTAAAAATAGAAAAAAAACCGACCTTCAAAAAAATTTTACTATCAAGATATGTACATTTTTTTTTTTAAATAATTCGAAACAATCACATTTATGATGTTTTCAGTGTGTTAAAAAAAAGTGTTATATTTGTTATCAAAAAATTTTATAGAAAATGTTGTTTCTAATCAAAAATTTGATATTTAATACACACACTATACCTATAATATAATTATATAATAAACATTTTAAATCCTTGATTATTATTTTTTTTTTTTAATATTATTAACTCATCCTCTCTCTATCTCCTTCTCTCTCCCGCCATTGTTTTATATTTCAAATTATTAGTATGTGTACTTTTTTTTTTAACTGACCTATCATTAAAATTATTTACTTGAGCCAATAAACTTTCATTGTCAAAAAAAAAAAAAAACAATAAAAAACAAAAAAAAAAACTTCTAAAAATATGCGAAACAATACTTGACTCGTCAATACATATTTAAAATCACTCATTTAAATCGAAAAAATACTCACAAAAAAACCGTCAATTATTATTTAAATAGTGATTTGTGAATCTTCATGTTCAGTTCATAATTGGTTTTTTTTGTTTTTTTTTTTAATGATATGAAGATGACAAAAAAAAAATAATAATAAGAGAATATGCTAAATTTTATTATTTTTTTTTTTTATTAATTTGCTACTCTTTTTTTTTTTTTTGAAGGTTAGAATAGAACCTCTAATTTTGAACTTATTTAAACTCACAAAAAAATGTGTATATTAAAAATAAATTTTTTATAAAATGTAAAAAAAAAAATAAGAATTGTTTTTTTTTTTTAAATATTTAACCTTAGAAATGTTTAATAAAAAAGATTTATATACTCAAAAAATACGTTCTATAAGATTTTTGTTTTAAATAAATAACTTCAATTTAAAAAAAAACAGGAATGAAAAATTTTCAAACTTTAATTCGAATTTCGAAATTCGTAAATACTTTTTAGATTTCTTATAGAAGGGCCTGTCTTTTATGAAATTTTATAAATTGATATGTTGTCCCATGTTCTTGATTATAATATGCTAAAACTTTTCACCAAATTTTAAAATTTAAAAATTTCTTTTAATCTGGAGTATTAACCCATTGCCTGCCATAGGTATCATTTTGGATAGTAAATTATTGAATAAATTAGTGAGTCTTAACCCATTATAAGCTATAAATATAATATTGCATAACAAAAGTTTGAATAAATTAATGTAGTTAAAGTAGTTAATAGATTAAAAGGTTAATTCATGGGTCATTTCGGGGTATTTTGGGTCATTTGTAGGTATTTTGGGTCATTTCGGGGTATTTTGGGTCATTTCGGGATATTTTGGGTCATTTCGGTGTATTTTGGGAGTATTAATCAGATCTTTTCAATTATATACATAATTACAGTGTAGTTAATTCGTAAAGCACAGTTTAAGAAACTTAATATCAAGTAAAGAATTTTAATTATTTTTATAAATATTTAAATATATACAAACATATACACATAACCATATAATCATTTAATAATTAATTATATATACCTATATTATTACCTACACATAAAAATTCTATATTAACACAATTTATGCGCAACCTTAAAATATTTTATTCTAAATTATATATACAAACATATTATAATAAATTATACATATATATATATGAAAATTCTTCCGCATTTATTAATAATTATTTAAGTACTCAATTAAAAAAAAAAAAAAGAAAAAAATAAAAAAAAAATAGATTTTCAAGTACATTTGAAAAAAAAAAACAAACAAAACATTCTCAAATATTTGAATATGAATTATTAACTACATATATACAAATTTATTTTAGAATCATAGTTTTTGCAAAAAAAATCAAAATTTTTAACAAAATTTGATAGTGTCAAGTGCGTACATATTTCAGGGTTTTCTGAATTTTTTAAATCCACTCTAAAAAACAAATTTTTTTAATTTAAGTGTATCTAGTTAGTTTTTTATTTTAATTTTTTTTTTATTCAAACTATTCATAAATTTTCTATTTTTATTTCATTGTACTTAAAATGTTTTTTAATTAACACTTAATATGACAAGTTAATGACAGGTGTTAAAATTAAAATTAAAAATAGATTTTTCGATTTTTCAATTTACAAAAAAATTTGTAAGAATATTAATATCTGAATAGAATATAAATTAGAACATTTTTATAATTTAGACACGTTGAATTAAAGCGATGTTAGGACGCTTGCTTCAAGCCTCGTTTTGATTTTTAAAGAAAATTACACAGGCATTTTAAAAGGAACTGTATAGTCACATTAGAAAACAAAACTTGTCGCGACGCTAGACAATGATTCGATGTGAGTGTTAGGGTGTCTATAGTCTAATTTTAGACATTTAGCATAACAATTATATTGTGAAGGTTTTCCTGATTTTTTTTCATTTTTAAGTATTTACTTATGAACTTTGATTATTACTGATTATTATAGAACATTTTATAAATTACTAAACTTTTTTATATATGTATATTTAATTTAATCAATTGTAAAACATAATTAAAGTGTTTGTATAATTTTATAAGTATGTATAAATAAGATTATTTATAGTAAATAACAAGTAATTCAACAACAAATATTTGTTATTAATATTAAAGTCAATAAGTTAACAAACTTTTGAAAGATAATTTGAAAAAGTTATAATATAATTTAAGTTGTTAAACATGTCAAAATAGTTCTTCCTTTTACCTTGTAAATTTAATTTCCTACTAGTTTTTTTTTTAACTGATTTTCAATGTATTTTAAATCTTTTTATAAATTTGTAACTTATTCCTTTGATATGACTTGAAATGTCAAATATGCCATAACCTGTGTTGTCATTTATTGACATTTATAAACAATTATTAAAATATATTACTGTTATTACTTATTACCAAAATATTGTCTAATAATTTAGACTTTTAATTATTTCAATTTAATTAAAATTTAAATATAAAAATAATTTGTAATTTAATTTTCAAGTTTAAAAAAAATGTTTTTAATTTGGCATTATAACAATGGCGCTTAATTTCAATTTATATATTAACTGTCAACAAGTATTTCAAACTTCCATCCAATTAATTTTACATTTGACAGTCTTATCTATTGTATCTCAATTTTCTATGAATTATTCACAGCACATGTGTACCAGTTATTGATAAGTGAAGGCGTTTGCACTTAAAATTTAATTAATATATATATAAAATTATATGTAGACATTTATTATATTTTTATTACATCATAGTTAAAAGAATAATTTAAAAAAAAATTTCTTATCATTTAATTAGACATACTTATGGGCGTTAACCTATAATAAAAAAAATATGAAATATTTTGGTTTTTTTTTGTTTGTTTGTTCAAATAAAAGTCAAAAATTCGCGATAATTTCGCGTCGCGGCTTTTTTTTTTTTGTCTACAAAAAATTTTATACAAATATAACATTTTTATGTCTAAATAATTCTTAGTGACGTAGGTAATTAAATAAAATTAGTATTTAAAGAGTACTTCATATAATATTGTATTACAAGTACTATATGTATTAAAAAGTACTAAGTACTATAAGTACTATATATATATTATAAAATTTTCAAAATCTAAATATGTACAGTTCAGTCGTTTTATATTAAACGCGTTTATCAAAATAACAATTTTGACATTTGATTATAAAGAGATTACTTCGGATATTTGGATACTATAGTAATCAGGAATCGGTAATCTGAACTAGTAATCATATAATAATAAAACAGTTTCTGGTTCTTAATTCAAATTTTATTATATAATAAAAGATTTATAAAATCTAAAGTTTATCATATTTATGCTGTCCATAAGCATGTGTATGTATATTTATACATATATGGCGGTTATTTAAAATCAATTCCTAGAAAAAAGTGTTATGGTCATTATAGATTGATTTAGAAATATCTAAAAATATGAATGGAGGTGTGAAAAATTAGTTGTTAGTTTTAAATTAACAAATAGGTAAATTTCACCTTGAAATTTTTTTTTCAAATTATAATTTTTGAATTGATTAATGAAACTATTCTTTTAAAATTTTTTTGTATCTTGTATTTTGTATCTTGTATTAGTATTTGTAAATTAGAAAATATAAAGTATTTTTCTACTTTTAAGTATATCATGTTTTTTTTAATATAAGTTAAAAAAGAAGCTTTTTTCATAATTCTATTTTGTTAGAAATCGACTGTACGACTTTTTTTTTCAGATTTTTTTTTTATATACAATTAGAAATCAGCTTACTAACATGCTTTTAGGTTACTAAACTGTAACTGTTATTTCTTTACTATTTTTAATATTATTTATAATATAGTAATAAAAAGCCGGTTATAACCTCTTTTATATTATTTAAAATTTATTTCTCTTAAAAAAAATTTATAAAATTTTTTTAATTGCTTTTAGTGTGTTCATTCAGGTGGTGGTTGATTTTGGTGTTAAAAAAAAAAAAAACATTAAAATGTGTATTTTAATAAAATAATTTATGCTCCAATATCTATAGATACATATACTATAGCTACGTAGGTATTACATAGAGAAAAATAGAATACAAATTATTGTGAGAATTTAAAAAAACAGAAAAAAAAGAAATAGAATAAAATAGAAATCAAGGTATAAGACCTGGTGTATATGAAAAGTGTAGTTTAAAAAAAAAAAAAGATACAAATAGAAAATTATTTTAAAGGGAAATTTAAGATACAATTCTAATTAGGCCGTTGTGATTTTTTTAATTTGTATTTCAAGTTAAAACTTCTTTAAAGAGAAACTTATGATTTAGATTATTTTCTTGTAATTTTAAATTTTTTTATTTGGACTTTTTATGGGGTTATTGCGTTAATCGTTTATTTTTTTTAAATTCAGAAAAAAAAAACGCCAAAAAAGTATTTAATAAAAAGTTCATTATCCGCTAAAATTTATTTGTTAATTCTTTATTTACACTTTTGGAGAACATAATAAAATGAGAGATTATATACCCAAGCTATATTAAGTACATATATTATACATATTTGTAACGTAAGGTTTTTTTCATAGTAAAAATCCCTTACACCATTCTCCTGCTATAAATAACTTAATATTCTTATCTTTTCTTGATATTTATAATTCAATGTCATGAACTTTTTTTTTGAATATTTGGTGGTTTCTGTTTTGTTTTTTTCGGGGGTATTAAAATAAAAAAAGTACAAAAAACAAAAATAAAAAAATAAAAATTTTGTAATGCTTAAAATATCCATCATTTCATCCTACACCATGTATTATATTATTAAATACAAATATTATATTAATATTACCTTGACTTCTTTCAACTTTGAACATATTTTTATTTGGTGACTTTTTGTTTTTTTTTTTTTTTTTAAATACAAAATTTCCAATTAATTAATGGCGGCGCTGATTCAACGTTCAGTTCTTCAGTCAGTGGTTCAGTACTGAAAAAATCTGAAATGATTATGCTATCAGGTTTATAACTGGGACTTTTTAAATATGACAGAAACTAAGAAATGTCATCCGTAAGCTACAAATGGAAATAAAACATTAAATTTTTCAAATAAAAATTAAGCAATTCATATAAACAAAACTTTTTATACATAAGCTGTTAGTTTAAAATGACTGATTCACTGAACGTCTGATCAGCGCCTTTAAAAAAAATAAGACTTTTACCCGTTTTAACAGATATACAAAATATTAAATTTTGTTTTGACATTTGGTGTTTTTAAAACAATGGCAAAGAAATTTGAAACAAATGAAATCGAAAAAACTAAAAAGAAGTTAAAGCCATTTTAACTTATCTGATTTTTATTTTGCAACTTAATATGGACATTCAGTTGAAAGTCACTGATTCACTGAACGTCTAAGCAACATCAATGATTAAAGAATATTTATTTTGTGTGTTGTGCTGTTTTTTGTAGTATGTAATCATCACAAATTAATGTGTTGTGCGAACTCTGTATAGGTATCAAAGTTCGATAATAAAAGTGGTGGTATATATGCGTACGTGTTATATCACAAATTAATGTGTTGTGCGAACTCTGTATAGGTATCAAAGTTCGATATTAAAAGTGGTGGTATATATGCGTACGTGTTATATTGAATTATAATCACATACTTGATATTTATTGGTTTTTTGTTTTTTTTTTTTGGAGATCCTAACGTGTCAAAAACAATAACTTAGATTTATATATACGCAGATATTGTAAATATTATATGGTGTGTATGAATATCACTTTTAAATTTTAATCCGTAAAATAAAAAAAAAACATTCCATTGTACAATAACTCTGAGCACAGAAGAAGAATAATTCGTCCATTGAACTTTTCTCTTAATTCATTACAAAAATTCCCTCTTATTATCAGTCAGCAATTCGGTTCAGTAGAATGGTATGGTTGTTTTTTTTTTAATTTTATGATAGTCTGTGTTTCGTACTCTCTTTTTCTTTTCATACAACTTATCCATCAGACATAAAAAATAAATAATAAAATAAATTTGATTATCATATTTTTTTTTTTGGGTGTTTATATTGTGGTGATCAAGTGGTGATATTTAAAAAAAAAATCACTGAAATTAAAAAAACAAATCACCATAAACCACTTTAATGAAACACAAAAAAAAAAAAGCAAAAAACCATTTCCAATAAATTCCAGAGCTTAATAATATAAAGGAATGAAATGAACTGAGTGTGATGTGTGTATCACAATTCACAATAGGTATATAAAAAAATTGAAACAATAAAAGAAGCAAATTAAAATAAAAAAGTTTTTAACCTGAGTTCTAAATGTCTGCTTTTGATATATTATTGTAGAAATTCTTTTAATTTTTTTTTTATAATTTGAATGATATGAAAATTTTATATTCAAATAATACACAATTACCAAAGGAAGTCATAGCTGGACGAGGGGGGGAGCAGGAGACTGAAATCTGATTCAATACCATTAATTTGCCGCCATTCTTTTAACTTTATTCGATTTTTAACCCCAGCTCTGAACTTTTATTTAAATATGCAATACATCCCTGTTTTTTTGTTTTTAATATTTTCAAAATGTCCCCCTCCCCTCATTTAATTTTACATAATAGTAGGTACTTTAAAGTACTGTACTTTTAAATGCATCGGTTTTTTAACCTTTCAATTCTTTTAAGGAAAGAAGGGTTAAAGAATATATAACGGTATATTTATAGGGAAATGTCTCCCAATATATAATGTTGATTAAATTCTTCTTTTTGTAAATATTTAATTAAATTTTGTTGTTATAATTTTTATTTTTCGAATATTTTCGAATATGTAAATTTACAAAAAAGCACTTTGAACTCTTATTTGTACTTCCTTATATATATATATAGGTATGTATATATACATATATAAAAGTGTCAATAAAAAAAATCGTCTCTTAATAAAATGTTACCACATATTTTTTAATATTATTCATCATACCTATATATTATTACGTTTGATTACATATTATGAATATCAATGTGCATATAATATATGTAATTAATAATTATATGTATGTATGTACAAATAAAAATGAAATTAAAATTTATATTCATTTTATATCTTATCAAAATGCGTCTACAATCTTTATGTATAGAGTGGGCCAATAATACATTATACGATATTGCAAAGAATTAACTTTTGAATTATAAATTAGTGATAAGAATTTTTCTTTGCAATTTTCATAATCAAAATTTCCGAAAATAAAAAAACATATTACTTAGAATACAACAAAGTCAGGGTTGCCAAACTGATATACTAATAAATAAACATCGAAGAGTTGAATGTCACTATAGAATACATTTTGTCATCATTATGTAGAAAATTCCATGAAATGTTCAGCAATTTTCCAAGTAATAAAATTTTCTTTTGATTACGAAATATGTGAATGTATACATAAGATAATATATATATAAATATATAAGGCATGAATTTACAAGTGAATATACGATAATGATCAATCAAAGACAGTGTTGCCAAACTGATATACTAATAAATAAACATCGAAGAGTTGAATGTCACTATAGAATACATTTTGTCATCATATTTAGGAAATTCCATGAAATGTTCAAAAATTTTCCAAGTAATAAAATTATCATTTGATTACAACATAATGCATGTATACATAAGATAATACATATATAAATATATAAGGCATGAAATTACAAGTGAATATATGATAATGATATACATACAATGTATTATTAGTACAAAATGTTTTATACATATTATGCATGAATAATATCAAATACGGCGTCACTTTCTTTTCATTTTTTTTAAATTCATTTGTGTATATTGTATTGCAATTGGATAAAATTATTTATAATCTATCATTTATCATCAATTCTTTTTTTCATCATAATCATCAATCAATATCAAGAATAATCATTATAATAATGAACCATATAGAAAAAGATGAAATGAAAAATTAAAGAATAAATATGCGTTTCATATGTATCTTTTTTTTTATATTGAAAAAGATGCGATTATGATTCGGAGTATACGTAAAAATCTATTTGAAATGAAAATTATACTAAAAATGACAACCTCTTGGTTGTGAACATCACAAATAAAAACACAAATAACACAAAGGCGAGTAAATATCAAAAAAAAAAAAAAAATTAAACGACAAAATATCCACAGCTGAAAGAATATAATTTATTAATAAAATAAAAATATTCCCTTGTTCTTGAAAGAAGGGGGAACACAAAACAAAAAACAACGTAACAGAACAGAAAAGGTGCTTAAAATTTACTTTTCTCCCAGTGATACGGTTTTTTTTTCTGATGGTGATGATATTTCGGTTATTATTTACATATGGGATATATGTATATAATAATATATATGTACATACATTTTATTGTATATATATATATATATATTGTATATTCATTTAACTTACAAAAATTCCTCTTACAAGTTGCTTTTGTTGTTCTTAGTTATATACATACATATTAAATGTATACATGGTATTAATCAGACGGACTTCTCTTTTTCAAAAAAATTGAGTTCAATGAAATTAACAATACTTTGTTTTTTTTTTTTAATTCTTTTATTATTGTAAATATATGTATTAAAGAAAAAGATAACCGATGGTTCACTGATCTTAATTTTTTTTTTTTTTTTTTTTTTTTGTAATTCTGGAAGTATTTCTGGAAGATATAGTTTTAGACTCAAGTTTGAATGTTGTGTTCTATAATGAGTACATTAATATGATCGTTATTTGACACACAGTTTGCTCACTTAATATAAGATAATAAAAGACGACGACATTATTGAAAAGTGTAGAAATAAAAATTAATATTAAAAAGGGCGATAGTAGAGATTGTTGATGAAAATGAAATAAAAAAAGATAATAAATAAATGGGGGTACCCATTATAACAATTGTAAAATTAATAGGGACAACTTAAAAAAAAATAAAATTCCCTTAGACAATTTGAATACATTAAGAATGTATAGTTCTACAATAAAAATTTTTGTATTGGAATTTATAGAAGAATCTTTTAGAAATATTTATTTTCAATTTTAAGACGTTATTTTATGTTAACAACAACTTACAACGCGCTTTATTTGGGAATTGAGCACCGAGTGATGTAAATTTGATATGTGATTCCTTAAATTAAAAAAAATTAAATAAATAAAAAATTTTTTGGAAAACCCTTTGTAATTGCAAGCTTCGTGTTAGCCTCCTGTCATCAAAGTATTAATGACAGTTTATTCTCAAGCGTGTTGTTTTTTATTTAATCTGAGGTCAGAAAGCTCTGAATGTGCTATGAACTATACTGTTGAGATACAAAAAACAACTCCTAGCTATAATACAATATACTAAGCCCTTCTTTTAATCAATTTGTACAATAATTCTCTATTTTTCTAATATTCTAAGTGGATCATTATTCGATTACTTCCGCATTATCTTTATTAATAAACGTATATCTAATGACAGTCCAATAAATGAATCTAACTCAGTTCTTATGTTGCAAAAGATTTTTAACTGTTTAACTGACTTTTAAATTTATTAAATTTATTCTATACTATTTTATGATATCTAATCTATTTTAATAAAAATTATACATATAGATATACATATTTTTTTTTTGAATCAAGTTTAGGTTATTAATAGATTTCTGGTAGCATATTTTAACCTAAGTACATGTGATTTAATATTTGTAGCTATAGTTACCTATTCGTTTATTTATTATTATCTTTGTTTGGTTTTATCTTCCATGATGTTGTATTTAAAAAAATAACTCTTATTTTATTTCACCAATTAATTTAAAATCTAACTTGTAATATAAATGTGTATTTAATATCTTCTGGTTTAATAGTTAAAAATAAACGTTAAACTAATAACTTCTAACATACATTTATAACAGTAATTTTCTAAACAAAAATTATTTTATATTTTTATTGTATAACCAGAAGCAAAAATATATACATAATATTATTTAAAAATAGGCGTTTAATTAATGTTTTTATAAAAATATAGCATTTTAAAAATAGATTTTCAAATTAACCATTATATAAAGTACACTCATATTTTTATAAACTTATGATTAAGTAGGGAAACTTTACCCATTCTGAAAATTATTTATTTATGTACAATCGCCTATACCATATTTCAATGTGATAATTGAATGGTTGAGCCTTTCCCTCAGGTGCGACAGGTTTATATTTTTATATTATGCATATAAGCTATTATGATATAAATTATAAATTATATTTTTTTATTAGATATGATCTGACCTGGATTTGTAACCCCAGATCCTTCGATTAAAAAACTGACGTCCTAATCACTACGCCACTGGTCAGTTCATTCCGAAAAATTTGTGTTTAATATTGCAAAATATCAACGTATTTTAGAAAGGAAGTCTATATATATACTGACCTGTCGAACTAATTTATCTAAACTAGGCTCAATTTGAACTACTTGTAATCTATGTATGTAATGGAACATGAAAATTTTTATTGAACGAATGTTACCTAGGGATTAAATATCAAAAAATATATATACACTGATCCAAATGATCATCAAATTATTTGATCGAATTGAATTCCCTTTAAATATTTAATAGTATCCCAAATATAAAATTCAAATGTTCTGATGTAATACTTAATAAAAAAATACATATATCTGAATTATAAAATATAACTTGGTAAATGGTATTATGTAAAAAAAAACCTCATACTTTTAAATAAAAAATTCTGTCAAACACAAATTGAACTAAATCGATTTTTTAAAATCAAACAAAATTCTTGACTCCTCTAAATCACTAAAGAATATTAGATGATTATATCCAGAATACTTTCATCTATTTTCATATTTTTATAATGCCGCGAACCTAAAACTATATTATTAATATACAATATACAATACGTTTACTGATGTACATATATATACATATATAATAATTTATTTCCTAACAAATTTGTACAAAATATAATATTTATGTACAAATTAAACCCCTAGGGAACTAACAAAGCACTACTCTTTACGAAAAATAAAAATTAAATTAAATATGAAATAAGATACATATAGAGGAATACGCTCAAGTATTTCCATGCTACAAATGGGTAAAAAAAAAACCAAACGCAACTTATATTAAACAACTTGACTTAATATTGTATATATATCGAATGCAACATATATCTTTTAATAATAGTGATGATATTGATAATAATGATGACAATTTCAACGACAGCTAACAACAAAAGCAAAATTCAATCTTGATGAATATAAAACATATTTAGTATACTCGTATATATATATTATATATATATAGAGTATGTATATATTTATTAGTAATGATAACCATTGAAGTCCAGTGACTCTTATATAAAGTGCACTGGCCTAAAGTGTTGTTCTTATATTATCATGATTATTCTTATTGCTTGTGTTGTTGTTGTTGGTGATGTTGTTGGTGTTGTTGTATCGATAATGATAATTTGATGATAATCCCGGTCGTCACCGATTGTATTTTGTGTTGATGGTAAAAGTAAAGAAGCATTTAGAAAAATAAAAATCTTAATGTATCATTGAATTAAATGCACAGATATATTAATATGTATATATATACATACTTACTTTTGTGGATATTTCTACTTAAATTTGCTTTTAGTTCAGATTTCTGAATTGTTGCATTTCTGTTTTTTTTTTTATTTTTTACTTTGAATATGTAACAAGTTCTGTTTCATGTTTTGTTTTTTGTTCCTTTTTCTAAAAATTTTCAATTAAGTTTTTCCAACAAGCATATCAGAATATATAGGGGTCGGGTCGATCAATTCATAAAACACATTTTAAATTAGTTTGGAACAATTACTTTAAACCAGTAAAATTTTTAGAATACTATTATGTGTTTATTATATTTAATAGTTCTAAGTAGAATTTTTGATTACTCTCAATAAAATAATCGGAATCGAATTTTATTTTTTTTTGATTACTTCTAAAAGAATAATCAGAATTACTCTTAAAGAAGTAATCGAATTTAAATTGTTTGATTACTATTATTAGTACCTACTTAAAAAATAATCTACAAAACACTAGTTATATTATACTCTAAAGTTTAATAGAGTTTCTAAAAAAAAATCTATCTGAAAGTAATCGAAAAGTAATTAGTTACTATTGATTACTGTAGACACAATTTCCATAATTTATAGTAAATCAGATTATTCTTATTACAGTAATCATATTCATTAAAGTTGAATATTTGAATATGTGTAATGTAAAGTAATCGCAATGTTAGAATATTGTATTGTATTAAATAGTTATTTTTAGTCAAGTTCGAGCGATCCTTTTCGATATTTTGAGCAGATATCAATAATACCTGTTTATATCCTTAAATATGAGTACCCAAAATTGAAAAAAAAATGTAACATTCTTTTTAAATAACCTGTTAACAACAAATTCACATTTTTTTGCAGATGCATCACATAATATTGAATTCTAGAACTAAATCAAGTAAATTCTGATCTCATTCAAAAACATGTGAACAGATTTGTATTCTTTTTAACATTTGCCTACGCATCTTCTTATAAGAATATGCATCACATATATGAATATACCTATTTGTAGGATATACATACTATGTATATTAGATTACATCAAAAAGAAAATAAAATTAAATATGTCATTTCTTGTTGTGTACCGGCCCGAAACAAAATTCAAAAACAAATACAACTAGTTAGAAGTTTTAATTTCTTTTGATTTTTCTGCTAATGCATAATAAAAAAAAAGAGCAAACTTTGTACATGGATGCATGCATGCATGCATGCACTTAAACATACAACTATATGTACGTAATAGAAAAGTAAAAGATTTCATCGATGCGAAAAATCGTGATGTATCTTATCTATCTTGAGATTTATTTTAGGTTCTTCTTCTATTCTTTTTTGTTTTTTTGTTTTTATTAAATAAAGAATTAGTTTATTTTCCTTATTTAAATTAAATTTTTCATTGACCCTTCTTGTTGTGTAAGTAATGTTGTTTTTTTATTTACATATTTCTTTTTTTATGTTATTATTAAAAATAGTATCAGAATTCACATAGATAAAGTGAAATAGAAGGAGAAAGCAAATAGAAATGAAAGATACAATTTTTAAAAATTAATATTTTAAATGCATGTTTTTAACATATTATAGGTATGCTCATTTATAGTTATTTAGAAATAAATCAAATTTTACAATATGATGTAAATTCCAGCAATAAAAATAAAAGCGGACATTTCCTTTTTGTATAACTTGAAGACTTTTAAGAGCATTAACAATAACAAGTACTTCAAAGTTTATTAGTTTGAATTATTTTAAACATTTGATGGTTCAATTCAGTTTAAAATTGCTAATCAAGAAGCTTTATTTATTTTAATGTGCATATGTACTTTTTTAAACCAAAGAACAATTGTATTTTTAATTTTAAATCTGAAGTTCAATAAATTCAACACATTTTGAATATACATACTTACATCTCATTAAATACCATTGTGGGCGTTTTTCTTCTTTTAATCAGAGCATAGTCAGAACTGTCAAAAACAATTGTATTTTTGTTTTGCGCTCAGATTAACCGTTTTGTGTTTCTTTTTTAACACAGAGTGCGCTCAGAGCACAATATGTGGGATTGATAGATTTTTCTTCAGATGTCACAGAGTTGTCAAAATATAAAACGTCAAATACATGACTTTTGGGCATTATTTTTTTGTGACATTAAATTTATTATAAAATACCGTATGTTAATTGACAGTTCCAGTTCTAAGCGTTTCTTTTTTAAATCAGAGAAAGTTCTAATATATCTTTGATCTGAACATAGATCTGATTACAAAAAAAAAAAAATAACATGTAAAAAATAGTAAAAATGTCAAAGTCATTAGACATTCTCTTACCGATAAGTTACGATAACACTGTTTGTAATATTCATTAAACTCTCAGCCTACAATTTATATTAATTCAGCATTTTTTAATATACAATTAATGAAAAACATGCCCAAACATATTAAATAATAAACCTTAGTGTTTGATTAGTAATTTTTATATAAAGTTATGACATTTGATCTTTCATTCATGTAAATTTCAATTATGTTTGGCAACACTACTTTGTAAAGTCATTTAATTTTGAAAAATTTATTTAATGCGTAAACCCTAGAAATTTTTTATATAAAAAAAAAAAACAACAAACTTCAAAACAAAGTCAAGCAATTGAAGCAATCATTAAACTCATTTTAATCAAAAAAAAAAAACAAAGAAACCAATTAAATTATAATGTAATTTAAATTGTTTTAAAAATTAAAAATTTCTTTTATTTCTTTGTTTATTATTTCTCTCTTTTTTTTGGGATTTCATTATTTAAAAAATAATTTCCTTTTTCATTTATAAAAAAAATTTTTTTAAAGTTTTTTTAATTTTTATAAAACAATAAATATGTATATGAAATTAAAAAAAAAAAAATTTATTTCTACTCACGATAATTTAAAAAATATACAAATTTTCAGTCTTTTTATATAGGTATTTCTCTCTTACATAATTCCAAAAAAAAATTTTTTAATTCACAATAAAAAAGATCACCTCAAAACAACAGCATAACAATAGACTTAAATCAAATTAAAGTTTTCAATTTCCCTTGTCCCACTACTCACTACTACTCATTATTTAAATATAAAAAAAAATCATCAATAAACAATTAATATCAATATCATCACTATTATTATTTTACCTTTATAATATATATAAAGTACTTATATATTAAATAATATGATAATCCATCTTTTTACCCAGTTACGAAATAGTGAAAATTTGAACAAAGAAATAAAACACAAAAAAAAACCATTTCCTTTCCAAAATTTCAACAACTGCTGCAAAATAAGTAAAAACCTAAAAAAAAAAAGGTCAATTGAAAAAGACAACATTCAAAAAAAAACATTTTTTATCATTGCTATATCGTGGGTCCCCATATACAAGAACACATAAATCCAAGGGAGATAAAATAACATTAAAACTTTATAATGAAATGATGATACACGAACAATACACAACTTTATCATATACATAACAAGTTCAACTAAAATAAAATCCAAAAATAAAATAAACCGAAAAATTGAAAAAAGTATTTAAATATTTCGATAATATGGAACATGGGTATTATTACCTCCCGCCATAATAAACCCACTTAAATTATCCAAAAACAACTCAATGCGATGCAATGGAAGTGAATACAACACAATACAGTACAATATTACTGTCATAACAAATTCCTTAAAGTTGTTTTCTTCTCTCTATATCTGTTCTCTCCATCTCTCGCTTTTTGTGCTTCTACGCTCTTTGTGCCTCCCTCGGTTAATTGTAGTAATAATTTTTTAATAAAATAATTTACAAAATAGTTTATTGCTGATGGATTTTAAGTTTTTAAGTGAAAGATGAATGCTTTTGAATATTTAATACATTATATTGCTCTTCTTCTTCCTACTTTTTACAAAATTTTTTGATATTTTACGGAAATTTACATTGTATTGTTTCATAATTACTTTTGTTTTTTTTTCAATTTCTTAACGTTTATCATTATCATCATCGTCATAATCATCATTCAAAATTCAACGGAGCAAAACAAGCCCTTAATTTTGTTTTTGTTTTTTTTTCGATATATCGCAGCACATTAAATTAATGTAATATTATATTACTATATATGTATATATCTTGCACATAAGTCTGGAATATTATGCTATCTGTCTACAATGTCATGCAAGTAAACATACCTAACTTGTCTTTTAAATAAAAATTAATAATAAACAAAAAAAATGTTTTCCTTTCTCTTTCTTTCATTATTTGTTTTTTTGTTTTAAATGATTCTATAATGTGATGATGAATATTAATGTACTCGTAATAATTGTCATTACTATCATTTTTGTACAGTAAAACCTCGATTAATTAACAAATTGTTCTATTATTATTTTATTAAAAAAAGGCTTGTTGTTTAATCATAGCTTGTTTTATACAGGCCATGCTGTAGCAGTATTTTCAGACCATGGCCCTATTTAATAAGGTCATGCTTCTTCTAATTAAATTTTAATTAACATTGACAAATTATTTATCTAAAAAAACAGTTTTTTTTTAAATCATTACTTTGCCCATGATTTATTAGTATTAGTATTAGTCTTTAGTACTCATTTGCGATAATGGCCCTATTGTTCAATAAGGTAATGCTAAGTAATGCTAATACCTAAGTTAATACAGAAATATTATTTATCTTAAAAAGAAATCGTAGTTTTTTTGTTTAGGTTCTGCTATAATGGTATTTTAGAATCATTGCCCAATTTTGCTATAAGGCCATGCTTCTGCTTCTTACTATAAAATCTACTTAATTTTTAAAGAAATCTTTGATATTTATTAAAAACTTTTGTTTAAATTATATTACAGTTATGTATTTATAATGACAAAATGATCTTCCAAGATTCGCCAGAGTTAAAGAAGCGATAAAAAGGCGAGTCTCCCACTTTTCGACCTTTATTCTAAAATTAATTTTCAAAGTCACAAAGTCACTCGAATCGTATATAAATACAAAATTAAATGTATGTACTTTTATAATAAAATTTACTTGTGAAGTTATGATAAAAATTATACATTAAATTTTATAAATTAATTTATATTGCGTTTTCCCCACGTTTATCATAATACCAAAATTTTATAAACTTTAAATATTTCAAGCAACAGCAGTAAATAACCCAAAACTTAAGTGAATGCGAAGATTGAATTTTATTTTTGGAAAATATACTATTTTTTTAATTTTTCTTGGGGGGTTACAAATTTATTCAATGGTTATAAAATATTTTTTTGGTAATTTTAATTTAATTTTCTCGCGATGTCACACATAATTTATTTTTCATTTTTCAAACAAAAAACTTGCCGTACACACAACCATTATATGAAGTATGAGAAATATGAAAGATTTCACTCTTTCATTAAATATATTCATGATGTTTTTTTTTTTTTGTAATGATAATAATGAATTACGATGGTAATGATAATATTGCAATGTTAAATATATATATATATGCTGAAGAAATATAATGTTTGATGTTTTAAGATGATTACATTACTAAAGTGTTTACAATTGAAAAAAAATTATTCTTTACATAATATTGTATGTAATACAAAATTTAAGGTTTAGTTTAACTTATCATAATTGTTTTCGTTGTAATTGCCTTAAATTAAAGGTTATTTATTTTTTTTAGGGTACTCAAAAAGAAAACAAAGATGAATAAATATTTAAAACATTAATAAATTATTTTTGTAGACAAGTAACACATATTCATGTCAACTCCCTAGGTGGCATAATTTTGAAAATGAAAAAAAGAATGTAATATTTTAGTAGGGGGGCTTTTTTGATGGTTTGTATTTTGTAACTATAGTTACTTTATAAAAGTAATTATGTAAAAACAACATGTAAATGCATTTAATAAATATTATTTAAGTGTAACGTAAAATTAGATATTCCAGTCGTATATACACTGTTTGTTTAATGATCAACTGAGTCCCCTAAGTTACATTAAAAATTAACCCAATCATAATTATAAAAACCCAATGATAACTATTAATATATTACATGTATTCATTTAGTTATTTCTTTAATTATTTTTTTATTTATCTATTGTAATCGTATTATCTATCATATTATTTAAATATGTTGATCAGCAATAGCTTAACAATATCACGAAAGCTGTGAATCAAATGATTAATGAGTTCTTAAGCAAAGGTGAATATTTCTGTAGAAGTTAATTAAGAAAGGACTAGTAATTAGTAGATAGTAGTTAGTTTCTTTATTGATTCAAAGAATCATTATCACCTTTAAATTCAAAATTTAAAAAAAAGGACGTAACAAGTTTTTTTATTGGTTTGCAATTAGTTTAATTAGGGCTATTACAAAGCAGGTGAAGATCTTTTCAGAAAATTCCTACATCTGCTGCTTTATGAAGTTCTTATATTATATATTAATTAACGCACTACTTATTTATTTATTTTAAGTACTCGCCAATAGTTAATATTTCCTGATAATATTAATCCTTTGCCGATTTGACATTTGGACTTATTATTAAATTATTGTAATACCAGGGTACGAACTCAAGACTTTTCAATTGAAAAGCCCCACTTTACCACTGAGCTATCGGTCAGATACGCACTACTTATGTTTAAACTTATGTTTTACACAATTTAAAAAAAAAAGGTTGCCAAACCTATACTAATTTTAAAATAAAACTTTTACATTATCTACTTTTTAAATTTGATTAAATTAAACTTATTAAAAAAGCATTTAAAGTTCTAATTTATAATAAGTAATAACTTATCAACTATATACAAATGATTACTTCTAAAAATTTCACTGAAATAGAGCCAAAAGTAATCATCCAAAAAGTAATCAATAAAAATAAAATAAAAATGAAATTTTGTAAATTAAAATGTATTTTTTTTTCTAATATAAATTAATTAAAATTAAATACATATTGTGTGTAGGTTTTTGTATTAATATTACCATTTTATTTTCTAATAATGAATTTTTCTTACTTAATACTCATGGTAATTATATAAAACTAAATTTCCATAACAAAACTTCAGAAAAAAAACAATAAGTCAAAAGAGTTAATAATTTCAACTTAAGAGTAGTATTAAGATAAAAATTATTAGTATATTAATATCATAACACTAATTTTATAAATTATATTAACCTTATAAAAACAAACTTATAAAAGAGATTTCGATCAAAAACAATAAATCTTATATTAAAAATAAAAAAAATTTAATTAGAAAACCACAAATAAACCGTTAAACAGCTTAAAGTTTCACAAAAAAAAAATATTCAAAAATTCACATAATGTGATCAGCCTACACAAATTTTTTTTTTTTTTGGTCATATGGTCATACATTTAAAATTATTTCCAAGTAAAAATAATAATCATAAAAAACCCTGTAATCATATCATATAAATTAACAAAAAAAAAAATATTTTAATTTAATATCGTCCACGACCTGAATACAACTCTTTTTATATATAATATATATACATACATTAAATTATATTTAACTTTCATCAATAAATAATACCTAATAATAAAAAAAAAAAAAAAAAACAATCAAAAAACCAATAAGAAAAACCAAAAGAGTAATCAGTGACAATAACACCATTATCATCACTACCTAACCATCACATATCATATTATCATAATCAATATAACTACATATTTTTATATATACGTATATTAAGTATTAATCCATTATTCCATTATCATCATCATCATCATCATTGCGGAGATTGTGATGTACATATATATTTACGCGTTTATTTGTATTTATTAATTTTTTTCTATATAATTTATATACATAAAAAAATTTAATTTTATGATTGTCGACTAAATTTTTTTTGAATTTACACTGACTTTTATGTATCATTTTAGTTAAAAAAAAAACTAATAACTGACTTTTTTTTTTTAACTGACCATCTTTAACTACTTTTTCTTACTGTTTTTGATGTTTTTTTTCTTAGATTTGATGATGATTTTTATGAATGCTTCGACCCTCATTCTATATTTTCAAATAATATAATTTAATCTTTTAAATTTGGTTACTACTCTACTACCTTCTATATGATAGTAGTTACCAATGTTACCATTTACCAAGAAATACTAAATAATAATAATAATAACAATAATAATAAAACACAAAACTTAAATGAGAAGATAATAATCATTACCATCCAAGTTTCATGGTGTCTGCAGATTAACACAACGCCACGAAGAAATAAAAAAAAAAAAACAACTACAAAAATTCAATTTCCTTGTTTCATTTAAAAAAAAAAAAAAAAAAAACATTTTCTCGTGTTTATATCTGTTAATTCCATCAACTTCCAAGTCCCATTCCAAATCCAAATGTATTTTTTCTCTCATTTTTTTTTTTTTTATAGTTTCTCTGATTTTCTTTTTTTTTCATCTTTTTTTTTTTTTTTACTGTCGCAATAAAACATAATATTAAAAAGTTTTAACTGTTATTTATATAAGTTATATATGTATATAATATTATGATGGCATGTACAACTGTGCATATTAGTTACAATGAATATTAAAACAATCCCTAAAGCTAATAACCAAAAATGAAAAAAAAAAACGTTAACTAACTTTTGACACGTTAAGAAAAAAAAAATTTATTAACACTTTTTTAAAAAAAATAAAAACAAAAGACAGAAGAAGGAAAAAAAAAGAGCGCAGCGCGCACTTAAATTTAAAAAATACGTAGGCAGTGCTTATATGTTTGTATATGTTTGTTTCTTTCTTTAAATTTTGTGTAGAAAAATGGTCACACTAATAATTTTGAATAAAAGAAAGATATATACAAGTATTTTATATACACTCCTCTTCAATATATATATATATATATATGTATATATGCAACAAATCGGTTCAGCTTATTTTAAATGTTGAATAATTTTTTGGATTTTTTTGTATGCTGGACCACAAGAAAATTCGTCTCACATCGATTAAATAAAGAATAATTTAAATTATATAGTGAAGATGATGATGATCCAGTGATCATTTTAACAAAGAAAGTTCTTAAATCTTGCAAACTAATTTTTGTTTTTTGTTTTATTTTAATGCTAAATTATCTTTATTGATTCCTTGTTAACAACAAAATTTAATACGTATTTATTAATATTGAATAATATTGAAGATCTTTTGACACTTATGCTTATAAATGCTGCAGAGGTGTTAAAGTATGATTTAAAGGTTTTTATTTTATTTTATTTAAGGAACAAAAATTCATTATTTAAAAAAAAAAATTTGAACTCTTTTGCATATTTGCTATATTTATTCGTCAAATATCCGCCCAATGACTATATGTATAGGTACATTTTTTTTTTGTTTTTACCGAGGGAATGGAGCGCTCGAAAGCCACCCATTGAAACTGTGCGGTGTTTCATTGGGTAATGTGCGACTTAAACGCACCAAAATCACAACCTATTTGAACCAAACTTTAGTTAGGAACTTGTGGAATATGAAATGATTGTGGGAATTTAGGAATTATGGGGGATAGGCAACATTCGGAAGGATATTGAGGAGAAAGATGTTAATATTCTTCTTAAATTTAATTAAATCGTACACATACGAATTACCAACTTTAGGAAACACACATGGCACCTTACCAACACATCCAGGGGTATATCCAATGACTATATAAGTAAATTCCAGCTTTCGACACTTTCAGGTGTCTCTCCTCAATGATAAAGAGTTAAAAGTTTCATAAAATTTTATGTCTAATGATCTTCTGTTATAATCACACCTGTATAATACTGAGTAAAATTATAAGTAGTTAGTACAGTTGTAAATACCATTACCTGATACTCAGTACAGTACTTTATCAAGTATACAAGTATTACTAAAATTTCGATAACTACAAAATATCGTATTCTTACATGATTCTTTGAAGTAAGTTAAAACTTATACTTAAATTTTGTAGTTTACGAAATTTAAGTAATACTGGTACTTGATAAAGTACTGAGTATCAGGTAATGGTACTTGTAATTATTCTAGCAATTAAAATACACTGGTATGATTATAACTATAACCATTAATTTGACGGTAGACTAAACCAAGCCTTTGTTAGTATTTAAAAACAAATTTTGTTACTTAAAGTCAGCCCTTATGTGTGGGGTTCGAATATATTAACCAAATAATTTTAGTTGAATTATGTTATTAAATTGCACAATTAAATAAAAAATTTTCAAAAAATTTAATTTAAAAAACAAAATATTTAATAATTATTTTTTCTTTTTTTATTTCAGGTAAACATATGAATAACAATTGTAAAAATACAAATAATATATATATATATATATATAAATATATATATATATATATATCTAATAACTTGTAAGTACTAGATTTAATAATATAAACTAATTTTATTGTTCCAAAGTTCTACCCTGATGAACACACATTACAAAAGGTTTCCAACAAAAGGTTTTTTCATTGAAATCTTCCATTAAATATAAAAATAATTGAAATTATTTCTTAATAAACTTTTTTTTTTTAAAATCAAAATTTTTTTTTTGTAGGCTCAAACAATTCAAATGTAAATTTAAATTTCCATTTAACAAAATTTTCAATAATAATTGTGAAAGTATATAATTTTTAAAAATGAGAAATATGAACTAACCTCTTTTTAATGGAAATGTTTTTCTTTATTTCGCAACAATTATTTACCAACCTTTCGTCACCAACCTTTAGCACCATCTATCTGCATCTCTCCGATTCCATTATTATTATCCATTTAATCGTCACATCAAATTTTAATCTTAATTTTTTTTTCTTTTTAACTTATATATTATATATATACAAATATATATATATGTATAGTGTCTACTTTACATGGACATGGATTTCTCTTCCAATTGTTAAATTGCGATAAAGTTATTTTTTTTTATTATGATTCTGTATTTAAGCATAAACTTGTAATTTCTCACAGACCATGAAACCTCTTCCGGTCTTAAAAAGAAAAAAAAACGAAAAAAACTAATATTAAATATTGAACTCACCTCCAATTTCAATTTGTTTATGTTTTGTACTTGATTTTTACAGTGATGGTTAAAAATGTGTGAATTAGCAACAAAATTTATGTATGACATATTTTACATTTATTTTAATTCTAAGCTTCTGTTACTTGTGGGTTATGACAAGTTGCATCTGAATTGTATCTGATAGATTTTTCATTTTAACATATAGAAGTCTGAATTTTTGTGACACTAAATATATATCAGCAGTCAGCACATATATATGTATATAAGTTACAACAGATACTGCGATTATTCATTAATGTATGACATATTTTACATTTATTTTAATTCTAAACTTCTGGTACTTGTGGCTTATGACAAGTTGTCAAATTAAAAATTCAATCAAAATCATTTAAAAAAAATATTTCATTAGATGCAGAAGTTATTCGTACTATATTTAACCGCTGCATCCTAGTCAAAGAGTTTACTATTATCCTTTGGTTCTGCTCTCATAGATCAGGTAATATTGCTTCACTATCACCTGTGAAGTTGCGAACCTTCTTTTCGTCCAAAATACTTTAATGTTAACTTGAACTCGCTCCTTTTTAATATTTACTGTCAAATAAATCATATTTTCTGCCCATCACGCATGCAATAATCGCGCAGTGTCAATTAAACATATATGTCAGAACTTCAGAAAACATATTAAAACTTCTGCATATCATATTTTTGACAATCATTGTAATTTTGTTCATAAAATATTTAATGTTATGTATGAGTACAGCATATGTGAAATACCTGTCTTAAATTATACGAGCGCAACAATAAACCAAAAACAATAAAATAAAAAAATTACTTCGCATTTTAGAAAAATATTAATAGCACATATTGGTTTTTTTATTGGTTTTGTTTAAAAAAAAAAAAAAAACAGATTGTAGAATACATAAATTGAAAATCCATTCATTACTTTTTTTTTAATACTTTCTCAATAATAAATAGTAAAAACAAATCTTATTTTTTTCTTTAAATTTCATTTAATGTGTAATTTAAAGCTTATGGAGCACAGCATATTTTTTGAAAAAATGTATTTATATGCATATATCTATATGCTGCATATATGCAACATATTTTTGTAAAATTGAAACCTCAGATTTTTGTAATAGTAAATTGAATATAAATTTAATCGTGCAAAACAAGAGTCAGATTTAGTTTTTTATAATATCCAGCTTTAAACAATAGTTTGTTTTATTTTTTTTTTATTCTTTTACTCCTTCATTTGATTTTTTTTTCTGCCTCTGTCTGTGCATGCAATTAAATTTAATGTTGCAATATTTGTTTTAAATTTTTTTTTATATTCAATTTTTCTATGAAACATATTTTGATACACATAAATCTTAAGTGTATTTTCATTTGTTGTTTTTGTAAATTAATATTTTAAGGGGGTTTATGTTGGAAAATATTTTTTTTTAATAATATTTTAATTGATTTGAATGCATAAGCTAATGCATTTTATTAGCCTTTTTTTTAAGTAGATACCAATTTTATATGTTTAAATTAGAATTTTTTTAATTATTTTTCTATTATAATCAAATTGAAATGAAAATTTTTCACATTTAATTAATGTTTTAATGTGGCTGTATAATAATAATTTTTCCATGAGCAGAATAAAAAAAATGCCTCTCAGCCTTTAAATTTTTTTATTCTGCTCATGCCTCTCAGCCTTTAAATTAATCGTATAATACATTAGACGAGGTCCATGTTCCAGCAGAAAAAAAATGCTTAATTAGTTTTAAACAATTAAAATGTAATAAAATCTACAATAAAAACATATTTGATGTAATAGAGATCAACAACTTGTTAAAAACCAAACAAAATATGATTTTATTATGTCTGGTTAAGTTTAATATGAGCCATGGATGATCATAAAAAACATTCATAACTATTTCATTTAAAATATTTTCGTTTTTTTCCATTCTTTATATTTCCGTCTTTGTCTTTTTTTTTTACCTCTATTTCTTTCTCTCGATATTTTCTACTATATTTTATTACTATACTTACCAACAGCTATTGTAACTGGTTTAATTCTATTGCGAAAGTGTGCTATGATTGTTGCTACTATGCTTTTCTATGCTGCTGCTGTTGCTGCTATGTTTGTTTTGTTGTTTGCTCATTATTATTAACTTTATAAAACAATCATATTGTTGGGTCATTTTTTTTTCTTTATTGTTTTATTTTCTTTCTCTTTTTATTTTTTTATTATGCTTTGGGGCTAGTATAAAAGGTATTGTTGTATGTACATAATGTATACTAAATCTGTTTAGTTGTATCTAGTAGTGCTTTAAATAAAAATAATTCAAAAAGTATCAAATACCTTTAGTCATTAAAAAAAAGAATTAAGCTAAAAAACCAACTGTATTTAAGAGAGCTGTGTTAGATTGTTAAAATGTTGCTTTTACTATACTTATTTTTGTATACATTTACTTCTTGAATCCAACACATGTTTAAATTATAGTTTAGTAACTATGATAATCGAATAATAATAATGACCAACTGAGCGTTTAAATCCAATTGTTCAGTTCAAGATATATTTTGACAGCGGTCTTAACTCGTCTTAAGTCTTAAGTCTTAATTAGTAAAAGAGTGTATGAAGGATCTGAGAGAGTAAAATGTCAATAAAGAGAGTATGAGAAAATCGAATCTTTAGATCTTCAAGTAATATTATACGGTTGGCTGGCACAGTGATTAGAGTTTTCATTGACCTTTCATGCGAAAGGCCCGGGTTCGAAACCCAGTGAAAGTGAAAAAACTTTTCTGGTTTTCGACTCCACTCTGCTACCGTTCGCCATTCGGTTCAAATTGATGGCTAAATCAATAATTAATAATTATATATATCTATTAAAAAATACATTAATATAACAATATAAACAAATGTAAAATTTAAACAAATAATTTAATTGAATAATACAACTCACAGGTATATAGAATACCATAGAACTCAAATACAAAATATTACAATATAAACAAAAATAGAATTGTATCTATTGAAAATCTAAGACTTTTCTATAGGTTATAAGCCCTAGTACTATTTCATGTGTAAATTGTATGTGGAATTCATTAAGATCAATTCTAATAACAAGAATATAATATGACCCACTGCTCTAACATGTACCTATGGTACAAACAGCCTTATTAGCCTAACAGTTGAACAATTAGATTGCGCAATGCATTCCATTTTCTTTCCACGTAAAATCATTACAAAAACCCAAAATAAAATTTTAATCACCAAATCAAATATAATCTCATCCCAATAATATAATTTTCCTCAAACAAAGTACTTTAATTACTATTGTCAGAGGCCTCTCATCCAAATTATGAGATTAATAATTAATTGTAAGTTGTAACAATTTTCATCAATTATAAGCCCTGAGTTACAACATTAAACTTAAAATGCAATTAAACCATCCGTTAAATTTGAAAAAAAAAAAGAAAACAGTTTTGAGAAAGTGAAAATTGATTATATTTTACACAAAACTAACAAATTTAAAATTATATGGAAGAAACTTACAAAAATTTAAAATCCAGGAAATGAATGACGATGTTGTGGTAGTGCTTTTGAACATCACATCACAACAAACAATTCAACATATTTGGAAATTTTCAGTGAAACTGTAATAAATAGAAAGCTGGAAGTTAAAAAAAAAATAAAAAAAAACAAAAATTGAAAATTTTCACCATTAAAAAAAACTTAACTAATATAAAATAGTAATTGAAAGTAAACTATTTAAAAAAAAATGTACAACAATAGGTTATGTATTTATATAAGTATACAAACATTGTAATAATTGTATCTGATAGGTTTTTCATTTTAAAATATAGAAGTCTGCTTTTTTTTATATGTGTATTATATATATGTAATAATTTTTTGTGACAGTAAATATATATATATATCATTGTATATATATAAATAAGTTACAATAGTTACAATTGAGTTACGATATTTACTATATATGTAACTATAGTAACTTTTCTTTATTTTAATTTTTTTTTTTAAAGGAAATAATTGTTAAAAAAAATTTTCACCAATTTATCGCCCACTCAATTAAAGTGAAATTTTCCATATATTTTAAAAAAAAAAAAGTTTTGTATATATATATTTGCTTAGATTTGTTGGATTTATTAGGTATAGGTTATGGTTTTCACCTTACAAAAAAAGTATTTTTCATTTAAATAAAGAAAATTTATATTTAATTTTGTTTTTAATTTTGCTGGGGTGGTGAATGGAGGAAATAAACCTAATTTATTTGATTAAGATATAAAAATAAAAAATAAAATTTAAATAATTGTAAAGCCTACAATTATAATAGAAAGAGAGTTATATAATAAATTTAACCACATATTTACAGGATGTGTACATTTATTTAAATCGGAAGTTCCGATAAGATAATTTGATTTAATAATATTGAATGCATTAATAATATATTTATATATAAGATTTATTAAAATATATATTAGTTAAATATGTTATAATGTTTATTATATTATATTTATAACAATATATTTTATAAGATCATATTTATTACCCTAGTAGCACACTCATCGTGTGGTAATAGATGAGCTCATCATGAGCGCTTAGTTAAAAGAAGTAATGAATTTTTTTCTATCAGCGGAACTATACTCATTTAAGTATATAAATACGGTTGAATAAAATGAGCATCTGTTAATTGTATGTACTAAGCTCATTAATTAGCTCTGTACTAAAATCATCAGTATTGTAATGAGAAAATTAGTGAGTCAATCAGTGAGTGAAAAGGGATTGTATGTACTACTTTCATTAAAAAGTACAATTTTTTTTTATCAAATCAAAACGATTAATCTATTGCATATTAAAAAGAAAATAAAATCAAGTGCTGAATTTTAGAATTCAAATTTCAGAATAATTAAAAAAACTCAACTTAATCGAAATTTTATATCGACAGTTAGTACTCAACTCAGTAGAAATTATGATGAGTTACCGCATGAGTTTAATAAAATGTATCTCATAAAGTAACTCATTACATACTTCTCTAATCTGATCTTAATTTACTTCAGAAAAACTTCCGTTCGATGAGTAAGTTCCTAAATTCATTAATGAGACCATTAATCAGCCCAACTATAGTTGCAGGCTTATGTACAATAATACACCTTTTTTGTTTTAAATTTAAAATTGTAGTGAAAAGTGATGAGCCTTTGTTACTAGGGTACTCATTTATTACTCATACATAATTCATTTTATATTGTATATGAAATCTTTAAACGTAAAATCCAATACTATAAATCAAAATCTATAATCTTAAAATAAAAATTAAGTTCTTAATCCTATTTGATTCCCTGAATAAGTACTTATACTTAATATTTAAAATTTCCAAAATATAATTAATATTCATATTTATAACATTATCAAATATATGAAGTCTTAAAAACGATAAGAGCGATTTAATTCAAGATAATAAATTACTATAGTATAAGTACTATTTATTTAATTTAAATTAATATATTTAATAAGTTGTTTTTTTAAATAATTGAAATTGTTTCGTAATAAATTCGTTATCTAAGTTATCAAAAGTTCTTAAAATAGAAACTTATAGTAATAAAGTATGTTTACTAATTAACTAAAACATTCATAATATGTAAAATTCTTAAATAATAACAAATCAAATTCTTTGTGAATTAGTAGTAAATTCCATTTAAAAACAAAAAACTTCAACCAACTAAACTCAAGAATTCAAATATTTAAATAAGCTTCTAAGTAAAAAAAAACTATAGTTCTATAATACTCGCACGCAGGGACTCTAAGTATAAAGGCAGGTATAAAGCTTAGTATAAAGACAGGGATAGCGTTCTAAGTATAAAAACTATATTAAAATAGGCTTGTTAACTGCATAATTCTTCAGTAATACCCATTTTTAAATATAAATTAGTTGCTCCATAGCTTTTACACTACCATTTAAAATCATACACAATATATTTAATTAAATACAAAATTTCTTTTCAATTACTAATCAATCAATCAATTATTCAATTCTGTTTTACTTTATTATTATATTAACTCTTAATTAATTTCTCAAATACCTTATATTATTCCACATATAGTAAATCTTCCATTAAATATATATATACGAGTACTTATGTCATAATACCAACTAAATATCATTTTCAAAAAAAACGGATCAATCCAATTAAAATAAATTCACTTAAACTTTTTCATTTCGAAAATATCTTATTACCAATACAACTAACCAACATTTTAAATCTATCCATCTCTTTTAATTTAAAATATATGCCTAAATTTAGATTTCAAAATTTCTTAATAAAATCTACACATAAATATTAAAGATTTAAAAAAATTGTAATAATATAACAGTTAAAATAAATTTATAACTATGTATTTAAAAAAATAAAACAAACTTTCACTTTTTTTTCGAAATTTAACTAAATATTTTAATTTATAATTTCGTATTTACATACCAATACCAGTAGTTAATAGTTACCACACTCTGAAACATATTCAACTAAACTGTAATATAATTAGCAGGGTACATGTCATTTTACTGAAAAAAAAATTCCGAATGTTCTAAAATCCCGATAATAGAATACTGAAAACCAAAGAGCAGCTCACAATATATACTTATTATTAAAGAATTAGGAAGGATTTCTGAGTTGAATACAAAATCAGGGTGCCAATAACTTGTTTAGCTGGGGCCGGCAAGCCCAATAATTTTAAATGTTTTGTTAATTTATTATTTATAAAAAAAAGTTAGGAAGGATTTCAGGGTTGGATACAAAATTAGGAATGCTGCTTTTTCCAGAGTATTTACATTTGCCTTTTACTAAATATGTATATGTATATTTAAGTGGAAATTTCTTTTTGGAACTTCGTACCCAACCTGAATAAGGTTTCGTAATTTGGGATTTTTTATTTCAAGATTTTAAATCATTCGGAATTTTGATATTTTCGGAAATATTTTTTTCAAGATTTTAAATCATTTGGGATTTTTTTTTTCAGTAAAGTGTCAGATCCCTACCATATATATATAACTAGTCATAGGTTAGTAAATAACTGTATGGTGTAAAAACAATTTTCAAATTGGTATAGGCATAAAGTATTGCACCATATATATAGACAATGATACAATTTTAATAATTGTTTTAAGATATGGAAAAATTTCAAAAAAAATAACAGAAGGTTTTGAATGCGCGGGGGAAATTATGTGGTGGTGGTGGTGGCTATCTCATATAAAACTTAGAATTACAACAAGTTTGTTTTACAACACCTAACTAAATAAAAACTAAAAAAAAATATGAAACAAATTCAAATTAAAATTTAAATAGGCTAACTTTTGCAATTGATCTGTGAAAATGGCTAACTTTTGCAATTGATCTGTAAATTTAAATTTTATATTTATGTTAAAAAAAAAATTTCTAAAAAAATGTATCTTAAAGATACTTTAAACTTAACTTATCTCAACATATATATATAATACAACAAACTTGGTATTAGCAAATTATTATATAGTCTACAGATAAGTATTTTACAATGAGTTAAAATAATTTAAGCGCCGCCGCCACCGCCACCACAATCAAACATTACCGTTATGTTTATTTTGATATGTTTCTTTATTTTGATTAAAAAAAAAAGTAGGGATAAGAAAAATGAAAAAAAAAAATATTTAAAAAAAAATTGAAAGTAAATAGATTTTCAAACACAATAATAGATAAAAAAAAAAGGAAAAAAAAAACACAACTGTAAGATTGTTTTGCAAGATTTTGCGATGCAATTTCAAAATCGCATTTTTTATTTACTATTATTTTTCTATTTTTTTTCAAAAATGGTAAATGTAAAAAAAAAATTTAGATTGAGAAAACACTTTTTGTAATTTTCTCCCTGTCATAGCGCATGCATATACCCATAACAGGGAGTTCAATTATAAAAAAAGGAAAATTTAAATTTATTTTCATTTTAGATATTTTGATTAAATATACAAATAAGAGTTGAAATGTGATGATGAAATTTTATACAATCTTATTATTATTATTGATGTTGAGATATAGTTGAGAAAAGTATATTTATACATATTAAGTATAACGGTTAATTCGTTAGGTAAAAAAAAAATAATTAATATAATATAAAAAATATATTATATTATTATAAAATAATTAAAATAATTAAATTGTAATTATATTGAGGGGATTCAATTGTATTCATTACATAATTAAAATATATTAAAAAAAAACATTTATTTAATTAATTTGCCTTTTTTTAACCGTATAATCACCATGGAAATCATTTGTTCTGAAAAATGGTTTTTCCATAAAATTCAATTTTCCCTTAAAAAACCTTTAACCAAATGAATTGAAACCAATTTAAAATATTCGTTTAATGGAATGGGGGGTGGTCAAGAGATTATTCAAAATCATGAGAGCCACAAAGTATGCAATATTTATATTATGAATAGTAACTAAAATACCTTATCCCAGGTTTATTCCTCACTTGTTGAAATTTATTTTTCACGGTGCTGGGCAATACTTTAAATGTTCTACACAGGTAAACAAAAATTCTTCATGAGAGTATTAATAAAAGGTGTTAATTAAATCTCGTCCTTAATTTCGTTATTTTTTTTTATTGCACTGGAATAAGCTCTGGATTTCTGAACACTGTCTTATCTTTGTGAAGTACTCCAAGTAACTGGTGGTACGGTACATGATTGACTGCTCTATGACGTAATGAGGTACATGATTGACTGCTCTACTTATCCACAGTCTCTTCTTTCTACTATTGTGACTGCATAATCTAGCCGCAATTTATTGTTAAATTTGCTCTTGCTTTTTCCTATGATTAGTATTTTTTTTTCCTGTTATTGATCGTGGGAACATAGGCACCCACTTGTCTCTTTCATTAGACTCGATCATTACAACTTGATCTCCCAAGTTTGCCCGTTTTCCGCTAATTCGGCCGTAGCTTTTTGTCAGGTCTTGTTGGGTCGGCCGTGCCTTGTAATTCCTCAATTTTCTGCGCTTGATTTGACTCATTACCAGCACTTCGCCTGTTAGCTGCCATAAGCCCCAATTATTGGTGGTGTTGGGTTAGAATATTCTACATATAATTCTTTGACACTTATTTGCAAATATTGAACTTTTGTCTGATGTGATTAGTATTAGATCCCTTCAATTTAATTTCAGATTCTCATTTGTCTTGC
The DNA here is from genome assembly GCA_963082915.1 of Dolichopus griseipennis. Taxonomy (NCBI): domain Eukaryota; kingdom Metazoa; phylum Arthropoda; class Insecta; order Diptera; family Dolichopodidae; genus Dolichopus; species Dolichopus griseipennis. The sequence goes on from OY720441.1 coordinate 17,976,949, forward strand.
CTCTACTCCGCTCTCCCTATAAAATCTAAATTTATTTTTAAATTAACAGAAAACTTTCTATAAATATTATTACAGCAGCAATCAATTTAAATACACATTTTCAAGTACTCAGATACTCTCATAAACTAAATATTGTTTATTTTTCAACTTCCTTATGCATTACAAATTAAAATGACATCAATTTTCTTTATTTTTTCTTAAAATAATTTAATTATTCAATATATATCTGCGTATAATATACAATATAGAAATATACAACATATAATTCTAATGTATGCCAATTGTCAATCAAATTTGTACTATTTAAATTTATATTCATATATGTTATTTACAAATATAAAAATATATACATAATATTTCAATTTTTCACTTTTTCTAATTCAATTCAATTGATTGAATAATGTCATCACCCTACATTTGTATTTTAATTTTTTTTTTAAAATACACTACTTTAATTTAAATAGAGAAGGCATAATCATTTACTACGAGTATATTATACATCACGATCTGTATCATCAAGTTGTTATTTCTTTTTTTGAAATTTATCTTTAATAATCAAATCATCTGAGCTAATCAAGTCTAAAAAAAGTCACTCCATTAATAAATCATCAAAAAAAAAATAAAAAAAAATATAAAAATATTTTTAACCTACATTTTCCAATATTAGATATTTTACAACTTAACGAATGAGCATATTAAAATGAGGAAAAAAAAATTGTATCTTAAAGATACGAAAACGTGTATATGTTTATTACTAACAATCCTAAAATGCAGTATATTTTAGTTTATTTTGATTGTTTTGTTTTTTTTTTTAGTAAATTAAATATTACTCACGGTGTATACTCTCAGAAGTCACAGGCAATGTGCATATACACATATGTACATAATTATGTTCAAAATAAATTTATTAGTTTGATATTATACAATTATTTTTGGTGGCTATAATTCAGCCATAAGTCACCAAATTTAAACGTATATCTTTTTTTTTTTTTTTTGATATCACTAAAAATAATTTGTAATTTTTTTTTTTATTTTTATCTGATTTTTTTTTTTTATTTCGACTTGATTTCATAAATTTCAATTAAAATTTTTTATTAAAAATTGTGTTGCATATTATATAATATGTGTGTATTATGAATTTGAAAATAGAAATGAATTGAAAATATTTCGAAAATATTGTAATAAATATTTGTGAAATTTGGAAGCGTTGTCACTGATATAATTTTTATTACAAACTTGCAAAGCCTATTTTACGTTGTAAAGCCTCTTAAAGCCTTTTATCGTAAGTTGTTTGGTTGAATATTAGTTTCGTAATTCTAATTTCATAATTTGACCTAATTGTCTAATATTAAAATGGATACATAAATAAAAATACATAGGATAGAAAGATGAATAGTTCAAAAATAATTTACCTTTGGCATCCACTTGACGGGACTGTAAACCTAATAATAATAGATCTTGCATCATTCCTTCTTTTATATTATATCATATTTAATCAAAATTTAAAAATCTACTGTTGGAAGTATTGTTAATCAATGATAATGATAATTTCTACCTTTTTGTATTTTAACCCACAATTATTTTTTAACACCTCTCCGCATAGTAAAAGGCCAGGGATAATAGACTATTAACCAAATACCCAAGACTTCAACAGGAAGGAATGCAAATCAATTTATAATTTCATATATTTCAACTAAATAGTTATTTTTATACCTCTGCAATGCCTAAAATTATAAAAGGCCAGGGATAATACATTATTAACAAATTACCTATAACTTCAACAAGAAGGACTTTAAATCATTTTACAATCCCATATATTTCAACATTTTCGACTTAAAATTTGTTTTTTATACCTCAGCATAATCTAAAATTATAAAAGGCCAGGAATAAAATGCTTTATTACCTAATAGCAAATAAAATAATTGAAAATTATAACCTGATATTCAAATTAAAGCAGTAATTCATTTTATAATTTAACTATATGTTAAATAATTTATGTAAATTTTATTTTGTTGCAGAATTTTATACAAAATTATTTCAAATTGACTCACTGCATTCCAATATTAATCAATAGTCATTCTACTACTTTTATTTTTTTTTTGTATTTTACTTATTTTAATAATTTTTAAATCCATCGAAAAAAAAAAATAAATAAAATTTAATCCACAAAAAATCTAACATAATTCAATATTAAATTGTGCGTATATATCTAGCCATTAACCATATATTAACAATGTGGGCAAAATTTAACTCTTAAATCTAATATAATTCTCATAGATCACCTACTAAAACACAGAATCAATTAAAATTGCACAAAATTCAAAAATGCACAGAAAGCTTTTGAAAGATATGTAGACTATAAATATACAAAAAAAAAAAAAAATTTACAAAATATTTAACAAATGAGGGCGCCGTAAAAAAATTTGTTGGTTTTTTTTTTTTAACTAAGCTGCTGCTGCTGCTGATTTAACTGTGATATACGAGAATTCGATAAGTTGAATAATAAGGAACCAAAAAAAAAATGTTACTGAACTTATTAATGATCGCTAAGATAAATTTAACTTGATTTTATTTATGTATTTATTGTTATTTTTCTCCATTTATGTAATTCACTAGACGATTGGTGGTTATTTTTTTTTTGATCTAAAATTATACCCAAGTGTCCAGCATTACTAAAATTTACCAATTTTTTAACAAAATTGTATAGTACAGTACAGTACACATTTATTTGTAAAAAACAAAAAAAAATACCTTTCAAATATTGGCCTAAATTTTATTACGTAATTACGAAATAATAATTTTCCTATTTGTTTTGGTTTTTTGTTGTTGTTGTTGTTTTCTTTAAATTTTCAAATACAACACAATACAGTACTACACAATATACAACAGCCATCATATTATCATTATATATTGTATACAACATGTATTCAATATTTAGTTTTGAAAAAATTACATTCACTTCTATTAAATAAAGTGTAATTCTTAGTGATTTAATGTTTCTATTTATTTTTGTTTTTATATTTTGTTTTCTTTTATTCTTAGCTGGTTTTAGTTTTTTTTTTTTTTTTGTTGTATATGTTGCAAGTTGCAATTTATTGTTGCTATTGTAGTGTGGTGGTTTTGACGCAACAATTACCGCCAACACTCAAAAATTTTTAAAAAATATTTTTTGATATAAAACTAAAAATGTTCTTTTGTTTGGGGAGGGTATTATAAATGTAAATTATGATAGATACTGTTTTTAGGTATTCTATTAATAAATTCAATTTCGTAATTGGTCGTTCAACCCTATAGGATATTTCAAACAACCTATAATGTATTGGGGATGTATAAGTGACAAGTAAAATGGTTTAAAATATTGGGTTAACACGTCATGATTATAAGAACCATTGATAAAATTTTCTATTCAATAGTATTTTGGAAAAAAATTCTAAACATTGAATTTGAGCCAATTAACATATTTTAAAATATAGCCTTTTCTTTATTTTCACATTAAAAATGGATGAGTACTGCAGGGTTAATAAAAATATAATTGCAAAGAAGCTCAGTGATTTTAATTTTTTTACTATGCATTATGACTTCAAGTATGTCGTACTTTTGTTAAGTTAAAACAAATTCCTACAAAAGCATATCCTATAGTTAGCAAAATAATCATACACGTATATATATATTATTTATAATAGGTACATATTTTATTTAATTCGATAAGATTTTTTTTATTACCATTCCTGTGTATGTGTCTTTTGAACTCGATTGCCAAATTTATACTATACACAGTACATGAACATTTAACAGTATATAGAAGTCGTTGGCGTGTATAAGAGTAAAGGTAATAAAGTGCAGAATCAAACTCTAATAAATATCTCCAAAATGTTAATTTAAAAAAAAAAAAAAAGTCAATAGTAATAAATAAGCAACAACGAGTTCATACCAATTTGGAAAGGTGTCTTTTGTCATGTTGTTAACTTTTTTCTATTTTGGTTCGATTTTAATGTTCAGATTTTTTTTTTTTTTATTTATTTAAATTGTTGCTAGAAACAAAAGTATTGAATAACTTTGATTTTTTTTTTTTTATTTTGTTACGCATAACTGCACAGCTGTTGCTGCCTATATAGTAACTTATAAGCTGCACCAGACATCTACAACAATAACAATATTAAAAAAATTATTAAAATCAATAAAAAAATATTTGAAGGTAAAAAAACTTTAAAAAATTTCACGCAATCGAATAACGACATGGATAAAAGGTAATATTTTATACCTGTTAGCTATAGGGTATTAATAGAAAAAATGAGATAGTTTGGGAAAGTCTATAATGAGTTTTCAAAATAATATATTAAACATGACTTATTAATCAGATGATTGGTTTTAAATGTTACTTATTTCGTAAAGCTACAATATTTCAAGAGGTGCACTGGGAATCGAATCAAACTAAGAACGAATCATTACCCCCATGTTTCAGCTCAGTCTTCGACCAAACAAATGCAAATACAATCTAATTCAGGGTTACTAATCGTTATCACTTATCATCACTAATGAGATTCAAAATAAATCAAGTGCTATTAATTTGCAAGGGCCTTTCGTTATAATTTACCAAAAAACTCTGATCTTAAATCCGTGAATATGTCTAACTGTAAATATAAAATCCTTTAATCATTTTTAATATAACAAATGACTTTAATAAAAATATCCAAAATACGAAGTTCAATATATACCTACTTATTTTCTTTCCTTATATGTTTATTCACAATAGTCACATTATTCAAATCAAATGTTTTGGTGAATGTTAAAAAAAAGGCCTGCTTTTTCCAAAGGCATACATTTTCACTTTTGTTATTTTTTTATTTCACTTATAATAAAAAAAAAAACAACATTTTATACACTTTGTGAGTTGGTTGACGGAGTGAAACTTACAATATATATTTTCATCATTATCATCATCCAATTTTATGTATAAAAGACATGTTTAAAGAAATCAGAAAAAAAAAATTAAAAATTTAAAATGTTTAAAATTTCACTTAATAAGTGAAAAAAAAAAATGGTGAAAATAAAATTAAATTGTTATGAGATGATTTAATTTGAATGAAAGATATAAACAAAAAAGAAAAGAGATAGTTTTTTTTTTTAAATAAATATAAATCGATTCAATTATTATATTAAAATATTTGTTTAAATAGATAAATTATTTTATTAAATTGTTTATTGGGATCGGTATTCGAGTTTAAAATTTATATCTGCTAATGAATATGGGCGGGGAGGGTTTGTAAGCTTTAAAACCTATTGAAAAGGAGGGTTAAAACCAATTAAAAAAATAAAGTTCATACATAGCTTTCCACTGTTCCTCGTAAAAATAAGTCACCTATTCGAACTTTGACTAATTCATTTAATCAGTGTAAGACTTTAACACACCAAAACCACCAACCTTTTTAAACCAAACCTTGAAATGGGACTTGTGATGCAAGTGGACAACGAAAGAATTTGGGAATTGGAAAATTATAGGATTATGGAGGATTGGGAAAACCAAATGAAATATTTAGAAGAAAGATGTTAATATTGTTAAATTTATATGAATCGTACATATTTATATTATACCAAGTTAGGGGAACACATTTGATGGAATATGATTCTAAGTCTGCGCATGACAACCGAATTTCTATCAACTGTGTTGCGTGGCCTTCATATGTTGCCAAATCTTGTTTCCCATTGGAAAAATTTGCAGAAATTCAAAGAATCTTTAAAAAACCCTCTCCTTAAATCCTTAAGTTAAATTTTGGAAAATGAACAAAATCAAAATCCATTAATACACTTTTTTGAAATCTCCTATTTTGTGCACTAAGAAAACATAACAGTAAAATCTGATCTATTATAAGATCATCTATTATCAGATCACAAAAAAAGATCATTTAATATAAAAAGTGATCTATACAAGATCAGACCAATTTTTATGATCTGATATTTTTTTTTAAAATCTAGATCAGATCATTTATCTAGCTATATTATCTAAATGTCTGGATAAAGTATATACATATTCTAAATATATGTATCCTATACACATGCATAAAACTAACCTAACCTAATTTAATTACTAGGTATGTATATAGGACCTACCATCCAAATATTTTAATTAATCAACATTACATTTGAAAATAAAAAAAATATTTCGCAGTTTTATTCACAAAATAATAAAAAAAAAAAATAACAATACAAAATCTGCGTATGAATTCCAAAAAATTTAACTAGTTTTATTAAATTTCTTTGTTTTTAATTTTTTTTTTCAAAAATAAAATAAAAAAAACTATGTCTACACTCAAAATAATAATAGTAACAATGACATACATTAAAAACCCTAAAAAATTTTTGAAAAAATATTCTTTTTTAACCATTGAAAAAAAAACAAAAAAAAAAAAATTACCATCCACCTTGATCTATATAACCAATAAAAATAATATTAACAATAATAATGATAAAAAAAAAATAATAATAATAATAATAGAAATATAACTGTTTTATTAAAAAATATATACCATGACCTAAAAATCTTAACCTAGAAATAGTTTTTTTTTTTTTTTTTTTGTTTTTATTATTATTTATTTTATGCTGTATATTTTTCTTTTAATGTATAATATAAAATAAATCTATTCTATGTGTGTGTGTATATTTGAATATGAAGTAAAAAAAAAAAATGCAATTTAAACAAAAATTTTAATGAAAATAATTACCAACAAACACAAAATTTATAAATTTCTATAATAAATGTCACTTGTAATATTTACACATAATAATTTTATTTATTATGCATTTTATTAAATTTATAATATGTACTATATACTTTATTTATTATTTCTTTTGCATTTACATTCAATCATATTCAATGTATACAAAATTAATAAATACATACATACAAAACATACCAAGTATGGAGTGTTTCACAAGTTAATATAAACTTTTGTTTGAAAAATTACACCTAATCAAATTTACTAATTGGTATCCGAAGCAATAGTCAACACTGAATCATAAGTAAAGCTTTTGAAAAATGTCTATTGAATTTTTAAATAATAATAAAAGCTTTGATTTAAGCTTTTAAATTTGTTGCATTCAAAGCTTTGTCACCTTTTTTTTGTTTTGACATTTAATTACTATTACCGTTATTTTTTGTAGGTATTATGGCTTTAAAATAATCAATTTGTTTTTTTAAAGGAGTTTAATTAAGAAATTTTTCCTTACTTTTATTACACACCCTGTTTTCTCAAATTACAAAACCTTGATTATTTTTCCATACATAATCAACAAAAATTAAAGATGTCAATACTCATTCAAAAAAATCTTAAGATATAATTATATGTTATATGTTTATATAAATAGGTTTATAAAAATCAAAAGAAGAGAAAAAAACCTTTAAAATAAATTCGCATCGTGAATTATTCAGGAAATAAAAACAAAAAAATGTATAGTACTCGTACTTATATAGTGTGTACTTGATTTTAAAAGTGTTAAAAGAAACAAAAATTTTCACGCATATTTAAATTTAAATGTAATTTTATTTTAAAAATTTTGTTCCTTGAATTATTATTTATGCATTTAATTATTTTTTTTTTAATTTTGCATTAAGATTATATTTATTTAGTTTTATGTAATATACTAAATACAAGGTGATTTAAAAAACCTTATTTCTTATAAGATTGTAAATTGTATTCAGTATTGTGAGATATGTACCTAATTACTTTTGAACAATATTCATTAATTTAAACAATGATTTGTAATCTTTTCAAATGAATACAGTATTGATGAGATATTTTTTAGAGCTTAACGAAATATTGCAAATGAAATTAAATTTCAAAATTACTGTTCAATTTACTTTTCGCGATTGTAGTCGTATTTTGAATTTGTTTTTTTTTTTTTAATAATTTGGTAAGACTAATATTATAAAACCTAGGTATATAGGGAATGGGTTTTTGGATTTGTTATATTTTCAAATATATATTAAAAGTACTTGTATAAAAATTACATTTTTAACATTTAAAGTAAAAGTACTTATATTCCAATAAAAATTAGTTATTTCTTAATTATTTATTTTCTACAATCAAATTAAATTTAAGGACAAGCTATATTCTTGCCCTTTTTAAGTAAGAGGAAGTACCTAGTAATTTTATCTATATTCCGCGAGCAATTATTTCATTTTTATTAACTTAAGAAGGTTGAATTTTCTAAAACATGTAAAAAAATATAAAATTAATATTAAAAACGTAAAGTTACATAAACTGAAATGCGAACCTAAAATAATTTGGACCATTTAATCAAATTAATCACAATGAGTCATTTAAGTACTTTCCTAAAATTGACATTCCAATATTTTAATTTTATTATACTTATATAATATGTATATTAAAAACCAACCTTACAAATAATTTGTACATGTAAAATATTTATATTGGGTAATTAAAACACAGAATTTTTAGTACAAAAAAATTTTAGGAACTAATTTCCTAAATTAGTGATTTATTACAATGTAAAATAGATAAAAGTGTTAATTAACAAAATAATTTAATTTATAAAATCTCAATAAAAAAATCACCTTGGGTATCGTTATACACATTTTGTTTTAAGTAACTTTATTTCAATTGATTTATATATATACATACATATATAAACTAATTAAGATATTAATATAAATTAAAGAGAATTGTATAATGTAATTTAACGTTTATAATGCATTAAAAAATTTTTAAAAATTAATTGTCAATTCCCCAAGATACTTTTATGTATACTCATTTGAGTAATCTCAAAACTTCAATTAAATTAAAAATCAAATTAAAATATTATAACTATATATAAATGTAATAAATACAGATAGAATATACTGCTTAAACCTATAGATTAAAAATGAAAAATATAGATTATTTAATGCGATTACACCAGAAATGAGTACTTAAGTACTTATTCAATATAATAAAAGTATTTGATTCAATATAAAAAAAAATCATTCATTTACATATTGACAAATTAATATTATCATTTTTCATTTCAGTTCGATTCATAGTATTCGGACTTATTATATGTTCATATACTTACTTGTAATACATAAGTACATGTATTTTTTTTATTACTACACTTAAAATTAATTTTAATGTGCAAAAAGGTCATTTATAACAAACAATTAAAATAACAATACATGAAAAAATCATAATTTAATTGATTTTGATACACTCTGAAAAAAACTTGAAATTGAAAATATTGTATTAAATTTGAATAAAATTTTTTTAGTTTAAGAATCGTTCAAAGTTCATTTCCCAAGCAGCAAGCAGTACAGCTGTTCAACAATTTTTTAGAAAAGGCAATAAAAAAAAGGGTTTACTAGAAATGCATTTTTAATAACGGAAATTAAAGTAAATAAGTAGCTGCAATATGTTTTTTTTCAGTGAACATTTTTAAAATTTTTGAGTTCAATGCAATCTTTTAATAAAACAAAACTTAAATAGAAGAACAAAACCCCCCTAATTAAATTTAGTTAAAAAAAAAACACATTCACAATAAAACTTAATAAATTAGAACAAAATTTTATATTAATGCAATATCTATATAGCATATAATAAATACTCAAGTGCAGATAGTTTGATGGAAATACAAATGGTCATTAAACAATAATATTATTGTAAGAATATTTTTGTTTTCAAAATAAAACTAAAATAAAAAAAATAATTGGCGGGCGGTAACTTTTTAAAATATTTCTCTCTTAAAAAAATTGTACTGTATATATTTGTGACAAAATAACAATGCAATTGCTTGCATTGACACCATAAAACAATTCTATAAATTTATGTAGAAAAAAATTGTTCAGTAGTCTGTATATTAATATAAAACTTAAATATTATTTGATATATTTTATTTCTTTTTTATATACTTTGTTTTATTTTTCTTTTCAAATTCAACAATATAACTGTCAAAAAGCTCAACAAACACGTCACAATTTTAAGGTTATTGTGCTTAACTAATTTTATTATTAAATTAAATTTTATATCGTACAAAAATTATACTTTGTGGGATTATAAAATAATTTTAATTAAGTTATATAATAGAATTGATTTGTTTTATTTAGAATGCATAAATACGTAACTTTGATTTATAGTGTAAGCATATTAAAAGATTTTAACATTCAAATTAGTTTAAATAATTTTTAATAAAATATTAATGCAGTTCTAATTTTAATAATAAGTTTAACAGAAATTAATCGGATTAAAGTTTAACCTTCTTGCGTTCAAAAACTTACTTAGAAAAGAACTTGAACGTCTCTAATGTTAGAAGTCTTAAAAAAAACTCCTTATTTAAATTTTCCAGATATATTTCTCTTTTCGGATTTAATTTAATTTTATTTTTAAAAACTAATTTTCATAGGTTTCGATTTTTATCCTCACAAGACGTATTTCAATATTAATTTTTAAAAAATTTAATTATATATAAGGACAAGACCAGGGAATCCCTTGTCCAGAAGCCATTATTACTTTTAAATAATTTTAGTGAAAATATCTAAAAATTTATTGACTTAAAAAATCTCAGGCAATGCTTTAATTAATAACTTTCATTATTTACAATTTAAAAATTACATATTTAATGAATCTGTCACGACGTCGTTACACCTACTGTCAATATATCTGTTATAAATAAATTTGACATCTGTCATTTCATTACTATTATTTATTTGGTTTTGTTCAAGGGCTTTTCTTTTCTTACAATAATTTACAATAATTAATTAACAACTTAATTAGTAGTTAATACAATCACAAACATCTCCCAATACAATCAAAAATTTTAAATGTCACATTATATAAAGTATCATGATCAGATGCAGATGACATTTTCAAAATGTAACCAATATACGTATATATAATTGAATGAATTTTTTAAATTTAAAATGAAATTCTATTAATAAAATCACATTTAGTTTAACCAGATAATTTATATATGTATATACATTTTATTACATACTTTCCATATTATTGTCTATTTTACTATATATATATAAGTTATATATATACTTGTATTAATATATTGATGCATTAGTAGACGGCATGTATGCAATTTTATTATAGCTAGTAGTATGATTTAAAAGTGATTCTCTCTCATGGTTGATTTAAAATTATTTCAAAGTAATTTGAAAAAAAATTTTTTATTTTCATTTCTGATTATTTTTTTTTTTATTATTATTATTATTATAATTAATCTGGGTTAAAGTAATATTTGAACCGTAAGAATTTGGAACGATAAATTAGTTTAAATTTTAAAAGCATAATTTATTAGTTATATATACATACATATATACTACAGATCTATATTTAAGTTTTATAGTATAAAATATAATATATATTTTTATTTTAATTCTTGAATTTGAATAAATAAAAATAAAAAAAAAAAAAAAGAATTACATAAAAATAAATTTTCAATTTAGCACTCAACTGTCATCATAATTTGTAGATATAAAAATACTACTAGTATGTACATTGTACAATAGAATAGAATAAATCCCTAAAAAAAAAAAAGTATCTAAGTATCTAATAGTATCATATAGGCATATTATATCCGTACAATAATAATAAAATATATATATATATATATATATATATGTGTATATACATAATTATGTCATGGACCGATTTATTAACAAGATAAAATTAGATATTTTTGTTTATTTAAAACAATAAATTAAAAAACAAAATAATAATAATAAAATAAAAAACTTAGTTATTTAAGGTTTTAACCTATAAATGAATAAAAAAAAAAAAAAAAAAAAAAAAATTATTATATTTTTTTTTGTAGTATTTTCTAATAAATTCAAAAAATTGTCACAAAAACATTTTTCTATAGTTTTATTTTACGTATGTTAATTGTAATAAATAAAAAAGTATGCAGCTAAATATCAAAAAAAAAAACAAAATTCTTTTAAAAAAAAAATAAAATATATTATTATTTAATTTAATAAAATAAATTGTTGAATAACTTTTAAAACAAAAAATCCTGATATTAATTTATTTTTTTTGTTTTGTTTACATTTTAGGTTAAAGTTGTCAAATTCAGTTACATGTGGACTATTAACAATTTTAGCTTTTGTCGTGAAGAAATGGGTGAAGTTTTAAAATCATCCACATTTTCAGCGGGTGCTAACGATAAATTAAAATGGTAAGTTTTTTTGAAAAGTATATTTTAAATTTTATTTTCGGCATTTAAGAAATTGGCCTCTAAGAATTATTGTATAATTGGAAATTCTAAAATAACAGTTGGAATACCTTGGAATAGTTTGGAATACCAATTGATATAGTGAGCTCCCCAATACAGAAAACTCAGTTTAAAAAAATACCATATTTGTATAAGAGAACATTCTGTAACTGTAACCAAGTTCAAACTACTATTTTATTAAGAATTTTTTTAATAATTTATTCTTGTCATTCAATTTAATAACCACATCACAATTAATTTTGTGGAGCCGAGTAATCCAAATCTATTTTATTAGATTATTATTCCTAAGATAATTTCAGATCAATCAATGAAACAATTTGTTTCCCAAACTAAATACGAATTTGGTGACCAATATTTAAAATAGAAAAATATTTCAGAATGTCAGTTAGGTACAATTAAAGAGATTTCTGTAATGTGAAGCTCTTTGTATCTAATGGTATTCCACTTGATTGTTTTATCTTATAATTTATTTGGTTAAAATTTTACTAAATTGAACTTTACCATATAATAATAAGTTTAATCCAGTTAATTAAAACTAAAATATATTTTAAATCCATCATGGATTTTAGTCATTCATCGCCACCCGTTTCATTCAAACCAAATTTGGTTTTTTTACTTTTGTTTATAAATATCGTAAAATTAATTGTTATTTTATTTTCAAGGTGTTTGCGTGTTAATCCCAAGGGCCTCGATGAAGAAAGCAAAGATTACTTATCATTATATTTACTATTAGTATCATGTAATAAATCAGAAGTTAGAGCAAAATTCAAATTTTCTATTTTGAATGCCAAACGTGAAGAAACCAAAGCAATGGAATCACAAAGGTGAGAATAAATATAAATTAAAATAGAGCTTATAGTAATATCAGAATTAGTTTTGAATATTTTATAATATGTATTTATAATATTATTAATTATTATTTTTTTTTAATTTTGTATTTTAGGGCATACCGTTTTGTTCAAGGTAAAGATTGGGGTTTCAAAAAATTTATTCGACGAGATTTTCTATTAGATGAAGCAAATGGTTTATTACCTGAAGATAAATTAACAATATTTTGTGAAGTTAGTGTTGTAGCAGATAGTGTTAATATCTCTGGTCAGAGTAATATTGTACAATTTAAAGTTCCCGAATGTAAATTATCAGAAGATTTGGGCAATTTATTTGATAATGAGAAATTTAGTGATGTTACATTAGCAGTTGGAGGACGAGAATTTCAAGCGCATAAAGCGATATTAGCAGGTAAAATAATTTTTTTTTTTTTTAATAAATAAACAAAATTTAATATATATATATAATTTGTATTTATTTTATAATTTACAGCAAGAAGTCCTGTATTTGCAGCTATGTTTGAACATGAAATGGAAGAAAGAAAATTAAATAGGGTAGCAATAACAGATGTTGATCATGAAGTTTTAAAAGAAATGCTACGCTTTATATATACGGGGAAAGCCCCAAATTTAGAAAAAATGGCTGATGATCTCTTAGCTGCTGCTGATAAGGTAAATATATTATATATATACATATATATTTTATTTGTTTTTTTTAATTAAGAAAAAATTATTGAAAAAAAAAAAAATTAAAAAATATTATTTTTCTTTTATTTTTTAGTATGCTTTGGAAAAACTCAAAGTTATGTGTGAAGAAGCGCTCTGTGTTAATCTTTCTGTTGAAACGGCAGCTGAAACTTTAATATTAGCTGATCTCCATAGTGCAGATCAATTAAAAGCACAAACGATAGATTTTATTAATACGTAAGTGGAAGCTTTATCTATTATAATACCTTTGTTAAATATTATAATAATAATATACTGTATAATATAATCCTTTATTATTTTATACTTTTTATAGTCATCCAACGGATGTTATGGAAACGGTTGGATGGAAAAATATGATCGCATCACATCCCCATTTAATAGCGGAGGCATTTCGAGCGCTAGCAACACAACAAATCCCACCAATTGGACCACCAAGAAAACGTGTAAAAATGAGCTGAAAACAAAATAAGTCTTCATTATTTTTACATTTATTACCGCATAAATTTAGCATAATAAAAAAACAATTGATTCGACAAAAAAGATTTTTCAACCAACAACAATCAAGAAAACAACAATTTAAACTACAATATTTAAAAAATCATCAACAAAATGAAGAAAAAAATCAACTATTACAACATCATCAATATTATCAAAAATTAAAACAAACTAATAATAAAAAAAAACAACTTCTTCAATCAAAAGAAATATTTTATAATAATAAAACAAAAAAATATTTAAATAATAATCATAATAATAATTCAAATAAAAATTTCAAAAAAAATATGAAGTTTCTTATCAACAATTATTATTGCAATTATAATGAATATAAAAATAATAATAATATTAAAAATAATATTAATAATAATTTAATTATGAATATTTCAAAATTTTCTTCTTTACAAAACAACAACAGCTATCAATATGATAATAATAATTCATTATTTCCTATTAATTTCAATTATGATGAATTTCATTTAAAAAATGATCACCAAAAATTATTATTAAATAATATAAATAAATATAATATTAATAAAAATAATATTGATAATATTTCAAATATTAGTATTACAGATGCTAAATATAATCATAATAATAATAATAATAATAAAAATAAATTATTAAAATTATATGAAAATATAAATCAAATAATTAATGGCAAACAATCTAATAATAATAATGGCAATAATAATATTAGTAATAACAACATTAAAAGCCAAAATCAACAATATAAAAAATCAAATAAATTACTAATTACAAATTTATTAAAACAAAATTATACATCATCACAAAATATAATCATATTAAGTGAAAAACAACAATGTATTGGTAAATTAATTAAATTTTCAACTATTCACAATCATCACCACCACCACCAATATTAACACTAAATTAAAATATTAAAAAATTTAAATTTATTTAAAATGAAAAAAAAAAAAAACACATTCAAAAAATATCCCATTTTATACCATATTTTTACCTAATTAATTAATTAAAATATATAAAGAACAATAAATTTATTAAAAAAAAAAATGAATCAAAATTTATTTAAAATAAAAAAAAAAATAAGCTACTAAATGAAAAATAATTTATTTGGTTTTTTTTTAATTTCTTAACTAATATGTTGTAGTATTTAATTTATAAAGACAATTTTTTTTTTTTGTCAATATTTTTTATATTTAAATTCTTTTTTTGTAAATCGAAATTTATTTAATCTATTGGATAAAATTACTAATTTTTATTATTTAAAAAATACTTTATATATAAATTTTTTTCAAATAATTATTTAAATTTGAAGAACAAAATTTCATTAAACATCTTCAAGATTTAATTTTATCGAATTGATTAATTTATTTCATTTATTAATAAAAGTTTATAATTAAAATTTAAATTTCTTAAAATAAAATAATAGAAATGTTCTTAAAATATATAACCATTGTTTTATACTATTTTTTTTTTTTTAATTTAAAATTTAATTATATATAAGTATGCAACATTTATTTATAATCGTTAATGAAATTTTAAATTATTTTACAATTGTTATCATTATTTTAATTTTTACTTTAATCTGCAAATAAAATTTAAAAAAAAAAAATTTCTATTCCTAGTTAAAAATTAAATTATAAAGAAATTGTCTTTCGGAAATCAAACAAACCAAATTGATTTATAATACAGAATTTTGCTTTGAATTGTAATAAGAAATTTAATTGAATTGAATTAATAATATTTTGTATTTTTCTTTTTGGAATTAATAAATCGACCAATTCTCAATGTAAGACAAAAAAAAAATGTCCTAAAGACCAAAATTCAAAAATTATAATTAAAATGAAGCTGTTGAATAAAATATATAGGGCAAACAAAACAGAGTTATTTATTTATTACTTATTTAAATAAATTTAAAATTTGATATTTGAACTTTGTTTCAATAAACAATCCAAAATTTAAAGAAATATAACAAATTTCAACTTTCAATATTTTATTTAACAGTTTAAAAAGATCTATTCAATTATAAAATTAAACAATATAATTGCAATCTTTAAAATTTTTATTATATTTTCATCCCTTTTACCATTACCATCCAAGTTTTAAAAATTATTTTCTCTAATAACTTTATCAATATTTTTTTATTTTGACAAAAAAAACCCAAACATAACTTGACCAAAGTTTGCAAAAAAGAATGTATGTATATTTAATTAAAATTCAAAATTCAATACACTTTATATACTTTAAGTAAAAAGAAATTATTAAAATATTAATTTGTAATAAAAATGAAATTTAAAATATATAAATTAAATAAGAACCTTATATAAACACCATTAAATGCCAAATTTTCGTAACTATGAGAATTTTAATATATTATTATAAAAAAAAAAAAGAAATATTTTCATCCCCCTTTAAAAACACAATATTAATATTAAAAAATTTAAAATAATTGTAATTAGAAATTGAAAAACCAAATAAGTAAAAAAAAAAAAAATACACAATTTATAAAACCTACAATTTAAAAAAAAAAAATTAGAAAAAAATTATATATAATAAATAACCTATTAGTAATTTAAAAAATAATAAACAACTTAATGAAAAATAATTTAATTTACTGAAAATTATCAAATTGATGATTGAAGCAAATTCAAAAGTGAAGAAAGAAAAAACAGAATATGAATGTGTATTAAAATTTCTAATAAAAAATTTTAAATCTTAGATCCATTATAGTTTATTGCTGCATATAAAAACTTTCTTTTAGTATATGACTAATTTAGTGTAGTCTAATTTTTTTAATAAATTTTTTGAATTAAAGTATTCATCTTAATCTAAATTTACTACAAAATTTGCGCTAGTATTTTCAAATTAATGAATTCAAAAAAAATGGTTCACCATTTAAATTAATATATAGTATATTGGAAATAAAAAAATGTTCTGCTGAGAAATATAAGCTAAAACCTATTGTCTGTTACAAAAAGTTTCAAATAATAATTATAAGCGCCTAATGTAACTGATTACTGAAATAGTTATCTTATAATATAAAATATATTTTAATATATAGTTTAACAAATTAATAAAAGAGACACAATTTTAAATATAATGTCAGAAAACACAGGTTTTCTTTGAACCAAGAACCTATGCACAATTAGAAAGTCTACAAATTTATACAAAATTCAATTTGTTATTCTATTTTGTTAATATGTTAAAGAATAAATAACATTAGCATGAATTATGTGCCCAAAGAATATAGAATTCTATATTTAAAGTGTTCTATAAATACTTATATTATAAATTCCACAACAACTTTTCTAAATTTCTATTTAAGCTTCTCAAAAACGAATATAATGGATCTGAAGTAGATTTAAAATTTTCAAAAACCAATTAAAAAATCATTTAAAAAATATTATATAAAAGAAAATCACATGAGTAAAAAAGAATCTTTTTGTTGTTTCAATTGCAAAGAAAAAAAACAAAAAAATACAAAAAAAAAAAACAAATAAATTTATTTTGTAATTTTTAATAATTTTTTTTTTTAATTATTATTTTATTTTTAATTAATTTTTTTTTTTTTTGTCTCTTTAAAAATAAGTTAAAAAAAAATTTTTCCTGTTCAAATCAAGTTTTAAAAATAAAAAAAAATTAAAATATAATTATATTTTTATTTTCATTTTAATTATTAAATTTTTTTTTTTTTAAAGACACGGAAATAATATATGAAAGTCAAATGAAATTTAAAAATAATTATCAATTAACATTTTGATATGAGTTTAGGTGTTGAATAAAGAGGTATTGAAACCGAATTCAATGCATTAAAAATCAAAAATGGAAATTGTTTACGAAAAAAATTTATTGTATAATTTAAGAAAATCATATAATATATGATCATTCAACCGAGGTGACAAGATTCGGATCAAACACATTAAAATTTCAAAAAAATTATATTTTGAGATCATGAATAGAGAATAGTTTAAAAACAAAATTAGAAATTCAAATTAAGATTAACAACAAATTTAATTTAAAAATTAAAAAAAAATATATATTTAATAAGAATTGAAAATTAATATTAAATAGGTGAATTCTTAATAAAGTACCTATATAATTTTTTTTTTTTTTTATTTAAATTTGTATAAACTTTAGATAATTATTTCCGTGTTAAATTACTTTAAATATTAATTAATTTTTATAATTTTTTTTTATGTTAGTTTTTTATTTTATTTCTTTTATTAAGTTAAAAAAATATTAAATTTTATTTGAAACAAAATTTAATAAAATTTTTGTTTTAATTTATATTTTAAATGTTTAAAATATAAAATGATAAGTAAAAAAAATATCATACATTAAAAACAATAACTTTATTTAAAAATATAAATATTTAAATATTTAAAAATAAATTTAAAAAAAAAAAAATGTGTAGATAAAAAAATATCATTAATAAAAAAAAAGTAAAATAATATAGTCCCCAAAAAAAAAAATATTCCGAAAATTTAAACATTACTTGTATTAAATAAAATAATTTTTTGTATATATTTTTCCTTTATTTTAAAACAAAAATTCACATTTAAAAAAAAAAAATAAAAAAAAAATCTTTAAAATAAAAATTAAATAAAAGTATTGAGTGTTTTCAAAATAAAAATAAAAAAAAAACATGTTTTAAATTTTATGCCTAAATATTTTTTATCCCTTTTTGTATTGGGTTGAAGTGTTTTTTTAAATTTTGGATACTCATAACTCATAAAGGAAACTATATTATAGGTCTACATCGCGATGTTAGCGTTACACTTCTGTTAAGAATTGAACATTTTATTTTGGTGGAAAGACTTTTTTGGATCATCAATAATTAATCTTACAAAATGTTCAAATTATTAATCTTTATTTAATCAGTTTAATGGTATAAACAATAAATAGTAATACCTGACAATTATGATGTAATATTTCAGATTATTTTGGAAATATACCGTATCAAAATAGAACTTATATTGACTACTTGTTTTAATAAATTGAAATAAATTTGATCTGTTCTTTGAATGAATGAAATAGTGTTCTTTGAATTTTACTTATAAACTAAGAAATCAGAAAAAAATCAGAAACCAATTAAATCACAAAGCTGGAGAATTAATTTTTCAAATCCTCTGTACACTATATTAAAATCTATAATAATTTAACTATGACTATTTAATAAATGACAATAAGCCCTAACAAGAAAAGAAACTGAATTAGACCAAAAAAATTAGTTTGATTATTCGAAAGTATTATTTCATAAAATTTTAACAAAAATAAAGAATCTTGTTAATCATGTTGGGGACTATATATTTATTTTATTAAAATATTAAACGTTCGAGAAAAAAAGAACAGAGTTCTCTAAAATAAACTTAAAAGAAGTGTTAAATAAAACGAAGTACATTTTAAGAAAAATATTTAAAGAAACGTAAAAAAAACCTTTGTTGTGTATATCTATTTTTAATTTTTAATACAAAATTTAATTTTTAAAAATATACTTACTTTTTAAGAATAAAAAAGTTACAAACAAAAATAATTTTTATTTTAAATGTTAATTTGTGTCTAATTTAAAGTTTTTAACATTTTAGAACACTAAAAAAATAGAAAAATAAGTAAAAACAAAACAACTACATCCAACATACGTATATTAATCAGATTTGAAAAATAAAAACCTGAAGTCACATTTAAAGAAAAGTTTAAAAAAAATTAAAACAAAATGCATTTTTAGTAGATATATATCTTAAATTTATTTCTCAAAATATTAAAATTATATAAATGTATGTATAGATATATAAATAATGCTTAAAATTTTAGAATAAATCAAGATCTCGATAAAAAAAAAAACTCCTAAAATTTGTTTTAATTATTTTCATTATTGGAGCAGCAGATTATAGGATTCTCACAATTGTGCCTTAACGTTCTGTTGCAAAATCTTTTTGTTTTGAAACTGTTGTAAATCTGTTGTAACTTGTGATTTGAACTGAATAATCGCAACTTTACTTTATTCTTTAGATTAATTAAATAATCATACTACTTAATAGTAAAATCTTTTACAGTTCTAGAACATAACATGTAAATCAAGAATGAAAAAATAAATTAGAACCCATTTTTCTTAGAAAATAAAAATCTTTTTCATATTAATTTTAATTATTTATATCTTATTTATTAAAATTATTTAGTTACAATTACAATGGATAATTTAAAAGAACATCTTGTCGTGCTAATTCTAACAACATAGGATCATCGAAGAATTTATTAATAGATACATCTTCTGATAAACCTTTTCGACGTCTAGTTTTTACCATAAATTCTCTAGCTAAATGTGTAGCAGGTTGTGGTTCTAAAGGGCGAATAATAATAGTTTTATCTAATGGATCACCAGGTACAATTTGCCAATGATGAAATACAGATAAACAAAATGCTTGACCTTGTGTATGAGTTCGTAAATCTGTTTCAAATCCAAATGAATCTATAGCTGGAATAAATGCTTTTATTGTATATAATGGAGAGCCCGATACAGGAGCATCTTGTGTTACATGGCCTCTTCGTCTCGCTAATACCGTATACACAGCTGAAACACAATCAGCTGGAGCTTGCACCTCTACAAATAGATATGGCTCCATTAGACGTGGTGTGGCCATTAAAAATGCGGAATAAGCAACACGTCTTGCTGTGGGAATAACTTGACCTCCACCCCTATGTAATGCTTCATTTGCGATAACCGCATCCAATATTTTAAATTTAACATTTCTTATCGGTTCTTCACATAGTGGACCTTCTCTTGTACCCCATTGAAATCCTTGAACTATAGAATCTCTAACTGAATTTAATAAACCTTTATCTACTTCAGATGGTAATGTGTCATCAACTAAAATATTAGGACCTGCATTGTCGGGTCCAAACGCCCATATCGAACGTGCTGCTAATAAATCCCAATCATAATTCAATTGGAAAAATTCACCTAAACGTTTTTTATTCCAATTAATTGAAACCACTTCATTTTCAATATCTTCGGCTAATCCCTTTTCTAATGGTTCTGCAATCATAGTTATTTTATTTTTCTTATTTGGTGTTTCGGCGAAACATTTAAGCGAACTTGTTTCAACAACAGTTTCACAGAATGCTACAACTGGGTCAGCAACTTTAATATCAATTTCAGAATACATTTTTCTTAAATCATGCATAACACAATCTAAATATAATTCGCCAGTTCCAAGAATAACGTGTTCTCCTGATTCTTCAACTCTTGTTGAAAGTAATGGATAAGATTTATTTACTTTTCTTAGCCCGTCTAACATTTTTGGTAGCTCAGAAGGATTAACCGGTTCTACAGCAATCTTAATAATACTTTGTGTATTAAATTTTAATGGTCGGAAAATATACAAATCTTCAGTTACATTAACATCAGTTATTGTTGATGTTTTAACTATACACTGATCGATGCCTTCAATTAATATCCAATTACCAGCTGGAACTCGGTTGACTTCAATTTTATATCGTGCTTCATAAATCCATAATCTTCCAACTTGTAAAATACGAGAATCTTCCTCATCTTGCAGAGAAAAATTTTCTCCCAGTACACGAATTTCTTGTCCAGCGTGCAATGTTCCACTTAATACACGGCCAAGGACTTGGAAAAATGTACAATTGTCATTTGGGTACATTTTTGAACTGTGAACCATTAAAATTCCATTTTGATCACATTCAATCATATTTTCATATAAAGGCCCTTCTTTTGGACCAGTATAAATATGATCAACTTTATCTTTCGCATGTTCCAAAGGTGATTTAATATGTTCAACACACATATTAACAAACCCACTGAAATCTCCCAAAAATCTATTAGCAACTAGACGTAATAAGGGACGAATATTAGTTTTCATTTCCTCTTTGGTTATTCTTATGTTTAACTCGGCTAATGTGTCGTTCAAAGTACTATCAACATCACCAACTACTTGAGCAAATATTTTGTACATTGGTTCTAAAACAAATTCAACAAAACTTCGTTGTGCTGAATTATGTGGCGGTTTCTTTGTAAATCTTCGTCTAAAATATTAATTATTTGTAATACAGTAATACCGAAAGTATCAATTCTAAATTAACTTACGATTTATTGTGAAAATACATGTCACCCCAAAGTCTTTTAGCAAACTCAACGAAATCAACACCATCATAAGTATCTGCATATAATTTCGCAAATGACTTCAAAGTAAAACAAATTCCATATAAAGAACTTGCAAAACACACATTTCCCAAAATAGGAGAAATAATTAAAGATTTGTCTTGTTCTGAATAAACACTATTAATAAAAAATATAGAATTTAACTTTAATAATAATCAAATATTATTTTATTCACCTCAGTAGACTATTAACTTCATCAACTATATGTTTTAATTTAAAGTATGCATCAGATGGTGGCAGTTTCAACTCTAAGATTAATCTATCAATCTAAAACAGAAAAGTTAATTTTATATTTAGACAAAAATTCTCTTATATTAACCTTATTTATACATATTGTAATTCCCATTTTTTCTTGCACTGCATGTTTTAAAAGTCTTTCAGTATTCAACATTACACCTTCAGCTGCATCAACAAAAACACATACTCCATCAGCCATTCGCATAGCTGCTGTAACTTCATCCGAAAAGTTTACATGTCCTAAAATAATTCAAATAGTATAAAAAAAAAACAAAAACTACGAGAAAAACAAACCAGGTGTATCGAAAATATTCATTAAATAACTTTTATGTTTTACATCTTGTAATACCAGAGTAGTTGGCACTGCTTTTATACTAACACCTCTTTCTTGTTCCGTAAATAAAGTATCAGTGTATCGAATACTTTTTTCTTCCATTGTATCAAATTGCGGATGAGTTTGCCTTATTAAACAATCAACAAAAGTTGTTTTCCCATGATGTAAATGTCCAATTAAAGCAACATTACGTATTAACGGTGGTGTATCCATTAAATCCGCCATAAACCTTTAATATATTATTGATAAATTAAGATTTTTTGGTTTAAACCAATAACACTTACTCCATTTCATAAACCGTTTCTGGTAAATCTTGTTGCTTTATTTGAAATTTAATTTTTTTAACAGGTTCAATCAATGGTTTGTCTAGAGGTTGAGCATCTTCCTCTTGTACTATGGTTTCAACATCAGGTCCATAAACTTCAACAGCCGTTGGATAATATCTTTTATCTTCATGTAATACAACAGCGTGCGTTTCTTTTTCATCTTCATGTTCAGCTTCATCTTCATCCATATTATCATCCTTAATAAAAAAAAAAAATTACTATTAAAAACAAATATATGGAATAATTTAACATTATAAAGAATTACTAACATCTTGATCGTCATGAAGATCTTGTTGACCATACATGCTTTGCTCGTCATCATCATCATCACTATCTAAATCGGGACCAATATAATTACCAAACTCATCATAAAGTTCCGAATCCATTGTTTTATTAGTATTTAATTAAATATCTTTTTATTATAAAAATTTAATAGTCTTTTAATTTATTTATATTTTAAAAACAAAAACGCCGACCTATACGTTTGTTCAGGCGTTTGTTTATAGTGAACAAAACCTCAATTTTATGAATTATGATTTATGAATTTGACATTTATCGATTCTCGAAATAATTTCAATTCGATATTGTTAATTCACATTTGCAACTTAACATTGGGACAATTTATTTAAATCGCAGACAAAAACCTGTGCGAATCTGTTGCTTTCAATTGGCTAAAAAGTACAATATTTATTTATTATAAAGCTTAGTACGCTGTCTTAACGAAATTTCCGGTTCCATTATAAAACCTATCTAAATAATTTCAAAAATCATTACTGAAATTTTTGGTAGTAAAATTTCATTTAGTATTTCGTTAATTAGTACCCGTACGCTGTTCAAATTAATCCCTAAGCGAAAAATTATTTTTTGTAAATGTGAATGTAGATGTCACGTCACTACGTTTCGAGTGGAGATCATTTTTTTTAATTCCATAGCGAAGTAGATTCTAAAATTAAATTTGAAAAACTGAAAAGAATTATAATATTTTTTTTGAACAATTTTTAATTTAAAATAAAAGCGATTTAATATTTTAGGAATATAATTAAAGCTATTGAATTAAATCGGTACGAACAACATCACACTACAGATTTTCATCAATAAGTGTTTAAAAATCATATGCAGATTGTACTGGCCAAATACAATAAGTAACAATGACCTATTTAAGCTTGCCAAAGCAACACAAACTGGACAAGAAATCAAAAGAAAAAAATAAAAGAATGCTTAAGAAGAAAAGTACTGGAATAGTATCCACAAGGAACCTGAATACAAGGTTGCCCCAATAACTGCTGGAGACCAACGATATTAGAAAAACTATCTTCAACTGAAAAAACATCGGAGGAAACAAAAATAGTAGGCATCCCATATTTTCAAGAGGACGAATAAAGAAAAACAAAAAAAAAATAATTCGTTACTTAGCTGCAAAAAAAGAAGTTTTATGCAATTTCTTCCAATATTTTTATTTTTATTCATTCATTTGAGAACTATAATCATTTAATTTGTCAAACATATTTTATTTTAATAAAAATAAATTAATTAATTTAATTATTTCTACCTTAAAATCATAAGATAACATACCCTAATCATAGATATGCTAGTAAGGTAATAATATTAATTATGACTCTCGTTACTATTTACAAAAGTACTTTACAACCTGTTCCTGACAAAATTGTTTTTCACAAAAGTACTTTGACATGTCAAAATTATCATTACGGTACTAGACAGTAGAAACTAGTTATAAAGCCTTTAAAGTGCCATATTTTTTATTGTTGTTGTTTAAAAAAAACAAAAACAACAAATTTAGTTTGACATTTGACAATTGGAATTTTCGACGTTTTCATATTTTCATTCTGGTCGGTCATATTTCTTTTTTCTGGGTGCAAAGTGCGAATTTTATAAAAAAAATTAAGAAAGAAATTCATCAACAATTTTTTAATTATCTATTATTTTTGTAATTTTTTTGATAATCTTTTTCTTCGGATAATCATTTATCTTATAAAAGTTACTTGGAAGTCCGTAATACAGGTGATTACAAGTTTTTTTTCTTTAAACCTATTATATGTGTTAAAAATTTTTACTTATATATTTTTTATTTTTTTTTGTTTTAATAATAAAATTTATTTTGGCAATTTTATTATTAGTAAATAAATTAAAAAGTTGAATTGCATTTATTTCAACTTTTCTTTAGTTTAAAATCATGTAGGAAATGTGCTTTTTTTGTTTGATTTATTTGGCTTGCTTTTAATTAAAACAAAAAACACTAAATTACAATAGTTATATTTTATTATTGTATAGAAAAAATATAAATATTGATAAGTTACTGTCAAATAATAAAAACTTTTATATAAAAATAATTTCTCATATAAATGTGTCGCATATAGTTCATAGGGTGGGCCTTTTAATTTAGCATTTCAATTATTTTAAGTTTTAATTTGCTTTCCTTTTTCTATAATTTAAACTGTTAATTAATAATCTTAATCTTAAGACATATAAAACAGTGTTTCTAAATTTGATTTTCAATTTTTTTTTCATAAATTTAAGTTATTATTTCATTTTTCATTCATGGTACTAGTTTATCTTTAATCTAATTAAACTAAGTAGTTAACTATTAGACTTTAATAAAAGTATTATCAATTTGAAAATAAACAAAATTAACCCAAAATCAATTTTAAATCAACCTTAAATTAAAGAAGCTCTTTGCAATACACATCAAATGTGCTACTAAAATGATTTTAGCATTAGTAAATAATCTTATTTGATTATAAAATTTTCTTTGTTAAAAAACAAATATTTTTATGCAAGTTTCAGGCCTACGATATTTTAAATTTTCATAAAATGTTTTAAAAAAACAATTTTTTTCAAATTAAAAAGCTAACCATATAATCAATTTAAATATTTATAACAAAACAATAAATTGTTTGTTTTTCTAATACATATTTTATTTTATTGTAAGATAATAGGTTTTAAGTTAATTGTATTTTTTAAATTTATATAACCCTAATTGTAATATAAAGTAAAACTAATTTTTTTAATACAAATTTAAAGAAAGAAAATTTCTTATCTCTCAAAAATCAACTTTTATCACACTTTGATTATTAATGAAAAAAATATTTTTTTAAACTGATAATCAAAAGCTAAATTAGTAAATCGTTGAATTGTTAGT
The DNA here is from genome assembly GCA_963082915.1 of Dolichopus griseipennis. NCBI lineage: Eukaryota > Metazoa > Arthropoda > Insecta > Diptera > Dolichopodidae > Dolichopus > Dolichopus griseipennis. Next base: position 18,003,422 of record OY720441.1, read on the forward strand.
TACATTATTATATTTTACGAAGTGTTATATAAATTTAAATTAAAAATAATTAGCTGTTTTAATAAGTAATAAAAAAATTCAAATACAATAAACTTGTAAATATTACAAAAACAAATTAAATTTTATTTTAGAAGCACATAATTTTTGTTTGGCACATAATTTTTCGTTTTAAGGATATATTTTTATTTTTTTATTATTTAATCACTCATTTATAATCAAAAAAAAAACATTTTTATGTGTTATTTAAAAGATTTTTCAATGAAACAATGCTGTTGTAGTCAATGTTTAAATACAAAAACATTTCGTTACTTTTTTTTACTTTTCTCGCACAAAAACAGGTCCTCCTTTCCATATGCAGCACATATTATTTGACAGTATCTTGTGAGCGCTGTTCTAGTTAAAGCAAGGAAAATACTAATAAGTGTTTAAAAATTTAAATAAAAACGAAACTAAAAGAAAAATAAAATCTTCGAGATACATCCTTTTCAACTGGAAATGTGGCAATGTAATAATCATGAAAAATTGAACTTGTTTCGTGTACCCATTGAATATGAATATCAACAAAACTTAAAAATAACGTTAAGAACAATCTTAAGTTAACAAAAGTAAAATTATTAAATATAAATTAAAAAACAAGACAAAATACATTCAAAATAATTCTTTTAGTTTTTAATCCGGGTAGAATATACCTGTTAACGAAATTCGTAAATTAAGTAATTTTTTGTTCAGCTGTTTTAATACAGTTATAAAAAATAATAATAAGTAAAATTCAATTATTGAAATTGTTATTTGACATTATATAAATAATAAACGAATCAAAGTAAAAAACAATGGACAGTAAAAAATCATCAGAGGATAACAGATCTCCTGCTCCTGCACCATTGAATGAAAATAAAAGAAAAATTACAAAAAAGCAAAGCCAACGTGATGATAGTTCTACAAAAGATTCAGAGCAAATACCGACTGATATGTCAGATTCAAGTGATTCCGAACAAAGTAAAAGTATTCCATTTGTAAGTACAACAGAATGTTCATCGTTACATGAAGGACGTCAATTAGTTCATACAATACTTCCAATAAAAGTAGACGCTTTATTTGATATGTTATTTTCAAAATCAAAATTTTTACAAGATTTCCATGTTGGTAGAAAATCTACTGATATAGTACATGGTAATTGGACAGATGGGGATGATGGTATTAAAACTAGAACAGTAAATTTAACTGTAGCTCTTACCGGTATTGGGCCAAAGAGTTCAAATGTAACTGAATTTCAAAAGATGCGTGATTGTAGTAAACCAGGTGAATTGTATTCAATTGATATACAAAGTACAAATGCCGGTATTCCATATGCTGATAGTTTTCAAGTTCACTTACATTACTGTCTTGTTAAAACGGTCGATGATCATACAATGTTATCGGTACATGCCCAAATACAATATAATAAAAAAATATGGGGTCCAGTAAAGGGTTTTATTGAAAAAAATACCTGGGCTGGTTTAGAAGACTTCTATAGTTCATTAGGACGTGCTTTGCAAAATGAATATTGTATACCACCTGCAAAAGCGAAAAGCCGTCGTCGTACTAAACGTGGTTCAGCAATTACTACAAAATTAAATGATGATATTACATCAAGCTCAGTTAATTCAGAATTAGTTACAACAAAAGTACTAAATGTTGTTACAGGTGGACGTTTAGCAAATCCATATAAACGTATATCATTATTTGTCATAATATTATTAATTATGTTATTTATTTTTAATATAATATTATTAATGAGGCTGTATAAATTGGAAAAAACTGATATTAAATTTCTTAATTTAAATAAAGATAATAATTTTAATATTCCTAATTTATCAAGTGTTAAAAACCTACCAAATAATCATGATGATTGGATTAAATTATTAAAACAACAAGAAATTCTACATGAGACTGAAATGGAAAAATGGCATAAAATATTAGAAACAGCTGTTGAACTATTAAATAAAGTTAATAACGTATGTCAAACATTAATAAAAAATGAAAAACATGTTAATGCAGGAGAACATGAAACCAGAGGAAATTTTAATGAAGAATTGTAAATTTAATTAATTTGAATCTTATTTAACAGGTTAAAAAGAGAGTAATGAAATTGATTTATTTAAATTTACTTTAATCATTCTTAACTAAATGATAAATTTTCAAAAATATAATGGAACGTTTAAAATAAAATATTGTATAAAAAGATTTATAAGGTAAATGTGCTGTTTTAGTATGTTGATTAAATAAATATAAAAAAAAAAAAATAGAATACATTCTACTATTAATAATTGCTTATTATAAAAATAATTATAGCAATTGTATAAATTTATTTTGATTAAAAAAAGGAGAAGGCAAAAATTTGAAAAACAAAAAAAAAAAGATTAAAATTGTATAAAAAAATTTTGTTTGTATTTTCTATGAAAAAAAAAACATTAAACAATATATAGGTTCATAAACATTTTATATTTGATTTAACTTTTCTTTGAAATATGAAAATATTAACTTATCATTAAAAAATTCTTCATAAATTTTTTATTATTTCATTTCATTTATAAAAGTTTCTTCACTAAAATTTCATATAAATTCCCAAAAAAAAATATAAAAAATGCAACTTCAAAGTGTAAAACTCATATATGAAATATTTTATTTTATCAAAAAATTTTAAAAATCAAAAATTTTTTTATACTCACAATATTTTATTAGTAAAATAAAATTAACTATTTTCTAAAAGTTAATCTAAATTTTAATAGCTAAAAACTTTTTTATATTTTACCAATTTTTTTTGAAATTAAATCATAATTTGAATGCTTAATTTAACCTTATTAATTTATATTCTATTTAATTAAGATAATGATAAAAAATTTATGAAGAAATTAATCCCTGAATAAAAAAAAAATTAAAAGACAACAAAAATGTATAGATTTAAGCACGTATGGTTACAAGTTCTTTTGGTTTTAGCATTATATAAATTTAATTTTAAAAATTATAAAATTGAAGGAATAAAGATCAATCGTTTAAATTAATTATAAAAAATTATTAAAAATAAAAAAAACTTGCCGCATTTATAATAAGTTAATATTTAATATAGATTGAAAGTATTTTATTATAAAATTTATCATAATAAAAAATAATGGATTAAAAATTAGTTCCAATAAAAAAAAAATATACAATACAATTTTAAAAAATAAATAAAAATGCAATGTTTCTCAAAAAAAAATTTGTTAGTTTTTTTAAAAAAAAAAGATAGAAAACTATAGCACTAGTTAAACGCCAACCAAATGCAACGAGTAATTTAAAAGGCTTTTAGTTTAATTTTAATTTTTATTTTTTATCTTTTTTTTATCTGCTTTAATTAGAATTTTTTAAGTTCTTGAAATATTTCGAAATGCAGTCTAAAGAAGCTAAAATTTCGGTTGGTTTTAAAACGAAGTCTAAAGATGTCTCAAATTATTAATATTATTATACGTGCAGTAAATGTTTGTAAATATTATTTGTCATTGAAAATAAATTCTCTCTGCAAATTCATTTTATTTTAAGCGTGATCTGATTTATAATATTTTCTTATTTGTTTATGCGTTTTTGCTGTTTTTATTTGTAACCTTAAAACATACCAAAACTTTAAATACCATTAAGATTAAAACACTAAATTTTAATTCGTAGAGCAATAGACTTTTGGAATACATATGTACATACATATTAGTTTTTTATTTTTATTTTATTTGTTACATTTATTGTTTGTTAGTTATAAATAAATCTTTTTAAACATTTTATATTTATTGTGTCCATTAGTTCCTTTTCTGATGTATTTCCTTTGTTTAATTTAAATGAATTGAAATTATTGTTTATTACTTTAAAAGTTTAATGAATTTATTAAATACATAGTTGTAGTACACCAATCATTTAAAATTTTCCATAAATATCTAACATTAGAAGCTTCAGCACTAACATTCATATTCATACATATAAATATAAAATTCGATTTATAAATCAATTTTATTTGTATAATAAAAAATGCTTTGTATAATAAAAAATGTTAAAGTTAACAAATTAATTAATCATAATAAGGTGAATAAAAAGTTCACCTGACACTTTAAAAGAAAATGATAAGATTAGCTTTAATATGCTAAAAATTTAATTGTTTTTCAAGATGTAGCCTATTAAATTTGAATTATTTTTTTCAATTTTATGTATTTGATCGACTTACGACTAATAATCTAAAGTCTACACAATTAGTTAAGTATTTAATTTATGCAAAGGACAAATTCCAAAGAATAAAACACTTATTGACATCTTTTTGCTAATTAAAGAAACATCATTGCAAAAAACTGTTTTTGCTTTCTTAAATATGACAACTCCCCTGCTCTGAAACAAACAAGTTCTGCATACGAAAGGACAAAGGATAACTTGGTCTTATAATTTCCAAAATTGCCTTTCATATAAATGTATTGTAAAAACGTTTTTTAAATAAAGAATGTATTCCCAATTTTAAATAATTGTATTATTAAATTGTATAAATGTATTTTATTTTTTTTAATAATTTTTTTATAAGTTTTTAATCCAAACATGTTAACATACCATACCAAATTTATGGTATATTGTGCATAATAAAGCATATTCGATAAAACGCGAATTAAGAATAATAACGGTTTTGAAAAATAGAAAACGACTGTTAGAATGAAGGTTAAAGAAACAGACTTTCAACAATCATTGTTATCCCTGATTATTACGCTTAAGTTTAGAAACGGTTTAATTTTTAAATAGGGTATGTGTAATTTACTATAATCTTACTTTCCACTATTTCTATGCATATCAATTTGAGCATATTTTCTACTTAACGTTTTAATTTTTTTAAAAGATTATGTGTGGTTTTTCAACTGATTTAAAAGATTGCACTAACTTTATTGGATCTGAGGTATACAAAGTTGAAGATTTTTATTTTTCTCAAAATCAGTCAAAATGAATTCGATTTTCTAAAATTTCTCATTATTAAAGAGGAAATTAAAATAAAAAAATTTTAAATATTTTTCAACTTTTGACAAAAGTCATATTAAATTAAAAAAATTTTAATTAAATTTCATTTAGAGAAAAATAAATTAGAAAAAGAAGAAAAAAAAAACAGTCATCATATATATATTTTTTACATACATCTATCTATGTAGATATATTACATATATTTTTTTTAATTAAAACTTTTAATAAAATTCAAAATATTAAAAATATAATTGTATTTCTGCAATAAATTTTATCATGTACTACAAACACAAAATTCAAATAAATTTATTAAAAAAGTTGCTAAACAGTTTTTAAGTTTTAAGAATGGATTTATTGTCTATAATTGGTAAGTTTAATATATTTCAACCATTTTAAAGTGAAAACGTAACGTCCATTGTTGATATTTTCTATTGGTCTTAGCCCAAATATTTTTGGTTGCATAATTTACTTTATAAATATGAAATTCTAACATAAAACTAATTATTTGTAATTAGTATAATTCCCTTACATTTATTAAAATAAAAAAAAAAACGAACTAAAACAATACGAAACGAAAGGCAGTTTCTATCTGCTATTAGGCGAAAAAAGTGGTAGTTTTATTAAGAGAAGTTCATGTTTTTTTATCAATTCAGTAAATTCATAGAAAAGATATACATAATATCATTCAACCATCTAATCAATTTGAAACTACATATATATCTTCTATTAGTTTTGTAGATTTCTTTTAAAAAGTTTTTAAAAAGTTTCAATATTAATGGTACAATCAAAAGTTGACGACAATAAAAATTTTATAAATTTGCCTAACTTTCGAATGTATCATTAGTATTATTAAATGGATTAATTAAATTATTTATAATTTGTGAATATTTTCTTTTTTATTTTTCTTCAGGTTTTTGGGAAAATTTTAAATTAAACCGAAAAAAAAATAAGTTGTTTTTTCAAAATAGTTTTGAATATATAGAAATAGCCAAAAATTTTCAACCTTTTTTAAATTAAAATAAGAATAAACACGATATAAGATTTGCATAAATATAACAACTAAAATTCATTTGATTATTTAATTCGTATTAAACTTACTCTAAATTTTATATGAGTGATACACATACTAATGATGAATCAGTGTCATCAGGTAGCGAAAAATTGTATTATGTATCAGCAGAATGTTCTGAATTACATGATGGTCGTGAACTTTTAAATCGTATTTATTCAATAAATATTGATGATTTATTTAATTTGATATTTACAAAGTCAGAATTTATGTTAGAATTTTTAAAATCAAGAAATTTTGAAAATATTGAAATAGGCGATTGGTTAGATAAAACAACAATATTAAAAAATGATCAACAAGCATCTAGTTCACGTAATCCAAATACAGAATCATCACAAATAATTAGTCCAAAACCATTGGAAACATCTAATACAGAATCATCACAAATAATTAGTCCAAAACCATTGGAAACATCTAATACAAAATCATCACAAATAATTAGTCCAAAACCATTGGAAACATCTAATACAAAAAACTCATCGCAATCATCTATTAAAAGAAATTCAAAGTTATTTTTATCAAAAGCAACACAGACAAGGAATGACATCTATGAAAGCTCATCAGAAGAAGACACCAAAAATGATCCTTTAATCGGTAGGAGCTCTCTTATTCTTAAGAATAAAGATAATGCTAAAGAAGACATCGAAAATGATCTTGTAATAGTTAAGAGCTCTGTTAATCTTAACAATGAAAATAAAAAAGAAAATAGTATTAAAAAAAGCAATAAAGAAAAAAATATTAAAAAAGAACAGAATAGGAAAAAAAGCAGTAGTGAAGATGATGAAAATTCTAATATTAAAAAAACAAAAACACTTAAATATACGGTTAATTCTTCAGTAGGATCAAATGTTCGTGTAACTAATGAATTGATATTATTAAAATGTAGTATACCAAATGAATTATATTCAGTTAATGAATTGAGTTCATCTAAAGGTATATTATACGCTGATACATTTATAATTAACGTGCATTATTGTTTAGTAAGGGTTTCTGAAGAGAAAACAAAATTTTTAGTTTATGGTAATGTAAAATTTATTAAAAATCTAATATCATTTACCAGAGGTATAATTGAATCACAAGTATGGAATGGTTTGAATGATTATTATAAACAATTACATATTAAATTACAAGACATTTCATCACCAAAACCATTAAAACATCAAACATTTTCGTTTTCATCAATACAAAGAAAACGTTTTAAAAAACGTTCATTTCGTTTAAGAACACCTGATTCTAGTTATGAGACAGCTGATGATGAACCAGGTTCAAGTTCAATGATGGGAATATCGAGAAGTATCAATGCAATTAAAAATAAACTTATTAAGCTTAAAAGAACAAAAAATTATTCCAACACCGATACAAGTGAAGATAACGATGAAATATTAGTAAATGAAAATGAAAATAATAATGACGATGATTATTTTCGTAATATTTGGAATGATTATTTTACTGCTAATACAGGCTTAGGAATTCTGATTGCAATAGGACTTATAATATACTTTCTAAGACGTTGATTTATTATTCATAAATTTTAAAATGGAAACAATTTTTTTTACTTTGTTTTTCTTTTTTAGTTTTAGGCAAGAAAAATTTTTAATATGTTTATACATATGTAACATTTCAATAATATAAAAATTAAAAAAAAATATATAAAAAAAAACTTTATAATCTTGTAATCTTTGATATTTTTTTTTCTCATCCCCTCATCCAAAAATATAATTTAAATGCACGAATTGTTTTAATAATTATGTAGTTGAACTGAGATGTAATGTTGAATAAATCCAGAAATCATTAAATTGCTTATTTACTAATTATAAAATTAACAAAATATGGTTTTTTTTTTCCTTTTTTTTTGAAATTGGTTTGCTTATAAAAAAAAATTTTGCTATTAAGTTTTTTGTGTTAATTTTTTGCAATTTAATCAGAAAGTATATTATTTATTTATTATCATTTCTTTTTTTATTTTTTCAGATTATTTATTATTTAGTAAAAGAAAAAAGTAGTTAGCTGAGCCATGTTATTCATTTTCTAGTAAATCCAACAAAAACTTTGATTAAAAAATAACATTTTGAATAGCGGTAATGCAAAATATAAAATTATTCTCTTTTATTTCGCTCCACATTTTATATTTTCTTTTATTTTAATTTAATAGGAAACTAAAATTCTTTTTAATCTTATACATTTATAAAAAAGAAAAACAATTTAAAAAATGCAATACATAAATTTTTTGTCATGCACTTCACGAAGACATATACCACAATTATATATAAAAACTCAATATTCAACGGTCAACAAATCAAAGGATCATTATGATTCTCAATATCAATATATGCAAGATGCAAAATTACCATCAATGTATTTTCAACCATCATTACCTCGTTTACCAATTCCAACTGTAGAGAAAACATGTGAAAGATATTTAGCAGCAGTTCGTCCAATTTTAATTGATGAATGTTACCGAAAAACAGAAAATGTTGTTGAAAAATTTCGTACCGCATCTGGTCAACAATTACAGAAAATGTTAAAAGAGAAAGATTCTAAAAATAAACATACAAGTTATATATCAGAACCCTGGTTCGATATGTATTTAAGAGATCGCCGTCCATTGCCAATAAATTACAATCCATTAATTGCTATGAAACAAGATACAAGACCAGAATATAATAATCAATTAATTCGTGCTGCTAATATTGTTGTTAGTTCATTACGTTTCTATAAATCATTATCAGCTGAAAATTTGGAACCTGAAATATTTCATTTAAATCCAAAAAAAAGTGATACAGATTTATTTAGAAAAATAATAAAAATAGTACCGACGTCAATTGCAACTTATGTTTCCTATGCATTTAAAGCATATCCATTAGATATGAGTCAATATAAAGGAATGTTTAATGCTACTCGAATTCCGGAACTAGATAAAGATCGAATTTTTAGAAGTTCTACACCATCACGTCATTTATTAGTAATGCTAAATGGTAACTTTTATGCTGTTGATGTTATAGATGAAAATGGTAATTTTTCTTTAATTTTCGTTACCACTTATAATTCGAATTCCAATTAAATTTTTTTCAAGGAAATATTGAATCACCAAATGTTATTTTGGGCAGATTAAAAGAAGTTTTGCGATTCAAAAGAAATCCACCACCAGATCATCCCCTTGGAATATTGACAACTGGAAATAGAGATAAATGGGCGACATTAAGACATCATCTTACAAAACTTAGTACAAAAAACGAAAATTCTTTAAAACTAATTGATTCTGCATTGTTTTGTCTTTGCTTAGACACTAATACTAAATATGATCATAACAATCCAATACCGTTAATTAAACATTATTTGGTTGGAGATGGTGTTAATAGATGGTTTGATAAGAGCTTTTCGGTATTTGTTGGTAAAGATGGGATTTCAGCAATAAATTTCGAACATTCATGGGGTGACGGTGTTTGTATTTTACGTTATTTTAATGAAATACATAAAGAAATAACCGAAACGCCTTTTGTTCACCCTAATACAACAGCTCATTTAAATGATAGCGAGCAAAAATCTGTGCGATTGTTAGAATTTGATTTGGATGATCAAATTAAAGCTGGAGTAGAAGAAACTAGACAAAATCTAAATAATGTTGTATCATCGTTAAATATTGCTTTTACGAGAAATCCACACATTAACAAAAAATTATGTAAAGTAAAAAAAGTAAGCCCGGATGCTGTTATTCAGCTAGCATTTCAATTAGCTTATCGTCAATTATTCGGTAAATATGTTGGAACATATGAATCTTGTAGTACGGCAGCTTTTCGGCATGGTCGTACAGAAACAATGCGGCCGTGTACAATAGAAACAAAAAATTTTTGTGATTCCATTGTTGGTATTGGGGAATCGGATCGTTTAAGTAATAAAGAATTACTTTTTATGTTAGAAAAATGTTCAGAAATGCATAATCAATTAACCAGAGAGGCTGCAATGGGACAAGGTTTTGATCGACATTTATTTGGTTTAAAACATGTTGCCGAATTAAATGATATGAAGATTCCAAGTTTATATCACGATGTTGGTTATCAATCACTAAATTACAATATAATTTCAACTAGTACATTAGGTTCACCAGCTTTATTAGCTGGTTCTTTTGGACCAGTAGTTGAAGATGGCTTAGGAATTGGGTAATTATGAAATGAAGGTTTTTTTTATTTACATTATTTCGTTTTTTAATTTAGGTATTCAATTCAAAATGATGAATGCGGAGCTATTGTTACTTCATATGAAGGAAAAAGGGATGGTAAAGCTTTTGTTGATAGTTTGAATGATGCGTTGAAAAAAATTCAAATTATATTAGAAACAAAAAAATAACTTAAAAACAGTCAGAATTCGTAAATTTTTATTGAATATAGTTTTTGTTATATATTTGATCAAAAAACTACGCTACGATTTACTCGCTTGTTTTGGTTCTTATTGTTAGGATAAAAGTTTTTGGGCTTCTGCATTTTATTTCAAAAGCAATTAATGGATTGTGTGAAACTGTATATATTAAAACTTGTACAAAGTGAAGACAGTTATTAATTTTACACTACAATCTACAATGTTAGTGTTTTTTAACTTGTTTAAGAATTTATAAACTCAAAAAAAAAAAAAGTTGTTTTTATACACAAATTCCAAAAATAAATTGCCTGAATAAAATTATACATTGTGAAAATTTCTTCTTGATTAAGATTACAATTAATTATTTTGAAATAAGATAGCAAAAGTTTTAATTTTTAATTAGATTGGTCAAATTATATTTTAAAATTTTTTTACTTGTTTAACATTTTATATTATGTTTAAATATATATTTTTATCAAAGTGTATATTTTTTTTTTCAATTGATTTTCATCCATAATTTTGTCAAAAGTATATTTTAATTCACTAAAGTTTTCCGGATTTAATAATGAAAATTTGTATTTAAAAAAAAATTTTTGCAGAATATATTTATTTAAAATATTTATATATTACATTAAAAAATATTACTAAAACTTTTAATTTTTACTTAAAGCAATCACAATTTCCTATGCAATTGTAAGGAATTTTTTTCTATTTTTTAATTTTTTAAATTCTCTCTTGAACCTTTTGGAGTTTCAAATTTTTCTTCGGTAAATTGTGAAGATACCCATGCTAAACCCCATTTTAGATTTGTTAACATAAATTTAAGAGCTTTTGTCCACTGTTCTTCGGAATTAAATTGAATTCTAAAAATTAAAATTTGTTTTTAACAATAAAAAGATGAAATATTTTTAAAATTACTTAATTGAATACGAATTCCCAGTTGAAGAATCTTCTATTTTACCTTTGTCCATTTTATAAGGTAAACAAAATCCTGTATCACCTTTTTCAACTTCCTCTTTAAATTGAATCAAACAATCTAAAAAAGCTACCATAGCTGCATCAAATTTAGTATCCCAAAAAATTTTAAAACCTCCTTGACCATATAATGGCAATTCTTTTCCTTCTCCCAAAACTTCAACATAAGAATGATTACCATATGGAACAATTTTATATCTTTTAAAGGTTAAATTTACTTTTCTAGCTAATGCACATAACAGTAATGCAGTTTGTCCCCAAGCAGCATTAATTTCACTCCAATCTACTGGTGCTGAGGATAATCTACCCAATCTAAAATTATTAATTGTGCCAAAATGACCATGATGCCAAATATGGAATGTAACATTAAATACATTTGTTTTTTTCAATTTATCTAATTGATTTTGGGCATGAGCAATTTGGCATTCTAAACTACGTTTATCATCTTCAGTACACATTAAATCTCTTCTATGTTTTGTGTATTCACGCCAATAACTAGCTTCTTGTTCATCCAACAAGGACTTTTCTTCTTCTCGAAATTTTATAGATGACTTAATTTGTTCTTCATCATCTCTTAATTTATTTAATTCATCTAATAGTTTTTTTTCTTCTTCATTCAATCCTGTTAATTCTTCTTGTAAATTATCTAAATTAAAATTTTCTTCACTAGTTTCTAATTTTTTTAAATAACTTTTATAATCTTCTAATTCAAGTTCAGCCATTTTTAATTCACGATCCATTGTTTCTAAAAGTGAATCTGCACATTCATCACACAGAGGATGATCGATTTCTGAGTTAGAAGATAAGAAATCAAAAAGCTCAGCCCTAGCTTTAAGTACGGTACCTAATGTTTGATTTTCTCGCATATCGGATACCACCATAAAACCATTACCATTGATTGAATCTGTCATATATGGTGGAACAAAATGATCATAGCTATTTTCATCTTGCGGATCAAGTTCTGGTTCAGGTTCAAAAATTGGTACTAAAATACAAAAACTTTTTAGAAATATCTATTTGTTGTTTTCATTTTTTATGCTTACAAGCTAATTCTGCATGATCATGAATACTAATGTTTTCAAAACTATCTTCCAAAACAATGGGCTGTAAACATCTTTGACATGCGAAACTTACACTAACCTTATCATCCATCATATATTATTCCTTAAATTTATAAAATCTTTGCAAATATTGGTTTTTTTAAGTTTTTTGATAAATTTTAATAAATTTCAAATTTTTTTTGTTTTCATTTGTAATTTGTATTTATTTCTTTCAACAACCTAATATGTCAAAAACATATGATTCAATTTTGTAGTATTATATGTCAATCAACCTTGACATAAAGTGAAGAACAGAAATAAATAATAATGGGAGGGTTTAATAGTGAGAACTGGATTACCTACAACAGCCACCACCTACATTAATTCTTTCAGAAGGCCTGGACATCCAAAATATTTGAATGTATTAGTACACATTGTTAAAGTGTGTGAAAAAAAGCTCTTCCAAATGACGTTTCTTAAAAAAATTTTTGTACTTTTATGTTTATGTTTTTTTTTTAGGTAAAATTTAAATTTTCATCAATTTTCTTTTAGAGTTTTACCTATGAAATAATTGTCCAAATATTTTAATTTTTATATTAAAATAAAATTTGAAATTTTTTCTGTAACATATCAAAATTTCAGCTTTCAACTCGAAATTTTAAATATATTTACAGCAAAATATATTCAATGATTTTTTTAGTATTAAAAATCACCGCCATTTTGACACTCTCAAAAAATATTTGAATAGACATTTATCATGTTTTTTAGTGAACATAACCTTCAAATTAAAAGCTATAATTTCAAATTTTTTCAACGATTTCGGTAAGTAGTTCAAATTCAATCTAAGTTTTTATATATATAAATTTAATAAATAATTATGAAATTTATATACAAATAAAGCTTAAAGAATTCTCTTTTCACTCCTAAAAAAATTAAATTTGAAATCATTTTTTTCAGCACATTTCCAAGCAAGAATTGGAAAAGGAGTACCACATTCTGGGTAAGAAAGTTTTTTCTAATAAGTACAGTTTCAAATAAAAAGTAGTTGCGTAGTGTAAAATTGTGTAGAGTAGTATTTTACAAGTACCTTAATAAAATAAAATAATATTTTTGATCTCAATTAAATATTATTTTAAAAATAATATTTAAATATTTTTTGTCATTAAAGAATTAAATAATTTTAATAAATAAAAGATTTTTTTTTTTAAATATACTTCAATAATATTTTATTTTATATACAATACAAAGGTACTTGTAGTTTAGTTATCGAATTTCTAATTTAAGTTTTTTAATTGAATGAACTTTCTTAAACATTATATTTGAAATTTAACAAAGTTAATTCAATTATTAAGTGCCTTATATTGCCTTTTCTAATAATTTATTTAAAATGGGTCGTAAATGTTCAGTTGTTGCATGTAAATCCAATTATAACAGTAGCACAAATTACGTTACAACTTATAAATTTCCGGTTAAAGAAAATTTAAAAAAATTATGGGTAAGCGCTGTTGGAAGAACGAACTGGCAACCAACAGCCTATAGTACCGTTTGTAAATTACATTTTGAAGATTCGTGCTTAACTTTAGATAAAACCCAAAGGACGCGATTATTGTCAGATGCAGTTCCAAGTATTTTCCCCAAGAACTCGGTAGAATTAATTTCTGTTAATAAAAATTCAAATATAGATGAAGATCTAATTTTAAATTTTGCTAATTTAGTTTTAAATATGAATAAAAACGTAAATTTAAAACTGGGCCTTATATACTGGCCAAAATAATTTAGTTTTGTGCATTTTAAATGAGAACGAAAACTTTGGTTGTTCTTTTAGATTTAGAATAGTAGTTAATAACGATTTATTAGTTACCTGCTTTTCAGGTAATACTCAAACAAAACTAAATAAAAATGTTTTGCCGGAAAATATGAAACTTGTATTTTGGTCTCAGCTAAAGCAAATAGTATCGTATTTTAATAGCGTGCTATTAGACTCTGAAAATAATTTTTCGCTTCTTTTAGAAGAAGCATCATTTCTTCTTAAACTATATCAAATTTCAGAGAATGATACTGAAAAATGCGAAAAATTAAATGTTATTATTGACCAAATTCACCTTTTAGGTTTAAAAGTACCTAAATACAGTTGTGATACCATCGTAATGTCATTTTTAATTTTTGCCCACTCTAGATCTACTTATTCTATTATTTCAAATTTTCTTACTCTTCCATCCAGCCGGCATCTTCGAAGATTATCTTCAAAATTGCACATAACTTATATATAAATATGTTCAGTATTTTTAATACTGACAGACAAAATTATTTTCTAAATCCTAACGGTCAGGGTAAAATATACTTACAATATGACACTGTTCATATTTTTAAAAATATTAGAAACAATTGGCTTTGTGCACCAAATAAAGTTCTAATGTTTTCTGATTTCCATTCAAAAGAAATCAAATATGCCCGTTTTGCGCATTTTTCGGAAATATTTGAAAAAGAAGAACATCTTCAAATTAAAAAAGCATATAAATTAAATAGGAAATCCATAAATCCAACTTCAATTAAACTCATTCAAATTCCCACTGAACACAATTTTTTTTTTGACCATTAATGTACGACATTAATAATCTTTTTGAAAGCTTTTAAGAAGCTTTTTCCTATTAAAATTTTTTTTGGAAGCAATTTTTTAAAATCCATACTTATGAATGAAAAAATTAAAGTTCAAATTTTTTTTTGTTACTAAATGATGTAAAAAAGATGATATTTCAATTTACTCTTTTAACATAATTTAAAAATATCAGTAGTTTTTGAGTTATTTTAACATTTTTAGGAGGACTCCCGCGTTTTCCCATAAGACTACGTGTAAATTTCATTTGCGGGAGTCCTATTTTGAGCTTTTTTTCTTTAGATGTCCAGGCCTTTTGAATTATTGTAGGTTATGCAACAGCTTAAAAATAAGAAAAGTACAGAGTTTTGAGTTCATAGGTTTTAGAAAAGGTCTGTTCAAAAGTGTTATCCCGAAATCGATACGCGCGTACCATTTTTAATTTGTCAAAAAATCTATTTTGAATATTGTTTTCATATAAAAAATAGCGTTTTTAATTTTGGTATTATTTTTAATTTTTTTTTTCTTTAAATTTTGTAAAATGGATTTCGATGATATTGAAGTTTTAGAAGATTTAAATTTAAAAACGTTTTATTTACTAAATATCAACAAAACATCACCATAACAACATAACAAAATTGTATACGCTTTGTCAATTTTTAAATTTTAAAAACCCGACGTATGGTACGCCGCGTATTTCGGGAGCTCCCATATAATTATATGTATTTAAAATTATTTTGACAGAAAATATACGCCGTACGTCGTCATTTAGGTAAGGCCCTTAGTTTTAAAAACTGTTCAAAGTTGTACTTTTCTGTTTTAATTTTTTCAGATCAATTTTGGATAATTTTTTTTTGTTTTTTTTTTGATTTTGAGAATTGTTTATGAATTTTTATTTATTTTTCACAAAAATAAAAAAAAAAAAATTAAACAAAAAAACAAATAAAAATTTGGAAATTTAATAAAATTGATAAGCAATTATTTGTCAATTTTGGATACTGAAAAAGTACAAAAAAGCGTTCATAAATTTTTGTGTTCTAGGAAGTCTTAAAGTGTTCGACGTTTAATTGTGTGCTGTCCTGAAAACCAATAAACAAATCTAATGTAGCAAAAAATTAATTTTGTTAATATCAGAATCATAGAATTACTATGTATTTAGTCCTAGTCTCACATTCTTCAACAAACTTTAGGTTTATATAAATACATATGCATATTCATCGTTCACAATTTTTATAAATGAAATTAAGTAAATGTAGCTATACAAACACTACTTTATACTACAAGGATCCAACCATGATACATCATTTTACTGCTTAAAATTAATCATCAAATGCATCTCTGATGACTGTTACAATGTCATATAAAATTTTAATAATATTAAATTTTATTTTAAGTTTCCTGTTTAACATATAATTGTAATTTTTATAAAAATATTTTGTTCGCGACAGCAGCCTATGGTTGAACCTTGCATTGCTACTTATAAAATGGTGAGTTCAGTCAACTGTTAAAAATGTTTTCTTTTCTTATTATATCATAATGTTATTAAAAGTCCAAACTTACTTCTGTACATTTTAACATAATGGTAACTTTGAAATGTTTCATTAATTTGTTGTCAAATATTGGCCAACAAGTTTTCAGCTGTCATAAAAAAAAAACAGAGAACGTAGATACAATAAACATTAAATTTTATTTATCAGTTAACTTTATTTTATAATTTTGATACCAAAATATTAAATTAAAAGAAATTATTCTGACAAAAATTACGAACATTTGACAAAACGAAAAAAAAATTAACGAATAATAAAATTTCGATTATAAAAAAATAAAAAAAAAAAATACTTTGTGTAGCTATTTTAAAATTTAATAGAAAAAAGTGTACGTCATTTTCCCGACGTGGAAATTAATAAAAACAAACAATTATCTTTGTTTAACTTAATATAGAGGCTGAAAGATATTAGAAGTTTCTAAATATCTTCAATTTAATCTCAATCAAAACTAACAAATCTCTAATAATGGATGTGAAAGTTGATGTCAGTGGCGATATGGAGGCCCCACCATTAAATTTAAAATCAGGATTTTCATTTCCAAAGTAAAATATATATTTTGTAATATTTGATTTACTTTAAAACGTTTATTTTTAGTATAAAAAATCTCTCAAGTTTATCATCATCTTTGTCACCGTTAGAAATATTTAAACAAATTCGTGCACAATTACGTCCATGGTCAGAATTTGTAAACACACAGAATTTCAAAGCAGTACCAAGTTTACAAAGATTAAGCGGAAGAATTATTAGAAACTTGGCATATTTTCAAAGCAATTATTTGTGTGTTTTTATTGTTTTGATGCTATATTGTCTGTAAGTTCAAATTATAATTTTTAAAATTTTTTTTTATTTACATTTTGTTTTTATTGAAGTATTACATCACCATTGATTTTAATTGTCTTATGTGGAGTATTTTATTTGACGTATCGAATCAAAAAAGCTGATACATCAGTGCAAATATTTGGAAAACAAATAAATTCTTATCAACAAGGAATAATTGTTAATATAGCAGCAGCTCCTGTCTTATATTTAGCAGGAGCTGGATCAATTATATTTTGGGTTATTGGTACATAATTCTTTTTTAAGTTAAATATAGATGAAAATTAAATATTTACGTTATTTTAGGAGCTTCCTGTTTTGTAATATCACTTCATGCTGCTTTTTATAATATTGACGCCATTGTAACGGAAGAAACGGAGGGTTTTCTCTCTGAAGTAGTTTAATTATTTTTTTTTTTAATTTTTATACTATTACTTATTAAATAGTAGATTTAATATAAATTATACTAAATATGTAAATAAATTTTTTATGTTTTTAAATTTTAAGAATTGAGAGCAATATTTGATATTAATTAAAATTATTCATATATCTAAACTAAAAATAATGAAAATAAATTATTTCAACAAAAGAAAAACTTTTAATTATTTAATGTCTTAACATATTTTGATCTTCAAGAGTCAAAATTAAGGGTTTATATATTTTGAACCATAAGTAATCTGGGTAATATTTGTTGTTTAAAAATATTGTAATCTTAAATAAAATGGGTTACAATAATCTTTAAGGTAAATATATATTTATAATCTTGAACCAAAATATTAATTGTTATTTTCTAAATAAATTACTGTTTTTGATACCAATTTCAAGATCTTAAGATGTTTTTAAATATTAAATAAAATAATTTAATTTTTTATCTGCTACAATTTTTGATTGCTTAAAAATAGTTTACTATATCTTTTAAAAATTATACGAACACACTTTCTAAGAAAAAAATATTCTGACAATCAAATGTCAAACAAATTTTAATAAACAATTTAACAAAACATCACAAGTAAAGTAAAAACATAAAAATATCAAGGAAGCAAATAGAACTGCTTTCTGTTTACATTAATTATTTTTGCAAAAAAAGTTCTTTTCATTTTAAGGATATAATAAAAGCATAATGGCACACTACAAAGGAGCAGCTAGTGAAGCTGGAAGAGCTATGCAACTGATGAAAAAACGTGAGATCGCTCAACAAGAGATTGAACTTCGAAAAAAGAAAATTGAAGATGATTTACGCATTGCTAATATAGAAAATAAGTTTGCTAGCCATTATGATGCAGTTGAACAACAACTTAAATCATCTACTATTGGTTTGGTTACTTTGGATGAAATGAAAGCCAAACAAGAGGATATAGTAAGAGAAAGGGAAAAAAAATTGGCTCAAAAAAAGGAAGAAAAAGATCGTGAAAAATTAAGGGCTCTTGAAGCAAAACAAGCTGAAAAAAATAAACAAAAGAAACAAATCCAAGCCTTATCATTTAATTTAGATGAAGAAGAAGATGAAATCGATGACCAAGATGATGACACAGAAATTGTTGTGAAAAAAAAATGGACTGATATTCAAGAAGATATAAAACCAAT
Organism: Dolichopus griseipennis; assembly: GCA_963082915.1. Taxonomy (NCBI): domain Eukaryota; kingdom Metazoa; phylum Arthropoda; class Insecta; order Diptera; family Dolichopodidae; genus Dolichopus; species Dolichopus griseipennis. The sequence continues at coordinate 18,022,388 of OY720441.1, forward strand.
TAAGAAAATTCGTAAAAATCCTGATGTTGATACTTCTTTCCTACCAGATCGAGAAAGAGAAGAACGAGAAAATCGTGTTAGAGAAGAACTACGACAGGATTGGGTTGCCCAACAAGCTGCATTAAAAGATCAAGATATTAATATAACTTTCAGTTATTGGGATGGTTCTGGTCATCGCCGTTGTGTGACTATGAAAAAAGGAAATTCAATTTATCAATTTTTGCAAAAATGTTTAGAAATGTTACGAAAAGAATTCAATGAGTTAAAAACCGTTATGGCTGATCAGTTAATGTACGTTAAAGAAGATTTAATATTGCCACAACATTATACATTTTATGATTTCATTGTAACAAAAGCTAGAGGCAAAAGTGGACCGTTATTTCAATTTGATGTACATGATGACGTTCGAATGATTAGTGATGCTACTGTTGAAAAAGAGGAGTCACATGCTGGAAAAGTTTTACTTAGATCTTGGTATGAAAGGAATAAGCATATATTTCCTGCTAGTCGTTGGGAACCTTATGATCCAACAAAAACTTATGATAAATATACAATTAAAGATAAAAGTAAAAAATAATTTTATTATTCTTACTTTAAATATAATAATTTCTTTTATGCAATTGTAGAATTAAATTCCTTTATATTTGTATTTGAATAAAGTAATAGTAATTTAAAAATTGTTTTTATTTTTATTACATTTGATTCAACAAATCAATTTATTAAATTATGATAAAAAGATAAATATAGTTAGAATCCTTCTGAGTTTCCTAAAAATTCTTTTAATTTAATTTATTTTTCGGAATAAAGTAGTAAAATTCCATTTATAATTAAAGCTTGCTCATTTCTAAAATTCAGTTATATCAGAAACAAAAATTATAAGAGAAATATTAAATTTTAAGATTCCTTTTTTTATATTTTAATTTTTGTTAGATAAATAAATTTATCGGAATAGATTAACAAATAACTAGAATAGATTAACAAAAACATCACTTAAATTGTTACTTTAATTTTTTTTTATTTTTAAACTCACATACAAATAATTATAATTAAAAAATGTCTGGTATTTTTTTTTATATTTTAATAATTTGCTCCTAAAAACCTTTTTTTTTTCAAGATATAAACCTAAGTGAAAATAAAAATATTACAGAATTTTGATTTTTCTTTTGGAATCCATAATTCGTTTAAATTTTGAATATTAAAAAAAAAATATTATAAAAAAAATATATTAAATAAAAAATAAATTATTGAAAATTTTTCTTTAAAAATTTATTTACTATTCCATTTTATATCATAATTTAATACAGATAAGCATCTACTATATTAAAAAAAAAAATTAAAATAGTACGATAATAAGGATTATAATTTTCCTACTACCACAAAGAGATTTGTTTTCGGGATGATTAGTTTACTTTTAATTTCTCAATGTATGATTTAAAAAAAAAAAAATAAAAATAATAATGTAAGAAAATTCGCAAATGATATTTTTTTTGCTATTTTTATAATATAAAACGTAAAACTTTCTATTTCATTTAATATTAAAATTTTTAAAACGTTACTATTTATATTATTTTTTTTTGTTTTTATTAATTTATATTTTAATATTTGTGGCATATTTGAACTTCTTAATTGTTATTTTTTTTTTTAATTTTATTTTTATTTTTAAGTGTAGGTAAAGTGTGTTGGTGTGTGATTATTTTACTAATTTTCATCAATTGAGAAATATAATATTTTTGGAAAAAAGACAAAAATATATTAAATTAAAACTAAAAATTAAAATAAAAATAATAAATTTTCATGTTTCTAATCAGTTTTTTTTTTTGCTTTTCTTACTTTATTTAACGTTATTATTATAATTATAATATATTGTTTTTTTTTTTAATCAATTGTGAAAACGTAGCACAACTGTTGTATTTTTTTTTTTAAATTAATGTTTTTTGTTTTATTTTTAGCTTTTTATATTTTTGTTTTTTTTTTTTTCTTATTTGATTTAATTTTTTTTTAATTTTAATTTTTTGTTTAAAACAAATTCAATATATTTTGAATATTGACATTGAAAAATCAAATTAAAAAAAAAGTAAATAAATGCTTGATGTTAAAATTTGTAATATACTTTTTTAATGTACGTTTTTATTTTTTAATTTTGTTTTATTTGAATAAATAATTCAGCAACAACCAGATTTGGTATTTTCAATTGGACGCCCTTGATCAATTTTCACTTTACTTGTTGTATCAGTGGCACTTGATGGAGGTCCAACACGATTTTTAATTTCAGCCGCCATTGTCATAAAAGCTTGCTCAACATTTGTTGCATTTTTAGCTGATGTTTCAAGGAATGGTATGCCAAGTTGATTTGCATATTCCTAAAATGTGAATAGAGAAATTATTATAAAAAAAAATAATTTTTAATAATAAAGAAAACATACCATAGCTGTTGTATGTTCAACGACTTTTTTTGTTGTTAGATCACATTTGTTTCCTACAAGTAATTTATTAACATTTTCGCATGCATATCTTTCAATTTCTTCCAGCCATTGTTTAACATTGTTAAACGATTCTTGATCCGTACAATCATAAACAACAATAATACCATGAGCACCACGGTAATACGATGAAGTAATAGTTCTGTAATATAAATAAAAGAAAATTACTTATCGAAGCACTAATTCATTAAAATTAAAAGTACCTGAAACGTTCTTGTCCAGCTGTATCCCACTAAAATTTTATAAAAAAAAATAAGGTTAATTCGCATATTTGTAGTTTTTTTTTTATTATTACTTACAATTTGAAGTTTGATAGTTTTTCCATCCAATTCAATTGTTCTAATTTTCTGTTAAATAAAAAATTGAGTTATTAATATTTTCATAAAAATTTTTATAAATAATAAGTTAATATTACAACTTACAAAGTCTACACCAATTGTACTGATGTAACTTTCTGTATATGTATCATCCTGAAAATTAAAAAAAAAAAAAAATATTATGAATTTTTATTTTTTTTTTCAATTAGATATAGCGTTAAATAGAAATACTTACGGCAAATCGCAACAGAAGACATGATTTTCCAACACCTGAATCGCCAATCAATAGCAATTTAAATAAATAATCACTAAAAATAAAAAAAATTTATTAGTTTATGAAATAATTATACTTTTAAAAATATTCGTGTTCTTTTTATTTTTTTTTTTTTTTAATAAATAAAATTTTAATTTAGATATTCATTTAAATTAATGTATTTAAATCGAGTGTAAAGGTTCATCTTAATCGCACATTTTTAATAAACGATGATAAAATGATATGGGTATTAAAATTTTTCAGGTTTATTACCCTTTTAAAACAAAATTTATATAAGATAATTTTATCTCCTTTGATTTTTTTTGTTGCTTCAAAAAATGTAGTAATTTTGTTTTTGTGATTGTTTAAAGAACAAATAAAGGAAAAACTAACATTTATTCAAATGTTCTAATGTTAACAGTAAAAATATTTAATATAATCTTGAAAACAATTATTTAAACATTTAAGTTTTATTTAATAGAATAAGTATTTAAGTATGAACATTTTTTTTTATTACATATATGTTCTACCAGCATGTTAGTATTGAAAAATTATAATTGACGCCCATTTAATATACAATTTCCATATTTTATTTGATCAATAATAAAAACATATTTTAATAATTTTTCTTCCTTTAAAAAATATAATATAAGTAAATTTAATTTTTTTATTTAGATGTTATAATAAAGAAATTGTCAGATATAAAATTTCTTTGTTCTTTATTAAGAAAATGTCAACAGTCAATGTTTTTATGACAAAACAAAAAATTCAAGATTATTTCATTTTTAAGGTATTCAACAGAAATTAATGATGAATAGTTAAAATAAACAAAAAATTTGTTTTATTTGTACAAGTAACAAGTATATTAAAAGTTGCACTTGGCCTAGAAACAAAAATTACATTAAATCATCTAAAGGGAGGTGGGTACTTAAGATAGTTAAGTGAAGTAAGACCAATAAATGAGTCATCATCGTCATCACTATTAAAAAAAAAAATTATCGCCACCTCAGTCATTAACTAATAATTTCATTTTTTTTTCACATATTCCACATTTTTTTATGAATTTCTTGTTGAAAACTTTAAAAATATTATTATTAGTAAATTCAAGATCATATTAAAATTATTGAATAAACGCAACAATGTTTAATTGCGCTGTTGGAATTTTAATTTTTCATTTTAAGTTAAAAAAGAAAAGAGGAAAATGGGAATTTGTACTTTAATGACGTAGCAATTACAGTAATTTTGATTCCTTTCACTTATTTTAAAATTTTAATCCTCTTCTAAAATATCCTACAATTTCAATCAACAAAACTAATTAAAAAAAAACTTTTACACAATATTTTTTTAATCGATAAAACGAGAATAAAATAAAAAAATTTCCTTTCTACTTACTATTCTGGACTCATCGCAGACATTTTTTTTGTTACTAAATTTTTTCTGTTTTGGTTCGCAATATGGAATTAAAATATAACTAAATATTTCACTTGTAGCGAAATTAATACAAAAAAAAACTATGTTTTCAATTTATAAGATTTCCACTAAAATAATTAAGATTTTTGGCTTTTTTCTTTTATTAAAAAAAATATTAGATAAATTTTTTTTTAATTCTTCCAACACTTTAAAATTACAACGCACTCAAGTGGCTAACATTAGAACTAATTTTGATTTGAGTGACGTTTAAAATTTCATGTCATAATTTTATTTGTCATTTTAATTTTATTTTTTATTAAAAATTTTTGTACTAGAAGAAGTCTTGCCGTTGTAAAACACAAAATTTTATTCAATTTAATATGTTTTAAATTTATATTTTGACAAATAATCCATTAATATTAATATATAAAATTAAAAACAATGTAATAAAAATTAAATTCAATAAACAAATTATTTTTTATATTATATAAATATATTTAATTTATATTATAATTATTTATAAATCATCCATCTGGTGATTAACACAAAAACATTCAAAAATTTCAAAAATAAATTTAAATAACAAAGTAGGTAAATGATGATTAAATAAAAATAGTTATTGCAATTAAATGAATTGAACTTCCTTATTTTGATAATTACAAAGAAATATTTTATGTTTTTTATATTGATTACTTAATTGTAGTTACATAGGTTATATTAATATATAAAATAAAACTATAATCACTATATGTACATATGTAATGTATATGACTATATACAACATCAATTATTTACTTTTGAAAATGTTACAATTTAAAATAACAAACAAGTTAATTAAGATATGAAATTTTTTGTGGTCGTCAGTTTATGTTTTAAGTAATTGAAAATGTCTTTATTTTTTATTACAATCGATTCAACAGAAAAAAAAAATTATCGTAACACTGTTAACTTTATCTTTTTTGAATGTTATTAAAACTTAAGTTTTAAACGTCTTTAAGTTGTTTTATTTTTCAATTTTTTTTTTCATGCACATTTTGTAAAGTAATAAAATTTTGTATTAAGGGAGTTTTTAAAAATTACGTAATATTTTTACAAAATAAGTTTGATTATTCAAAGTAAGCTTAGCTTTAATTTCATTTAATATGTGAATTGTACACGTACATACATACACATATACATTTATATTTATCAAAACTAATAAACGCAAAAACCAGTACTTATCTATTCTTATAAATTGTTCTACTAGGTAGTCTTACTATTAAACATACCTATTATTTTGATAGTTTTTGCAAATGTATACATACCTACATACTTGTAAAGATTTTCGAGTGTATTTAAATTTAAAATTCATAATATGTAAGTATGTTACAAATTTATAATTTATTAGAATATTAGGAGTAAACTATAGACCTTAGAGTAGATAGAGAGTATTGAAGAACGTTAATATTTTCGCAAAAAATAATCCATTAGAAAATTACTGTAGGTATCATGAATTTCATCAATCTTTCAAAATCTTTTCCTTTTATATATAGAAATATTCATAATTTTTATCTATATTAGGGTCAAAATGTTCAGAGCCAGAGTGGTCAATCCCCTAACTGACATAACAATTTTGTCAAGAAGTTTTAAATACATACATATTTTTTAAAATACCTAATTTTTATTAGAATGTATAAAAATGAGTTTGAACAACGTGTGGCGAATGCATCTCAATTAATTTCTATGTAATATTATTTGTTTTGTTTATAAATGCCTAGCCTACACCGGCCTACACGTATATATTTAACATTCTAAAATTTGCTAGCATGAGGATTTTCAGTAATTTTCATTCTAATTGAAAACTTTTTTGACTTTACACAACCCAGACCCATATACATACTTATATAGGAATTTTATTGTTACTTTAAACTTGTACAACCCAACAAAGTTTTGTTAATCTTCTATACATACAATGCCCACCACATCATCGACAGAAGTTATGGATATATTTTGTTTTGATTTTAAATTTTCTTAAGAAAAATATAGGGATCTTTACAAAAAAGAAAAACGAACGAGTAATTTTACGAGTCGGTAATTCATAGGTAATAAAAAATCAAATAAATAGTGACTCTTATTTTGGTTTTTATTTTATTTTTATTTTTTATTTTTTTTACCATTTTCTTTTAAGTGTATATTACATGCTAATATATTTGAAATATAGGATATTGGAAAAGAAGTAAAATGGAATTTTAAAGTAGTAAAAATTTTTTATTGAAAATTATCTTGATTTATTAGTTTGTTTACAAACACTTTGCATAAACTTGCGCATTTGATTGAAAAGAATATTAAAGTTAAAAAGTTATTGCAAAAAAAAAAAAAAAATACAAAAACAAACATAACAAAACAAACTTTTATTGTTATATGGTTCAGTTTATAATTATGTTCAAGGTAGTAAAATTAATGAAAACTAAATGAATATTTCTAACATTTTTATTAATTGAAATTAATACGCATGTGTATGTATGTATAAGATTATTTTTTTTAAATAAGTTTTTAAATAGAATTGCTTTTTAGTTAAAAACTGACGGTCAGGGTTTAAATATTTCATTAGACTCAACAAAATTAGTTAGAAGCTTTCAATTAACTGTTATTACATATAAAACTATTTAATACAATGAAAATAAATAGGTTAAATTGGATTTAATTGGAAATAACAAAAGTTTTGTCCTAATAATAATATACCTCGGTTAGAAATTCAGCATACAGATAGATTTAGAGTTTGATTAAAAAATATAATGTTGTAATGTCTGATTAAGATCAGAAGATCATATTCCTATACTATTTCATTATAGTAGACGGGCTACATGCAAAAAAATCGAGTATATCCCAGGCAATATTAACGGAGATAATTTAAGATATGAAATGTCCATATCAGAAAAATATAAACTTATAAATAAAGATTATTGGTGATTAAATACATCTTAATATAATTTCTAAAAGCATTTGTGCTATTTTATATTCAATAAGGTTAGTTTAGGTGAGTTTAAGTTTAGGTTAAGTTAGTTGGTTTTTCAAAATTTTACAATGATGTATGAATAAGATTTTGCTACAATAGTTTTGTATTTTAAAACAGAAATTATTTTATTTATTTTATATTAAATTTAATATAATAAAATCAAATTAGAGAAATATTAGACCTTGTTGGTTAACTTTGTTTTGTAGGTTAAGATATTCATATGTAAAATTATAACAAAATAAAAATTTAATTTAAAAAAAAAAAAATGTCTGAATAATTTGTCTATTTTAAAGGCGAACATATCAAATTTCCAGAATTTTCAAAGTAATAAAATCACAAATCACATAATTCTAAATTTTTTAAATCTGAAAATTTCCAAATCCCAAAACTACAAAATCCTAAAATTAGAAATTTTTAAAACTTATTTTGTGCATATAAAAACGTCAAAATTTTAAAAAAATTTACTATTTTTCATAAATAAATGTCAAAATTAAATACTTTTGTAGGAAAGCCTGTAAAAATCGTTATACTTTTAGTATTGATTTTAGAGTTGGATTCAAAATCAGAAATGCCGCTTTTTCTATAATATTTATATAAATATATGTGAATATACGAGTTCTTAAATTAGAACGGATTTTAGAGTAGGATTTAAAATCATAGTTATATGCCTTTTACAAAATTTCTATGTATATGCGAGATTCTAAATTATGAGGGTCTTAAGAGTTGGTTTAAAAGATGTATGTATATATGATTAAGGAAGGATTTATAATGGGTTACGAAATCAGGAAATTTATAATTAGTTAATAATTATTATAGTAGGCAGGTGGGGGATAGTTTTTCAAAAATAGTTTGTCATTGAATTTTTTTTTCAAGTAAAAGTTTTTTTTTTGGGAATTTTTGTTTTGTAATTTTTTTTTAAGAATTTTGTTATATCAAATTTTGTTACAATTTAGAAAAATCCGAATAAAATTTCGCAATTTGGGATTTTGTAATTTGGAATATTGTAATCTGAGATTTAATATTTGGGATTTTGTGATATTTTTTGTAGGATTACGTACCCAACCCATCCAGAGTCAGGTTGTATTGTTAAAAGCTTGTTGTTGCTTTTTTTGCAACAGTTATAATAGTTATAATTTTTATTTTGTATGGAGCGGGTTCGATAGTTATTTTACCGACCTCTTATTGTAAATCATTTTCTCCCCTTTCGTCATTAGATTTTCTGAGCATTATATTTCTGAACATAACTGTATAAATTAATTAAAAACTGTATAATTTAAAAAAAACAATTAAAATGATATCAATTAGAATCTGAGAATTGTTACATTTAATAAGGGAAACCTTTACGTATAAAATAACTGTAAACAAGGAAAAAAATGTTATTCTTTTTTTATTTTTTATATATAATAAACATTTAATATTAAGAGATCGATCGTGTTTGTTAAATTTATTAATCATAAGTTGGAATTACACAGAGTACATGTACATATATTGGCATCTGTGAAAATTTTGCAATTATTACTTTTTCTTCATAAATGTGCATATTATTAAATACTGTATTACTAACTTATACATTATAAAGAAATATGTATATATATATATATATATATATATATAGAAATTAAGATTAAAAACACGAAATATAATTTTATTACTAGTAATTAACATAAATGAATTCTATAAAGTGTATTGCAATGGTTTATATATAGCATTTGGGTGGCATTGAAATTTTTATTCAAATTACATAAAAAATAAACTAAACTTTTTTAAATTAAAAAAAAGTTCTTAACAGAATATAATCGTTTTTTATACTTTAGAGTTTTATAATTAATTTCTTTAAAAAAATAACAGAGTTTTTATTTAGTTTTTTAGGAGCTAAAAAGTTTGATAAGAAACATACAAGCTTTCGAGAAATAATATTAATATCATTTATCATTTCTAAAGAAATTTTTTAAGAATTTGTATTAAATATTATAACACTATTGGGAATCTTTTATCCAAAAAAAATAATTAAATCTTTGTTGCATTTATTATTATTAAAATAAGTATCTTAGAAAAGCTTGGCTCTTTGCATCAACAACTTATCATTAATGAAAAAATTAAATACTCAATAATTTTTGATAAAGTTTCGTTGCACCAAAACGATATTTGACCACAAAATTATGAAGTTTGATTAGTGAAAAACTTAATTATTTCACTTATTTCACACCATTTGATATAACTTATCAAAATGTAATTATTTGATTAGTGATAAGTATGGTTGGTGCCATAGGACTCTCTATTTACATTTATTAATTTATTTATTACACTAGACACTAGCAAATATTGCCTATGATATTATAAAGGTCCTTTGTCTTTTTGGCACTTGGTCTTTTTATATAAAATAAATTTAATTACAATTGCCACCAAAATTGAATATAATAATAGTATAAAATAATTAAATGAATATAATTAATAGTATTGTATATAATACTTTATATACCTACTTATAAAATTTTAAATTATATTTGATCCCCAAGAAAATTTGTAAAGAATTTTTGTTTTTAATTTTTTTGTGATCTGTACGGGAATCGAACCGTCACCGTCTTGGTTAGTAAGCGGGTAATGTGTTCCACAACTTGAAGATGCGATTTAAAACAAAGTTCCTTAATTGCAGAGTTCTTGCTCGAAAAAGATTCACTGTATATGAATGTGATTGAGCTGCTGCGGCAGTAGCATATTATTTTTAATTTCTTCTGAAGTATTATTCAGTAGATATTTAAAAAATAGACAAGCAGCTCCTACATTATGGCGGTGACTTGAAGACGTTAAGTCTTTTGTGACTTTAGTATTATTAATAATACGAACAGCTCTTTTTTGTATCTTACTCAGATATTCAATAGCGATGCTGGGGGTTCCATAAATTATGTGAAGGGTTTATGTGAAATTCTTGTCGAATCAACTTTTTATAGGCTATTAAAGTTGTATTTTGTCCTTTTCAAAAATTTTTTGTTCCTTTAACATACATTTAAAATCTATCTGTTCTAATAACCAATAAAGGATACAATATCTTTGATCCTTTAATTAATATAACACAAATAACATTTTAAAATTTTTTCATTAAGAATCATTAAGTACTGCAATTCATGCTTTATTTTTTTATATACTTTTATATTAACTTATCTGTGTCTATTTATATATTATATACTTTTATGTACTTTTATATTAATTTGCCTGTGTCAATGGGTTTATTTTTTAGTCTGTCTTCAATGTAGAGGTTATCAAAGTGGCTTCGGGTGTAAAAAGATCTGAGTTCGATCTTCGTTAGAGTACACAAATAAAATTTACTTATTTGGATAGTTTATTTATAGATTTGTAACTTTGAAAACTAAAATACTCCACTATGATAATGTAAAACCTTAGACTAAATAATTATATAGACGATTACAAGCATAAAAAGAACTGTTCCTTATGCCAGCAATTTACTTTCATATTAAAACAATAATAAATTTCCAAGATCTGCCATCAATTTTTAATTTTCTACGTTTTATTTTATTTTAAAAAAATCATTTCATCATTGATCAATCGCTTCGTGATCATATTCACAATCTCTCTATAATTTTTATTATTTTGGAATATTTTTTAAACTTTGCCTCGCATTTTATAAACAAATCAGATGAATTATATTAAGCTTAAAAGTCGTGTTTAAAAGTCACACTTATTTAACGAGGATGCTGAAGTTTATATAAGTTGGAATTATTAAAATTAAATTAAATTCTTTCGATTGATCGTAATTAATTAAATATTCTTTTTAATTATTATTATGGACTTGATGTCATTATTTAGATTTATTTTGTTACATAAATTTAATTAATTGTAGTATCTAAAATTCTATTAATATAAAATATAAAATTCTATTTTCCTTGTTTTACATTTTTTTTTTTCAAATAGATCATAAAAGTTAAATAAATTGAATTAAATTTTTGAATTATACATGGAGATTGTACTAACATGGCCCATATAATGTAGAGTTAGCTTGTATTCGAGTAAAAGTATTTAAAATACCAACAATATAAAATACTATTTTTCAGTCCAGTACTTGATTTACAGTTCTCTTAAATGCAAATATTATATTTGAATATTCAGTATTTGGACTCTCTTATGAATATTTTGGCAGATCCAAAAACATACAGCTTCTTTCGAAATTTAAACAACTGGCTATAATCTTTATATTTGAATGAATCTAAGAAATGAATGGTAAATATGGGAGAAATACGAAATTTTCTAGTTTTCTTGACACTGGTAATATTGGTAAAATTAATATTACGTGGCCAGATCTCCTCTGAAAACTATGGTTGACTGACATTTTGACTTTTTATAACTTTTTCAAGGGGATGACCTTTTGCGCATATTAATTATTATTTTATTAGTTTTGGATTCAGGAGTTTTATTTAGGTGGATTAATTTGATGGATTTGTTTTGACTCAAATCGTTTAACTAATAAAAAGTGTTTTGGAGTATTACTCGTTATTGCAAGTTCGATTTATCTGTTTATTTATTTATGTACAATCCCCTACCTACCCCTGCCTTGTCTTTCTTTTTCAGGCATGTGACAGCTAAATTTATTTTATATAATGATTTAAACCATTACGATATCAATTATAAATTATATTTTTTTAAGATATGATCTGACCAGAATTTAAATCCGAGACTTTTCGACTGAAAAGCCGCTACTTTAACCACTAAGCTATCAGTCAGATTCTTCGAAAGTCCGATAGTTTTTCGTAATTTACAATTTATTTACAATTAATCATGCCATATTTAAAACTAATATAATATAGATACTATAGATATAATGTTAAAGTTAGTGTTCTTACATAATTTTAAATCGATTCACCCAAAAAATTATTATTATATATGTAGCTACCCAAAATTTTTGACTTCTTGAGAGTTTATTGTCAACTATTAAATTTTAAATAAAGAAGTTGTATTTAATACAATTTTAATTAATTATTTTTAGAGATTATTTTTATTCACTGAGATCAAATTTTTTATATACGAATATTATATGAATAAGTAAGTATATTATTATATAATTAAATAAATTTTTACTTTTATAATATATGTTTTTTTAATATGAGATAAACTTCAATTATAAATTCTTTAATCTTTTTAATTTGAACATAATTTAATTTATTTTATTTTTATTTTTTTTTAATATAATTAATGTGATTCGCTATTAAATCAAAATAATTTAAAACGTATTAAATTTATTCAATTATAAAAAAAATATGATCAAGTTAATAACCTATAAAAATCATAATAAATATGTTATTATATTGATTTAATTTTAATTTAACATGAGGTTAACATATATTTATTATATTATTCTTTATAAAATCAATATAATTATCAATAAAAGTATTTTTTTTCTTATTTTTTTTTGTAATTTGCATAATTATGCATATGCATAAATAATATTGATAAATAATATATATTATTATGTCCCTTTATACATATTATATTTATTATATGACAATTTATTTTAAATGTTCATTATTTATATAAATATAATACATTAACAGTTCAAGTTCTTTTAAATAATTTTATTATTATATATTTTTTTTATATTTTTAAATTTATTAATTTTATATTTACATTAATTCTATTGATTTCTCAAATATATCATTCTTAAAAAATATTGCAATTCAATAGTAAAATAATAAATAAAAATGTGTAAAATTATATTTTAATATATTACGAGTAATATAAATTAAAATAATATTATTAAAATTATATTATTCCTGAGTATTATAGGGTTTTATAAAAGTTAAAGAAAAATTGGATTTTAAGTTAGATGATAACAAAATAAAATATTGAAAAACACTTTAAACCGTGTGTTTTAATTGGTGAAACTTTTTTATTTCCTCAAAATTTTTATGGAAATTAAAATTTATAATAATAACCCTAACTATAATAGTCATTTTGTACCATTGTATGACATTTCATATAACTAATAACCATCATTTGTTATTATTTAGAAATCAATCGTCAAGTCATAGGCATACGTCATGATTTCATACATACAAGCAAACAAAATTGAAAAGAAATTAAAAGTAACCACAATTAAAATTAAAAAGAATTTAAAAATTTCAGAATCAAGCATAAAAAGATAAATACATAAGTTTTTAATAATTAAATGTTAATGTTTGACATTTTATGCGTATGATTGATTATGAGTTTTATAGCCTATCTACAATGAAAGCTCTCTTTTCGCTCTCTACACGTAGCTATCTGTCAAGTTAAGTTAAATGTATTGAATTATATGAAAATGTTTACAATAGACGCAGCCCTGACGCAGCCATTAAAAAAGTTGTTTAACTTTTAACTTTTTCTACGTAATCAAATGTCAAATAATTGAACTTTGAAAAATGGAAAAATATATCGTCAGAATAAAAAATTAGTAAAATTCTTAATTTTTTTTCTATCTAGGGTTAAATAATATCAAACCGTTAATTAAAAATAGCTATAAAATAAACTTTAACTATGTTGAATATTTTTTAATTCATGAAATTTATAAACAACACAATGTCAAAAAACGCTGTCATGTACATTTCATTGTGGACACTCTTTTGTTGACTAAGTACTGATAGCGAATCGAGAGAATCATTGTAGATAGGCTATTATAGTTTGGGTTATGATTTTGTATATCATATGTAATCATATCTAATATTTACCGAAAGTTCATTACATTTTAAATCAAATGTCATTAAATTTTAAATCAAATAGGTTACGTAATTCTAATTTTTTGGAAGTTGCTTAATTGACATATATTTAAAACGAAAAATTTAAAGTATTTTTTAAAGTCATTTCTGATTACACAATTTTAGTGCATAATTATGTCTCAAAAATGTTATAACTTTTTAATATTAGAATAAATCATATCCTATCATATCCATATATTATAGTTTTCTGTAAATAATTTATTTATTAATCTTTTAAATTATATTATATTTATTTAATTGTATAGGTATATATTTATTTATTAATTTTTTTTTATTTATTAATATTACATAACATTAATTATAATGCAATATTATAAAACCATCGGTTACTAATACCATTTTATGTTAGTCTATTAAATTATACCAATACTATTTTTTATATTTATATTTAATTATATATGGAACTTTTTTAAGTAGTTTTCCTTAAAAAAAAAAATTGTAACTTTAGGTTTTATTATTTATTTACACATTTAATATTATTATGGTATAAAATTATATATTAAATGTGTAAAAATGCATACTTTTAGGGGTATTTATTTATTTATTAATTGATGAGCAGTCCCCTACCATATATGTGATAAGTGAGTGATTCAGTCTTTCATTTCGAGGTGTGATAGGTATATATTTTTATATTCTGGTATAAACTATAATTGATATAAATTATAAATTATATTATTTTATTAGATATATGATTCGACCATGGTTTGAAACCGAAACTTTTCGATTAAAAGGCCGCGACGTCCTTACCCCTACATCACCGATCTGATAGGGGTATTATAAAAATAATATATTACTGTACTACATTTTTCCCAAACATTTTGCACACTGTAATAAATTTCTCATGCGATAACGTTAAATCAATATCTAAATATGTTTTTTTTTTTTATAATACAAATTAAATTATATTCGTGATCGTATATTATATTTAGATGGACATTTCTAGGTATCCAAAAAAAAAAAAAATAATAATAAAACAAGATATGACGTAAATATGTGTTTAAAGGCAAGTAAATCGTATCAAAATTTAATGCCATTTATAAGAAAAAAATAATTGTAAATAAAATAAATGTATGCCAAAGTTAAAGTTTATTTTATATTTTAGATATAAACAATTTAATCATAATATGAAAATAAATAAATAAATTCTCTGTATTTAATTTTTTTTTTGCAATACAATAAAATGCATTTTTTTATACGAAATTTTGTTCATCAGTATTAAGGAAATCGGTAAAAAATAATACTGTTCTGTGCTTAAAGGGGTGACATTTTGATTAATAATAAAAAATATGAAGTATCATAACCTACCATAAAATAAATTTAAATTGAATAATTATACACGAGTATATGTCAAAAGTAATTAAATGTCATACAAATCAAATATTTATAAGATAAATAAATATAAATTTGATATGTTTAAGAATTAAGACCAGCTGGGCACTAAAAATTTAATCGAAAAAATTGACATATTATATTTTAGTACCCATATAGTTTTATGTTTTATCTCATCTTGTAACTTTTTGGTTTTTAAAAATATTTTAATATATTAAAAAAAATAAATTTTATTTTATTGGATTAACATTCAATGCATTTTATAAGCATTTATTATTTTCATTATCTTAACTGCTTGTTACAGAAAAAGAGATGTTATAAAGTCAAATATGACATTTACTTCAATTGAATTACTGAATCAACTGTTTACAAGCACATAATATTGCGAGATCAAGTTAAGGTTGAAAATTAAGTTAAAATTGTTTTTCATACCCACATTACATTATTATATACGTACGTACGTTTACATATACGTACTCGATTTTATATTATAATAATTTTTTTTAATTCAGAGTAAAGATCAAAGGGAGCTCGGGCTCGGCTTTGAGCTTTAACAAAAAAATACAACATGCATTATTAATTTTTATTTTTAAAGATTAAACAACCTATACTGTATTTATGTCACCGGGATCATTAATGATACAAACAGCTCTATTATATATCCAGATATATTGAAGAGCTGTGTTGCGTGGACGGGATATAGCAAGAACAGTTGGGGAGTTAACGAGAGACATTAGATTATTGGGGAATATGCGGCTTAAATATATAAAGATAACGTTTAATCTGTAGTAACACAGCTGTGGTGAACAGCATTTAACATTTTCCCAATATATGTTCAGTGCTGGGCAAATGTCAGAAAAATCTCTTTTGAATACATTTCCATAAATTTATCGATTTAATCTAAATGATCAGAGCCGCAGAAATAGTAAAGGTTTCTGTACTCTTCCATTTTTAATATTTATTTAGTAATTTATATTTTTTTCCCCCTGAAGGAGGGAAAACCCTTCTATAGAACTTGGTAGTGTTCTAAAAAAAACCTCCCTTAGCTGAAATGTTGAGAAATAATGTCTATTAAGGTTTGGATGTAAAACCCAGAAGATTCAATTCTATCTTGAATATTTTTATTTAATAAGTATTGGAAAACCCATAAGGTGTAAATTAATACGTTCCATAATTTAGAAGTTCGATTTATAAAAGAGTTCCTTTATTTTAGAGTTCTAGTTCAAACAAGTTTTTAATTAAAAAATATATATGCTCATGACACGAGAGTTTTTCATTGATTTCAATGCCTAGGATTTTTAAGGATTCAAAATTTTGAACGTTCAAATTATTGTATGTATATATATAATTTATAAATTAATTAAATTTCTATAGCGTAAAACAGTATTTCTTTATTGTTATTATCCAAACTTTTCTTAAACAATTTTTTTCTGAATTCTTTCTTTTAAATGGGCTGTGAATCTTTGAATTTTTTAGTATTGTATAATTGTTTAAACTTTTTGCATTCATATTTCTTGAGTCATAATATTTTTCCTATTCATCATTAATAAATAATTTGTAAATTTCATTTTGTAATTACCACAAATATGTTAATTATTAAATTCCTTTTAATAAATTGTTGCACCAACTGAATAGTTTTACTTTTACAATATCTTGTTATTCTATTTAAATATACAACAGTATAATGATTTTGTATGTAAGTTTTACATATTTATTTAAACTTTCATTTTAATTTCTTTGTCCTTTTTTTTTTCTTTGCTAGACTATATGAGAAATGTAAATATATATACAATATAAATTATAATTATACTTGTTGAATGCAACATTGTATATATATAAAATGGAATAATTTTTAAAAAATTCACTTTTAATGAACTTTTAAATGTTTATACATGCAATGAGGATTGTATACAAAATTAACACTTTGTAGGTCTTTTTGAACTTCGAAAGTGTAAAAGAATTTTTTAATTTTTTCAGAATTTATTTTAAGTTTTTTTTTTTTGTAATTTCTAAATTACAGATATTAGTCATGATTTTGATTTGATATTGTATAGATTTATGTGGTAAACCTACGTCTAACTTCTCATTTAAATGTCTTAATGAAAAGTAGATGTATGATCCTTAAAAATGTACTTTTGAAGATGTAAATTAATTAAAATAATCTTACAAAAATGAGTTAGTTTTATACTAATATTAAAATGGCTTGGTTAAATATTAAATATTATATGTACAAAATTAAAAGAAAGTTCGATACTCATAAATATAATAATATTGAATACAGTTGTTGTATTTACGAAATCAATGAATACCTATATATACATATTAAGTCAATTGTCACTCAGTAACAGGAAAAAATTTTAAAACCTGTGGTTAAAAAAACTATCCATTAAAACTACAATAATTATAAAGATTGAATAGTTGTTTTAATTGGATTGGATAGAAAATGGTCATACCAATATAGAATAGATGATTTAATATTGTCTAAGAATAATCAGTTAGGTATAAAAGTTTCATTATTCGTAGAACCAAGGACCATATAAATTTTTAAATATTAATATAACTAATAGCAAGTTCCTAGTATTATTCAAATAAATTATCATATACGTTGACATTCAAAATCAAAATAAAAAGTACGTCCAAACTTCAGAAACAGGAACATTAATTTTTTTTTAATAATATTTAATTTGTGTGATTAGGGGCAAGCGGAGGAAGGGATAAAACAACAAAAGTCAATGTTAAGTTCTAATACACATGCGCAGTTAGATTACGGTGATTTAGATTAGGAAAGCAAATTTGTGCAATTTTTTGCTTTAAGGAGTATTTAAGTAGGGGATTCATAATCATTATATTCACTAAACCATTGGCTGCCTGGTGCTTTGTATAAGATTATAAATAGTAATTATCTTACAAAGAAAACGTCTTAGATTTTCAATAGTTACAATTCTATTTTTTGTTTATATTGTAATATTTTCTATTTGAGTTATATGGTATTCTATATCTGTGAGTTATATTATTCAATTAAATTATTTGTTCATATTTTGCATATTAAAATATCATATTAACATTGTTATATTAATGTATTTTTATGCCACTAATTTGAACCCAATGGCGAATGGTAGCTGAGCCAAGTCGAAAACCATAATAGTTTTTTCACTTTCACTAGGATTCGAACCCGGGCCTTCGCATGAAAGGTCGGCACTCAACCACTGTACCACTCAGCCGTTAAATAATATAAATAATATATGAATTGAATTAAATATGAAATGTCTTTTAAATGATAATAATATTGAAAAATATTAATTTAATTTAAAAAATTATATAATATTTTTATTTAACTTTTTACGATTAATAAAACGTTATTAAGAAACAATAAAAATCAAAATAAAACTAAAAAATGTAGGTTAAAACGAAGAATTTAATTGACCATATACATTCTTAATTATTTTAAAATTGTCATTTGATTATAAATAAGTTTATACTATTATAGTTATTTTATAATAGCTGTAATTTACAAGTATTTAGAAGCCATAAAATTAATGATTATATCATTTAGATTTTTATCTGTATTTAAATAGAACAAATTAAATATTTAAAATTGTTAGTTCTTTAATTACCATTTCAAAGAAGTTAACCTAACTATATATATATACATATACAATTTTTTTTTACCAATTTTTAATTTAAATTTTATTGCATTTTTTTAAAGCTCTATTATACAAACTTAAAAATACTCATTTTATTTGTATCTATTTTATAATTAATCTCTATTTGTTATATGTATATATGCTTGCTTTGGTTTTGGTCTTTTTAATATTACAAGTTTAGCAAATTCATTACAGTGAATTAAGTAATTACAAAAATATAGTTTCTATTTAATTAAAAACAAGATTAAAAATTTCCCAATATTTAGACATTTAATTTCTTAAGTTAATTAAAATGATTAGATAAGAAGATTTTGATTTTAAATTTTATAATCATATTATTAAGTTGTTGACATTTCCGAAAGTAGATCAAACGTTGATTAAGAGATTTAAATATTACAATTTTTAATTAATATTATTTTGTAAAGTTATTTTGAAAACAAATATATTTTTAAATATTTTACTGATCATTACTTTTGTGGTTTATCAAATTGAGGGAAAAAATTGTGTGAAAGATAAAATTTTTACTTTCTTTCCATTCTTCTACTTTCTGAATGCTATTTAAATTCCTAAAAACTTAATATTAAACCAGTTTTTTATAATTTTAGGTCCTATTTTGTACTTGCTTTATACAAGTGATCTACCAGAAGTAAAAAATGTAACTGTAGGAACATTTGCTGACGATACTCCTATATTGGCAGTAGGATCGAATATTGACGAAGCTTACAGGAAAATTACAGAAAGCTAGTTAAAAAATATGTTTTTGGACTAACAAATGGAAAATAAAATTAAATGAAAGTAAATCGGTTCATGTTAATTTTAGTAATAGAAATATAAGAAACCCACCTAAAATAAATTTAAATTGTGTATTTGTATCAATTGAAAATTCAGCAAAATACCTAGGAATGACACTGGATGTCAAGCTAAGGTGGAATGAACATTTTAAAAAGAAAAAACTAAAACTTGAAAATAAATATAGAGAAAATTACTGGCACCTAGGGTGTAAGTTAAAATTAACAATATATAATAAAGTGTTAATTTACAACCAAGTAATTAAACCTATATGGTTATATATAAGAAGTATACAAAACCTATACTCAAACCAAAAATAGCAAAAAATTAATGGTTAGACAGTTCGAATAGTTTTAATAAGTGTGTAGAAGTGTGTAGTTTAGTCGGTAAGAATCCGGCATGCACTTCTGCTACAGTGCAGTTTGTATCTTTCGAAGATTCCCACCAATCCACGTAAAATAAAGACAAAAAAAAAAACAAAAAATTTTCTTTGTTTGATATTTTAAGAGCTGAGTTCTAAGTATTTTTTGCGAATACATATTTATAATAAAGTGCTTAATGTTCAACTCTTAGGCTAATAAGCCTATCTATCTACCATAGGTATCCTTTCGATAAAAAAAATAGTAGTAAAATCTGAAAAACAGAGTAGTAGAAAGTAGAAAACCGAGTTCCTTAAGGAAATCCAGAAGACTCTTATATAAGTTTCAACCTTTGTATTTCTATTTATCTAATACATAATTTTGAATTTTGATTAATGTTTAATACTTTTAGAATATTACTTACTCTTACTTAATTTTAAAAAATAAAATTTTTTATTTTAAATTTACCGTTAATAAATTTATATATGACATGCAATGATTTATTAAATTTGATGGTAAATCATAATATAATTTTTTTCGGCATAAAATAGTAAATCGATTAGAAAAACTGATGTTTCAGTATAGTAGCGTCAGCGAAATAAATCGATTCCAAAAAAAGTATCAGGTGTACTTTAAAAGTAGTAAAATCAGCGTCACAACACTGATTGAAACCTGTTTATACGGTTCTTATTTTTATTTTTAAAAAAACTTTATTTATTTTTATATTTAGCCAATTTCAATTAAATATAATATAGACAAAAAGATTTAGAATTTAAAATCAAATTAAAAAAAATCAAGAAATTAGGAAAATCTTTAATGTAATAAGATTAGCGAGAAATTGTGTGCATGAGCACCTAAATGTATAGTGTTTTTAATTCTTTTTGAAAAAAAAAAAAACAAAAAAAAAAAATAGTAAACACATTAAATCCATTTAAGAATAAAACCCAGATAATAGTACATCAAAGAAATTTTTATTTTAAATTAAATTTAAAAAAAATAAAATTTATAGGTAAATGACAAATTAAAAAAGCAGAACATAATTTAAAGTAAAATATCTTCAAAGAATAAATATCTTTTTTTTCTATATGTATACATATAAATTATATATATTTGTATATATATATTAATTGATGTCCAATATAAACTGATGAAAAAAAAAACCAATCGAAAATAAATTAACTTATTGAATGGTTGTTATGTTTCACACATGTTTGAAGGTCATCCTTTGTATGCAAAAAGTAAAATTAATCATAGGTTTCGGTTTTTTTTTTTTTGAATAAATTTAGAACGCTCAAAATAATTTTTTTTTTTACTCTTGTTCCTGTATTTTGTGCAAAAAATGTGCAAAAAAAACCACACATATATGTATATTGTATACATATTATAAAATGAATCTTTTAGTTGTCATAGATTGACACCAAACACTTTTATTAGGTAAAAATAAAAAACCTAATTTTATAATATGAAATTCGCGTAATGCAGTGGCGGTTTCATATTAAAGCTTTAGATTAAAAAACATGAAAAAAAACTTCAAAAACCTAAAACAATCTTTTAAATTTTTTTTATTTATATTTTTATTGTATAACAAAATTTGAGAACATTAAAATAAAACCTGATAATT
The DNA here is from genome assembly GCA_963082915.1 of Dolichopus griseipennis. Lineage (NCBI taxonomy): Eukaryota > Metazoa > Arthropoda > Insecta > Diptera > Dolichopodidae > Dolichopus > Dolichopus griseipennis. The sequence continues at coordinate 18,044,346 of OY720441.1, forward strand.
TTTAGTTAATGTATCCGAAACTGATAATTTAATATCTTAAAAAAAAAAAACTGAATTTTAGATAATATTAGTTTAAATTTAAAAAATCACGGTCACGGTAAAACTTTAGAGGATTGTATTTCATCCAATTCTTCTACGCAGTTAATAATATTATATTAAATACGCGGTATATATTATAATAATATACTAATTGCATAATTTTTATACCCGTATGACTATATAGTCAAAGGGTATAATAGATTTGCCATTACATTTGTGACGCAGTGAAGAAGAAGGGAGGGGGGGGGGGGATATAACTCAAGTGTATGAATTGAATCAGAATCGAAAAACAAATCGATTTAGCTATGTATGTCCATCCATTCGTCCGTCCGCACAATAACTCAAAAACTAAAAAAGCTAGGATCTTGAAATTTTTGCAAACTCGTTTTTTTTGCAATAGCCGTCATCGCTATTTAAATCTAGTCATTTTGGTATATGGATTCGGGTAGCTGCCATACAACTTATTTTTTATATGAGTATTACTCTGTACCTATTACAGCTGCCTGTCTGAAAAGTAGTGTAGTTTTATGGCCAAAGTTTCTACAAAAATTTGGTTGGTCTACTGACACACATATATGTGTGCCAAAAGTAGTGTACTTTTATGGACAAAGTTTCTACAAAATTTGGTTGGTCTACTGAAGTGGGTTCGAGTAGCTGCCATACAACTTCTAATTTTATATGAGCATTACTCTCCACCTAAAGACACGCAGGGTGTCTGAAATGTTGCCAAAAACAGTTTAGTGTAATGGCCAAAGTTACAGCAAAATTTGGTTGGTCTACTGCAGAGGGTTCGAGCAGCTCCTTCTTTTATATGAGTATTCCACTACACCTAATAAAGCTGGGTGTGTGAAATTTTGCCAAAAATAATCAAGCGGATTATATAATGTATATGTTACGGTCATACGGGTATCCCAGAGTTGACACAGTCTACTCTACTACACTCTTCCTCGTTTTTTTTATTTTTAATAAGTTTAATTAAAATTTTTTCATTTAATGCGTTTGGCGAACTTGTTCTTCTTTAATGTTGACAATGATTTTATTCATTACTAGTCCTATTTCGATGCTGTGTGGATTAAATTTTCCGGTGTTTTTATATTTATCCAGTTTATACTTTCTAATATGTATTTTGTAACCAAGATATTTTTCTGTTTTGCACCTAATACCATGGTCAGAAGAAACAAGTTTTTGTTAATTTTATCTAAAATAGAATTCTTCTTTTCCCAATTACTTAAAACTTTCAAATTTGTAGTTCGTATTGTCCTTGGAATTTTTAGCATACGTCAAATGATTCAATTATGTGCATGCTTAATACATTTAGGGTTCATTATTTTAACACCATACAGGTAACTCACTAAACATAGCACCTCATAACATGAAGAACATTTATTAATTTGTACATTGTAAAATACTAATCAAATCACTATTCAAAGTTCTAGATCTCATATAAACAGAATCCCAAATATCTAATATTGGTCAATCGATCTACAGAGCCTGTATCAATGAAAGTTTGATTATATATGATGAGATGATTACATGAATTTCATTTTTGCTTGGTGTTTTGGGGCATGATGGAACCGCGGGACGTATACTATATTACTGTTTTTAATTTTAACGAATTCCAAATACTATTTTAACGTTAGATATAACATGGCCTTACAACTTGTAGAAACGTCTTTGAATTTTAATATATAGTTAAAACCCTGTTTGTTATTATGTTATGTATGATATTTTTATATTTAAATTATATGGAATTTCAGTACCTGTGAGTTATATTATTCAATTAAATTATCTGTTTATTTTGTATTTGTTTATATTGTTATATTTATGTATTTTTTACTAATTTAGGCTATAAAAATATAAATTGGGCATATCATTAATTTGAATTTGGCACATGTTACCTGAGTCGAGTGAAAAACTAGATTAACGGGATTCGTATATCTACATATATCAAAATATCAACAAAATTCAATATTCTGGAAAAAGCGGCAATCGTGATTTTGAATCCAAATCCAAAATTCCTCTTAATTTAGAAACTCACATATCACGTATAAATAAATATTGAATCCCTACCTCTGAATCCAACGCTAAGGTCGCTGCCAATTCAGAATCTTACGTAGAATTTTGTTTTTTGGAATTATGACACAATTCCGCCTAGTCAATGTAGTACTACAAGCCTACTGAATAGTATTGCAGGACGAAATAGCCCGAAAAACTTAACTATTCAATAAGTCTAATTAAGTAGAACTCTAGTATTACTACGTTTTTAAAAAATCCCAACCGTTTAGGATATTGACCTTTTTTTTAATCTTTATTCATATTACTTTAAATTTGATTAAGTCGATGACGTAAAGTTTATTTTAATTCAATCTTTTCCGTGATTCTTATAATTCTTTTGATTATGAAAGAAAAACAAAACCAAAATTCACCTTGAACCCTTAAAAATCATTAAACAAACCCCCATTTAATTTATAGTTCCCAATATTGATTTAGTTTTAAGCTATTTTAGGAAATAAATGAACAAAAATTCATTTCTTTAAATGTTTTATTATTTTAAAACAAAAACGCCAGAGTAAATAAATATGTTAAAAAAGTGAAGTTTTTGTTTTTTACTTATTATGCATTGTAAAGTATAATATTAAACACATATCATAAAATTTAATTTATTTATTTGTAGACTATTTGACTTATATATTTTTATGAACTGAAACTTATGACTCAGTTTATGATAAATTTTATGCTTGTGTACCATATATTGTTTAATTTGCTTTTTTAATGTATGTACACGGTAAAGTAATCCTATATAAAAGTTTGAAAGAGAAATAAAGTTGTTTATAATGCATTTTGTTAGTCTTTTCAATTGTAGATTTTATATTTAAGGAAAGACAGACACAAGACAGATTTCTTAGTTGTAATAAAGTAAGATATTTCACATGTATAGTACAAAATTTTTAATTATTGTTTAGGAAAATATTTTAGTACATCGCAAAAGAATTCGATGAAATTAACCATGATTTTCTGATGAAGATGAAATCTTAACATTTTCCGTCCCAGTTATTTCTATTGTTTTTTTGTTTTGTTTTTTTAGGGTCTAGATGGGCTAGTGGGTAAACATTCTTTTTACTAACCGTCGGTGTGCTAGTTCAATTCCCAATTCGGGTCATGAATTTTTTTAATTGAAAAAAATTATTGAAAAAATAATTTTTCTTTACAAATCCCCATGGCGACCAAATATAAATATATAATTTAAATATAAAAATATATAATATAAACAAAATAATTAATATTGTGATTATAAAATAGAAAGTATTTAATTTAAGAACCCCAAATGTCAAATAGGCAAAGGACTATAATAATATCAGCCAATATTTACTATTGTCCTGGTACTAATTATAAATAAATAAATAAATTTTGTAAAAACCCTTTCATTTTTTTAATTGTCAAAAATAAAAATTTGTTAAAACTCTTAAAATTGACACCCGCAGTGTGATATTTTATTTTGACACTTCAACAATAAAAATTACATTTTTGACATCAATTTTGATAGAACTGTAAAGAATTGTAATAAGAAAACAAACTCGCTCTCTTGAGATTAAAAATTTTTGCTAGCCGCATAAATACAATAAATATAAATTAATGAATATTTAATAAAAAATGTTAAAAATATAGATGGTTAAAAATCATAAACAAAAGTATGTAGCGAAAGTAATAAGATGATATTAAAAATTAAAATAGATTTAATTTTATTTTTTGTTTATTTATTTGCAGTACCAGACAATAGTAAATATAGCCTAATATTATAATAGTCCTTTATCTTTTTAGCATTTGGACTTCTTATTAAACTATTATAATATACACTATATTTTTATATTACATATGATCCGATTAGGATTTGAACCCGATACTTTTCGATTGAAAAAGCCGTCACATTAAACACTGAGCTATGGGAACTTTTTATAAAATATTTTCAAATTTAATAAATTTTTTAAAAGATATTTATCTGAAAAATTACAATAAGTTAGATAGAAAAAGAAAGATATGCTAAATTAAAACTATTACTAATTTTAATTATTATATACAGAAAACCTAAAACAAGTATAGGAGTTTTTATATCTTAAGTAATGATTAATTTTTTGGTTTGGTAATATGGTAATACGCAAAGATTGGGTTTGCGTAAATGAAGAGTTTAATTACTTATAACCAATAAATATACTTTGATTGTGGCACTTTATGTTTTCATACCATTATCAATCTCATTCGACAATAGGCGTTTTCGTTTTTTAAATCTGACCAGACTGAACTGTCAAAAAAAATCGTTAACGTAACTTAAACTAAATTAAAACTGAACTAAAATAAAAATGACAGTTGTTTCTAATCGTGTTTTTTTATTAAATCTGAATGCTCTGAGCATACTTTGTTCATGCTCTGCTTAGAGCCTGGTCAATGTTTGTTTAGAGCGTGCTCAGATCTATGCTCTGATTTAAAAAAAAAAGTCTAATACCGTATTTGTATCATATTTATTGAAGTTTAAATTTAAAATAACTTCGAATTTTGTTACGGCTATTTTAATTACGGTTAAATAAATATTTTTATATATTTACTAATATTTGCATATTAGTGTTCCATTCATATACATTAATGTAAAAATATCCTCTTAACGAGTAAATATAACATTTAAAAATAATAAACATTAAAAATAAATAAAACAAAAATAAAAAACAAAAAATGTGTGTAGCACTTTCGAAGAAAAATTTTACAATTAAGGTAATAAAAATAAAATGAACAACTTTATATGTGGTAAAAATAATGTTGAAAAACATATGTAATTATGGAATTGAATTGTTTTAAATGATTCACGTTGACCATGCAAAATTTATAGATTTTAAATTTTCTACTAATCTTATTAGTTTATTATTTTATTACGTGTCATAATTTATGGTTCAAAAAATTTGCATTTTCTGCTTTGTAAAAAATTATGTAGATTATATAGAGAGTGAAATTTAATGTTTACAATTTAAGATTAAAAAAACAAAAACAAAATTTTAATTTGCCGAAACAAAATTAGGTATTAAATAAAAAATATGTAATCCATATACCATTATTTCGCCATAAAGTATGCAATTGTATACTTGTCTAAAACAGTTTTAGTAGAGGTTTTATAGTTTTAATATTGTTTAATCATTCAAAAAACTTATAATAAGGTTGTATGTGTAAATTTATTTATTGTAGCAATTGATGTGATAGAGGGTCTGATTCAGTTTTTTAATTTAAAATTTAGTATTAATAATGGTTTAAATTTGATCAGAATATAGGTGCTCAGATTTATTATGTTGGTTATTCTCATATAAAAAAATTAAGTTGATTACTACTTAATGCTAAGTTTTTTTTTTTATTCCTTTTCCACTCCTTTAAGGAGTATAGGGCATTAACCAAGTTTATTTAAACTAGGCTTCAGTTTTTATAATCATATTATTCACTAAGCCGTTGATTACTCGGCGTCGGCTGTATTGTATAAGGTTATGAAATATGAATGCGCAAATGTTAACTTTGTGCGCCATCTATAATCTTACACAAGAATTATTTATATATTTTTATTAAATCTTATTTTATATTACGATATAAACTATTACGATATTTTTTTATTAGATATGATCTGACCAGAGTTTGAACCCGAGACCTTCCACATGAAAGGCGGCGTCTTTACCACTACGCCATTGGTCAGATAATGCTAAGTTTAGTATACATTATATACAAATTACCCCGTACGAATTTTTATTCTAATTCCTTCTCATTGTACTTCACCTTCTAAAGTTAGTTTTACAATCTTTGCAAACAGCTACAACTATTTTAAAAAATATAATTATTATTAATTTACAAAAATATATATTATGTAATTATTATTTATCATCCTTTATTTCAATGTGTACATAGTTTTGAACCCATAAATTTCAATTAAAAACAGGATATAAATTTTAATTTTATATCCTGTTTTTTTTAATAATCAATACCCTTTCTTAAAATTTTTTCTTAATTTAGTTGTACAATTGTTTCTCAATCGCATGGATAACTAAATACAAAAAAAAAAGAAACAACACAAATTTAATATCGTTATCCCCTTTTAATTCTCGAACTTTATTTAATTTTCGCACTTTATTAAGTTCCACCACCATTTTATTAAACAATGAATTACGCATATATTATGCATTTTGACCATTTTTATATAGTCATGTATATACATATGAATTAACACCCCATGAAACCCACATAAAAAACATTATTAACACATTAAAAATGAATTGCATTAAAAAAATTATTTTTTATTTTTTATTTTTTTTTTTTTAATTTATGTCAAGGACTCTTTGATTTAATAGAAATTTCACTGTAATTGCATTATATAAATAAACATGAAGTATATTATATAAATTTGTGCGTTTAAATGCATTCTCAATCTTTTTAGAGTCGGTTTTCATATTTTGTTACAAAAAAAGAAGACACTAGGATAATTGTTCACATTCTACAATTTACGGGTTATAACATTTGACTTTTTAAGGCATACCCTAACTTTTTTTTACAAAATAACCGACCATCCCAAATCATTTAAACATTTGTGAAGAATGAGTTATACAGCCGAAGTTAAATAAATTAAGACGTGAGAGTGTATAGAGATTTAATAAAATAAAGTAGTGCAATTCTTCTTTATCAATTCCTTACTTTATTGAAATAACGGATTTGGATTTAGCAAGTGGAACCTCCTAATTACGCTAGATGATTCCGCAATATATGGAAATAGTTTAATTATAGATGAAGTTAATTTACATGTTAATTTAAAAAAAAAACAAAGAAATTGAACATTCACAAAATAATTAAACAAATATAAAATACAAACAAATAATTTTAATTGAATAATATAACTCACAGATATAGAATACCATATAATTCTAATACAAAATTCTTACAACATAAACAAAATAGAACTGTATCTATTGAAAATCAAAGACATTTCTACATGTTATAAGGTGTAGTACTATCTCTTGTTTAAATTGTATGTGAAATATATGCATATATATAGTGAGGCAGTTAAGCCTAAAACAGTGAACAGTTAGCACGTAGAGGTGCAAAAAACAAAAAAAAAAACAAGTTAATTAATATAATTATTCTCAAGACAAACCAAATATAGTTTGAAAAAAAAACCGTTTATCTGCATGTTAATTAAATAATGGCCAATTTCAATTAAAAACTTAAAGTTCTTTTTCATCAAGTATACAAATGTATAATAAAAAAAATTATTGAAATTTTATTACCTTAAAGATGAAATAAAAAATTTACATGAATACAAAAATGTTATTTAGAAATAAATTAAATAGAAGCATATTAACAAATTCTATACATGTACCTACTACATCTAAAAATTTAACCCTAAAATTTAGGTAAAAGTAGTAAAAAAAAAGGATCGCCTAAAACCAATGATTTACCGTACTCATCGTCACTCATCGAATTTTTAGCACATGTCATTTTGAGTCAAGCTCTGTCAAAAACTCAGTAGTGAAACATTTTAAACAGATCAACAATATAAAACATTTAAAATTTCTATATTTAAATTTCTATTGAATATATGTATAACTAATATATATGTATTATCATTTACTAAGTATATGCATAAATATATTTAAGAAAAAATTAAATACAATTCATTTTTTGTTTTTTCAATTAAGTATTTCAAGTTGGCCACACTATTATAATTGACTTGACATTTTATTGAATATTAACAGCTTTATTGAACTGACATTTGCAATAACTGTACGTTTACATGTCACTTTATGATATAAAATTAAAAATAATTTAAAATAAGATATAGTAGGAAATGTTGAGAACCAATGCACTCATATTTATACAGACTCATAATTCTTCGTATGTAATATGTGAACGAATATGAATCAGTAATCAGTGGATCAGTGGGAAAGAGTATATAAATTGAATTTTTGTTATACTTTGTATGACTCTCTATAAACTACATATTAATATTCAGTATGTGACATTACTCATCTTCCAAGATATTTAGGAATTAAGAACTTAATCATTTCATATATAATATTAAATTACATTCAAGCATACAAAACAGAGTATTCCACACACATTTTATACATAAATTGTTTATTTTATTTTAAAATCGAAATCAATGAAAGTGAAATTAATTATAATTTTACATGTTCTTTTTTATTTGTATGTTTGTTCTACTAGCAATTTACGCTTTTTGACCGCAATGAAATTAAGTATTTAACAAAATGTATGAACATTTAAGCTTAATATTGTATATCTACATATATTTAAATGTATTTTATCTTCCCAAATCAAACCAAAAATAAAAAAATAACTTTTTAAAATAAAAAATAAACAAAAAATTTCAAAAAAAAATTCCAATAAAACGTTTATAATTTTATTTTATAAATATAACAAGCTATGAATATTCTATGGATTCATTATACTTGTTATAACATAAACTTTACAATTTGTATATTAAAATGTTGTATAAAAAAAAAAAAAATTCTTTTTACACTTAAAATAAAGTTATACATATATATGTATAGTTATTTTGTTATTTTATTATTGTTTTGTAAACCCATTAAAAGTTTAAATATTTTTAAGGCTTAGAAGACATAAAATTATGTAAAAAAAAAAATAAAATAAAAATAAAAAAAAAAAAGATGAACAGAATTTTAAACACCTAAATAAAACATAAAACCTATTAATAATGCAATAAAATATACTTGAAAAAAAACAACAACAACAACAACAATAAAAAAAATGCGTGGAGTTTTCCTAGATTCACTGATCTATCAAGCTTGTTATAATTTAAAAATCCAATTACATTTTATTTAAGTATTATGAAATTGAATTTAATTTTATAATGTTTTATAATTTGCATTTCATATGACTTTGAATTTTTTTTATTTAAAGTGAGGTTGTTTTTACTTTATGAGAATATTTTTTTTGGGAATAGGTATTCATTTTAAAGAATTAGGAAATATCATTTTAGTTAGTTATTAAAAAGGGAAGTCATTAAAATTTTGAAGGTTTTTGTCACAAAAAAGATAAGTAATTTCGCTTAAATAAGCAAAAATGTTTGAATAATGTTCATTAATTTATAAAATTAAAAAAAAGCCTCTATCCTTATTAAAAAGGATATATTATTACTCTTAGTTGAGCTCTTCTTTTAATAGTTTTTAACCAATACATGGGCTATGCTTGAGAACATTAACTCAGAGTAAAAAGATCTTCAGTTAAGTAAAAAAAGGTAAATTAGGTACTATATAGCAACAGCGATACTCCATTTTATTAGGAACTAGCTGAAATTAAAAAAAAAAAATTAAATGGTGAATTTCTTTAATTAAAAATTATTTAACGTAAAACAAGAATCGCGCTAACCTGAAATAATCTAGGCGGACCCAGTTAAAGAGAGAGAGCCCAGAGCAACATGGAAAAAAACGGTGCTGGATAAATTAAGTAAACACGAAATATTCTGGAGTGAAATAGTAAAAAAAAGCTATGAACAGAAACGAATGGGAACTTCAAGTTGAAGCCCTATGCTTCCAAGTAGAGTAACAGGAAAAAAAAAGTTATTTATTTATATAATATCCCCCATAGTACACTCACAGTGTATATGGTAGACACTATGATAAGTGTGTGTGTTATTAGCCTTTGTTTATCAAGTCTGGCGGGTTTATTTATTTTATATAATGATATAAATTATATTTTTAAATTATATGTTATTTAAAGTCCTGTGATTGTGAAAGCCAAACGTCCATATGATTTGAACAGTATTTTTATTTTTCTAAATTATTGTAAATAAAGATCTCATATGTTAAGTTTGATAAAAAAAAAGCCTCTCTAATAAGAGGAGTTTTGATTATATTGATTTGTTTTATATTTTTTTTTTTATTGTTTAAAAGTAAACAATTGAAATATATCTTATCTATGGCTAGAAAATCACCTTAACTCTCCTTTTTTTGATTCATATATTTTGTTTTAATTCTTCATAAATTCATTTAAAATAAATTCATTTTTTTTTTGTTATTCTTGTTTTTTCGCATTCTACGTTTGGCTTTGTTTACCCTTTTTCGGGTTTTATTTTTTATTTTTATGCAATTCATTTTTTTTTTTTTAAATATCCAAAAAAATAAAAAAAAAAATCTTTTTCAATATTCGCACAGCAATTTTAATGTATTTGTAAAGCATTTTTTTTTTAAGCCGGCTTAAAAAATTGCCATAAAAACAAAAAAAAGAAAAACAAATCAAAAATTTAAAAATAAAGAAATAAAATAATCTAAAAACCACAATAAAAATGAAAAAAAAGTCAAATAATACAAACAAAAAAAAAAAAAAGAATAGGTAGAGTGACAAAAAAAAAAGTAACAAATACACCAACCGCACCATTGATACCACTCACAATAAATTTATTTACATGCACTTTATTTTTGGTTTTTTTTTTTTTTTTAATTCTTTTTAATTTTTATTTTATTGAATCTGTAAATACAATTTTTAAATGGGTATATAGCATAGAAGATGAATATTTTATTTTATTTGATAGTTATGGTTTATTATAAGCTACTATGAATTGGGTCCTGTAAAATTTTAACCCTTTAACATGAGATATATATGTAGATTAACGCGATTACCTAGTTTTTTTTACAAATTAAGTTTTTAAAACTCACTCACAGAAATAGGATTGAAAATATGATGAAAGAGAGAGTCTTACTATTAAAACTGCCGGTGGTAAAGTGGTTAGAGTACCAATCTTTCATTAGAGAAGCCCTGGTGCGAAGCCGAATAAAATGTTTAAAAAAAAGTTTAAGTTTGAAAATATGATGAAAGAGAGAGTCTTACTATTAAAACTGCCGGTGGTAAAGTGATTAGAGTACCAATCTTTCATTAGAGAAGCCCTGATGCGAAGCCGAGTAAAATTTTTAAAAAAAAGTTTAGATCATTCGCCTTTGGGTTCAAATTAATTGCATAAGCAATTTAAATAGTTCTATATCTTTAATTAAATATATAATAATATAACAATATACCTAAACAAATAATTTAATTGAACAGATATAACTCACAGATACAAAAATACTATATAATTTATTCGTTCAAATATAAATTACTATACAATATATTTTAAAATAGAATTTTATCTATTGAAAAGACTTTTCTACATGTTATAAGGCCTCTCGCATTATCTCATGTTTAAATTGTATGTTTAATCCATTAATATCAATTATAATAATGAGAATATAATATGTTCCCCCATTTTCTAACATTTGATATAAACCGGCTTACTAGCCTAACAGTTGAATAGTTATCACTTCAATATAAAAAATTGAATTTTCTATTGTGAGATATAAGTTCCAATTAAAATTCGTTATAAATTATATTTTAATAATTTAGTTTTCCTTAACAGTTTGTTCAATAACTCATTATGTACATAGAAGTATACTTATATGAATATTTAAAATATTAACTTGACTAACTGACTATCATTAGTCAAAAATACTATACATTATGATTTCATATAATCAATTTATATGAAATATTATATTTAAGATTAATAAATAAAACATTCATAAATGTTGGGATAAATTACTCCTACTTTTGCTATATTAAACAACAATATAATAAAGTCAAATAAATTTTTCAATTTTTAGTAATTCAAAAAAAAAGTAACGTACATTTAAAAGAAAACTGTAAAAGTATAAAGATATAAATAAAAATTAATGGATATTATTCTTGAATATATACAAAAGAATAAGTTTTTTATACAATTTTGATCTGATTTTTATATAAAGAACCATTTAGGTACAAACAAAGTGACAAAAACCTACCTTAAAGTAAAGTAAATTATAATGATCCTAGTAGGTCGTAACTTGTAATAAAAAAAATTTTAATTCAAAAATTTTTCAAACATTATAAAATACAATTAATATAAAAAATGTTAGTAATAATTTTTAAATTGAAAATTTATGCATATAAGTAAATCTTCGTAATTAATTTTTTTTTAATTACATTTTAACTATATATACTTGGGATAATGGAAAATATACAAGATATAATTTAATTTATTTATTTATTGAACTTAACCTGAATCTTAAAAAGTTTAAGAATGACCATAATTCTTAATGTTTTATTATATTATTAAATTTATAATTTAATTTATTCATGTAATAACAGTTAGAATTTCCGTTATTTTTATTACTTTTTTTAAAAAATAAAGCTGATATAAATATAATATCTATTAATATTTATTTGTCAATGTCCGTTCGAGATATTGTTGGCGACCTATATAAATTATAATCTGTGGCACATGTTCATATAAAAAATGGTCAAATTGAATATACATTTGTCATGTGAAATAAATAAAGGTAAAAAGGTTTATTTAAATTGTTATTGTTACCCAGATTTTGTACGGGTATTTTAGAAAGTTGTTTTTAAGTGTTCAAGTAATTTTCGCGTTGTCTCTACGATATAATAAAATTTGACAAAGAGTCCAAAATACATAGTTAATCAATCAATGTATCTGAATATACATATGTGGATTCCAAAAATAAATAACACATATGATTTAAGTTAAAATGTTATTTTATTATTTTAATTCAGTTTTAGTTAAAATGATTATTTATTATTCTAATTGTTTTGATGTAAGGCTCTTGTTGTTCTACTACGTCCCACGGGTGGTTCAGAAAGAAGAAAGTTTATATTCATGCATTATTCAAGTATTGCCAAGCTAAAATTTAGCAATCAAATTTGGTATACTTGGTATATAAATAATATCGATAATAATCATTGCCAGGTTGATGTGATTTTATTAATTCCCATATGTATACGAAATTATTTGAAAAAAAAAAATTAAATGTGTAAAGTACTAATCATAAATAAATACTAATTTTCCTGATGGTCAAATTTAAATCAATATATAAAATATTATTCAAATTTATTTCTTTGAACAATTGCATGTTCCATCCATTGTGGTCAGGGCTGTATATTTAATAACTACTCTAATGTTATTTCTAATTAAATATCTTAGAATAGCAACCCTCTATTTAATAATTTTAGAAAATTAAGTTCAAAAATTAAGAAAATCAAATAGCTTCTATTTAATAAAACTTATATGTACCTTACAGTTAACTAGGCCAACTGTGTACTTTTTTTTTTATTTAAAAGATATCAAAATTCATTAAAGAAGAACATTTTGTTTCTTTTTTTTTTTAATTTTTTTTCAAAAAAACGAGTGCATACAACTTTTATGTATATATATGACATTTAATTTTTGTTGTTGTTGTTTTTCTTATTTTTTTTTTTTTACCTATAAACTAAATTGTTTACATATAAACTATAATAAATATCAATAAGAGAATACAATAGTTTTACATACTAAGAACATGTGAATTTAAATATATTTATATACATATATACTTATATCTACGTATATAAATATAATTTTGTATAAAAAAAAAAAAAGATAATATAATATATCCTACCTAAAATATGAATGTGACAATGCAAAACAATAACGGTATAGGATGATAGCCATCTTTATTAAAATAAAAAAAAAAAATAAAAACAAAAAAAAAAAAAAAATAAAAAGAAGAAAATAAAAAAAAAATAAATAAATAAGAAGGAAACTAAAACACATGTATATTGTATATACATAGGTACTATATAGACTTTAATGTGTATAGTTTAGTTAAAGTGAGTAGCTTTTAACACTGTTTATTCTTATTTATTCTTTTTTTTTTTTTTGAAGTTATTTATTTATTTTCATTTTTTGTTTTTTTTTTTATTTATTTCATTTTTTTAAATCTATACACGCCGGTAACACGTTATTTTTTTTTTAACTAGATTTTTATTTAGTTCTATTGAAAACATTATAGCGTAAGGAATACATTTAAAAAAAAACCACTGAGTGTGTTAATTTTAAATAATTTATTTAATTAAATTAAATTATTAATTTTAAATTTTATTTTTGTGTTAAATTAAGTATTGTATTTAATATACATATCTAAAAAAATCAATTAAATATAAGTGATTAATATAATTAAAAAACATTGTGCAATTTAAAAAATTAAAAACAAACAAAATAATAACAAAATTTAAAAGTAAATAAATATTAATTCACCATAAAAACAATGTAAATTCACCACATTACAATATTTTGCATATTGCATTAAAAAAAACATAACATAACATAAGAAATCTAATAAAAAAAATCAAAAAAAAAGAAAGAAAATTTAATGTCAAAAATTTTAAGTGTGGTAGTAATACAAAAACAAAAAAAAAACTAAAATAAAAAAGAATTACATATTTTATTTAATATGTTTGTTTTTTATAGTTGTTTTTGTTCTACATTCAATTCAATTCGATTCTCGCACCACACTTTTTCGTATTATTATTTTGTTTTTTTTTAACTATTTCTTCTCACTATTTTATTTAAACAGTTGGTTTGTTAGTCATTTATGTATTTAATATTATTATTTATTTGTTGTTATTGTATATTTGAATGCATTTTTTTTGGATTGTTTTATATTTTTGCAATTTGTTTTATTTTTTTTTCAATTTAAATTTTTTTTTTTCTTGTTTTTGTTTGTCACAATATTCGCCTACCGCTAAACTAAACTAAACTATCAAAATATATAGATATATATACATATATACTTATTACCTACCTGGGGTTTACCTGTAAAAAATAAATACAACACATATTTATTTGTTTATTTATTCATTTTTTCTTTTTGTTTTTTTTTTTGCATTGTTGTTATTCTTATTGTGTTGTTTTGTTGCTATTTTTACACTGTGTTTTTTCAGTGTTGATTAAAAAAAAAAGTGTTGTATTTTTACGTTTATTTATGTTTTTTTTGTTTATAATTTTTTTTTGTAAACAAAAATAAGAATGGAGAAAAAGAAATCAAATAACAACGAAAAGAAACGTGTTAGAGCAAAACATATTGCTGCAAAAAAAAAAACAAAAATAAATAAAAAAAATTGCAAATAATAAAAAAAACAGAAACGCAAATCAGGAAAAATAAAAACAACAATTTGCAAAGTTTTGAACCTGCTAAATTTTTGTTTTATTTTTTTTTTTTAACTATGAATATTTTATGCATATGTATGAAATGAATTTATAATATACATGTTTGAATACTTATAAATTATAATACATGTTATTTTTTGAAAATTGCAAAATGTTTGTGAAAAAAATTAAGGAATTAAGGAAATTTTTTTTAAATAAATTTCTGAGAACTCAAACTCAACATTTGAGTGAGACAATTAGTTGAGGTTTAAGCTAAGCTTAAATTTTGAGGAAGTTCAGGTTTAAACTACCTTAACATTTAAATTAGCTTTACGTTTGACGAATGTATATATACAAAAACAAACAAACAATTTATTTTAATAAAAATTCCAATTGAAAATTGTCAGATACTTTTGACATTTAGCATATTTTTAAAAAAAACATTAAATTATGGTTCGATGATAGGTTGGATAAGTGTGTGGTTGAAAACCTGGTTCACCGTCTATGAGATGCATTAAGTATGAGCTAGCTTAAATTTTGTGTATGAATGTGAAAAAATGAAAATTTGAATGAAAAAAATGTTGGATGTTTAGTAATTATTGTGTTTGTCTATATCTCACAGAAGATTTTCGTAAAATTTCCTATAAGATATAAAAAGCCTAAAAGTTTCCTAAAAGTTATAAAATTAGAAGTTAAACTAAGTAATGTAATATTAATATACAGCCTACTGAAAAATCCAGGACCAAACACTCCTCAAAACTTCATTAAAACTTTATTAAGTTATTATAAAATAATGCGTTGATTCAACAAAAAAATATCAAAATTAATATTTTATTATTGGATTAGCGATAAATTATCAACAGACAAGAAGTTGATAGAATAAAGTTTTGTCCTTCATGTTTCAGCATAGTTTATTCAAAATTGAAAAAATAAATTTTTCAGGGATGTGTAAAAGCAACTTGAGTACAATTTAATTCGTTACAGTTTGATTTAATAAAATTATTCGAATTTACTTAATTTAATTCTTCTGTAAACTACTTACTAATTCTTCATTAACATTATAATTTCTTTTTTCAATTGCCAATCACTAATAAGGTTTTTTAAAGTTTCAATATTTATTAAGATCTAAGTTTTTTAATTTATACCTCGTGTTACTACAAAATAAGAAATTAAAAAATTAAATGATTTCGAATGAAGATTTATCTAAAGGATAATAATAATTAATAATAATAATTATAAGTCCCGTAATCAGTTCCCTTCCCTACACCTAAGTGGGTAGTTTTCATTCTGCATTCATATATTAAAGATTTTATATATTAAATTAATATGTATATTAAATACTTTATTGCAACTCAATATAAATATTAATATTTTGATATAAAAGTAATTTTTTTTTTTTAAATTAATAAATTTAACTTTTGAATATAATTATACTTATGTACCTATTATGATTATCATAATTTTTTGTTTTTTTTTTCATTCAAAACTTTAATTCATTTTATTTGAAGACATGTATACAACATGTATTTAATTTGTTTACAACAGCTGTGCAATCAAATTATAATTGATTCATTTTAATTAAAATTTGAATCAAATATTGAATCAAACCAGATTTAATTGAATCAAACATTAAAATATCACGTTTACCATATATACACACTTGTATGTAATTATGTAGTTTAGAAAAAATATATTATTAATAAAAATATATGTAGGTATAAATGTATACACCTAGTGGATCTGTATAATATATATTTCAATCTTCTCATTCATTGAATTTTATGTTTGAAAACTTTGCATGTATACAACAGGGTAACAGTTTTGTTTCATTTTTTCATTGTTTTTTTTTTTTTTTCTTACTTGTTTTGTTTTTATTTTTTTTTAGTTAAAATTAATGGTGAATGTTTTCTTTATTCACCTTATAACCATAACATAATTTAATACTGATTTTATCGTAGTGCACAACGGTTCGAATTAAAAACAAAAAAAAAAAAATAAATAAATAAAAAAAAAACAAAAATTCGCAAAGGAAGAAAACATAAAAAAAAAATCATCATCAGTAATAATAATACTTGTATTAACAAAATCGCGCGGGTTGTTTTATTATTTGTTTTTTCTTTTTGTATTTTTTTTTTTTTTTTAATTTTTGTGTATATAATTAATTACATATTTAAAAGTGTTATTTTAATTTGTTTCTTTTGACGGAATATTAAAAAAATTAAAATCATATTAATTAATAGTAATTATATTAAGAAAATAAAATATTAATTAGAATAGTATATATTATTAACATAATGTATTAATTTAATGATTTATTAATAGAAACCGTTAATCGATTTTTAATTATAATTGTTAAGTTTTAAGTTTAAAAATAAAATGCCGTGTATTTAAAAAATAAATTTGTGAAAAATATTAAAAAAAAAAAAAAAATTAAAACTGAATTAATAAAAAAAACCGAAAGAATAAGTAAAACATTTAAAAAATTATTGTAATACTTCATTATTTGATCGATTTATAAAAATGTTTATAATTTTTAAATAATTTAATATTTCCTGAAAAACTATTTAAAGTAATTAAATAAACAAATTAAAGTGATTAAATGAAATTTAATATAATACAATTAATAAAGAAAAAAACAGAAAGGTATGTTAAATACTTTTTCTTCATATCTTCATATTTTGTTAACATTTTTTTTTTATTAATATTTTATTTTTAATTAAATAAATTCTATAAGTATTTGTAGGAATTAATTATATTATTCAATATGGTATATTTTATACAATATTGAATTAAAACATAAAAATGCAATGGAATTCTTATCAAGACTAATTTAAATTTATCAGATTTATTTTTTCTACATATTTTTTTTTTTATTACAAACAAATCTTTAACTTTACATTAAACAATTTAATTACTAATGTTTACGGTTTTAAAATAAGTTATTTCTCAATTTGTATAAAAGTTTTCGTATATATACCAAATCCTTCATTTTACACGGTTCGAAATTTTAACACGGTTTTTCAAATTACTAATTTAATTGAACTTATCCTCCTCGTTTTTTAATGCATACTGCATATATTGCAACTCATTTTATACAGTTTCAATTTTCAACATATTTTATTAGTTGGAACATATTTACCGTATTAATCGACGGATAAGGGTACATTACATATTTATATATGAATTTATGAAATAAGTGTATTATATAAATAAAAAATTTTAAAATGTAATGTTCAATTTAATTTTAATTTTGTGGTATTAATTTTTATATTTTTTAAACAGATTTTAAATTCTTATGTAATTTATATAATTATTAATTTTTCGATACAAATGGTCACTGTTTTTATATTAATTGGAAATTTGATATACAATATAATATACTTAAAATAATCAATTTAAATAGAAATTATATAATGTAAATAAATAGCTTTCTTCTATGATTAAGTTTCTGCATATATATAGTATAACAGCGACCTTCTAAATACAAATTATAATTTTATTTAAAAAAAAAATTCTTTTATATATATATGTTTATATAATAATCTAGACAATTTTTTGGCCAAAAAATAGAATAAATATGTAAAAAAAACTTGCTAAAAATTTTAAACTAGAAATTAAATATTTTATTTATTTAATAAGGTTTTTTTAATGAATATTAGATCTAGTTTTTTAATAATGTTTATATTTATACAAATATCTGAAAATATATTAATGAATTATTAATATTTAATATTTAATTTATAGTCTAACAAAACACAAAAAAACAGTACTTCTTACATAAAAAGTAAAACATATTGGAATATTTATATTATACAAAGTGTTTCAAGAATAAACGGAATCATTTCGGAAAGGATGCCGTTTATTTGTGAAACATCCTATTTATAAATTGAAGTTACCCATAATTTTAAATCAAAACTTGAATGTCTAACTTTGACTTACATTTCTTGTAACAGATCGAAACCTTTTACTTGAAAAATCTTTGATTGGCCACTGTGCTTCCGTGATAGGAATGTCGACTTTGATGCAAATGCGATTAGTGAAATTATTCTACTTGGAATGAAATTATTTATACCTCACATCATGAAATCTATTAAGCAGAAACCTAAAACTTGGTTTAATTGCATTTACAAAGAAGCCATTGTAAAATAAGAAGAAACTTTCAAAGTACTGGGACAGTGATTTGGCTATCTCTTGGCAAAAAGTTTTCTATAATAAGTGTAAATTAACTACAGTTGCTCTTGATTTCTACAACTTTAATAAGTTGTTAATTTCAAAAAAAGTATATATATGTGTATTATGAATAGTTAGTTTAAAAATTCCAAAGAACTGCTTAATTGCTATATTTTTTTGGAAAATGCACTTATTACATAATTACTAAATTAATTCATTTGAAATACTCTATTAATTTTCTCAGCACTAAAATTTTGCATTTATCTCCTTTTCTATAAATGAATAACATAATTTAATTTTAATAAGTAAATTGTACAAGAAACTAAATTTTTTAACAATTTTAATAATTTATACTTATTAAATATATTAATGCTATATAGTATAAATGTATTTCAATATGTCTTGCCTAATGTATATTATATTTAATAAACTATTAAAAAAAATTATTTTAAATTGCAAGTTTTTTTTTTTATATGATAAATTAATTAATTAATAACTTGTTATTAATTTAGATATAATAAATAAAAAAAAAAAATTAAAAAATTTTCAAAAAAAAAAAACAAAATTAACGCTGAATTAAATTTAATTAAAAGACTTTAAGTTATACTTTATAAGACATATATAATGTGATATAAATCATTACCCGATAATCGTTTTAAAGTTACTCTGATAATCTTATCTTTTCAAAATTTCAATTCAAGTTTTTAATATGACAAAGTATTATGCAAAATGGCTTTTAATCGCCTTTTTTTCTAATTAACTTGTTTGTTTGAATGTTGTTATACGTCAATAATAAAACAAGTAATAAATAAACTTAACACGACTAGAGATTTGTATAAATGCAATTAAAATGAAGTTTTAGGAATATGTCATATAAATTATTGAGTAAAGGGTTTATGTTTTACTTTATCATTTCTATTAGATTTATTTTATTATTTTAAAAATATTCGCGTCCAATTTGCTTTCTTTCGAACTATGGAAAAATAAAACTTTCACTATAGCAAATTTAATATAGATTTTGATGCCAATTCATGAGTGTCAGGAAATAATGTAAGTTTGTTATAAAAGTGAAAAAGAATTCATTTCTCCAAACCTTTCGTGTTTTGTTTTAATTTCCTTATTGAAACTGCAGAATAAAGTCTCTAAGTTGAATTGTGATTAAAAAAATTTAATAAATAGGAAACTAAAAATATGTTTGAAATAAAGTGATGAAATTTTAACTTCGAAATAGTCCCATCCGTTGCGCAGTCAAAGCCATTCAAGCTTCGCAAAAGCCCTACACATAGTTATGAATTGTTACAACACAAGTTATATAAGGTAATCTATATAAAGTAATCTATAACACTAAATGTAACCTCCTTTTATAGCGGTTTTGTAACTAACTATATTTGAAATAAATACATAAGCAATTATTAGTTTTGACATTCGACACTCTATTAGTTTTAAAATCTTTATCTTATATCTTGGGAACCTTTAAATTTCGAGAAGCTAGGAGCTGGAAAGGTTCAATAACTGAAAATTCGTCAGTTTTAACCATCGTGTAATATGTCCTGTCTTGTCCAAATTTTGTTTAAGAATAATATTTAAAAAAGAATGATCCAACATTATATATCACCGCATTATTTCTGAACTGCAAAGGATTTTCTTAAACTTACAGGAATGGTGTCTTGATTTTTTAATTTCTTCTTATGAATGTATAAAAAATTCTAACTCTGACCCATAAAAGTTAGTAACAGAGTAACAAAACAAAAAAGCACACACCACAACATTGCCGACAAATATCTCATTTTTAGTATTAGTTGAATGTTTAATATATTTAAATTATGTTTAAGAGAGTATTTATTTAAATTAATTAAAAATTACGAAATAAATTTTTTTCAATGACTCTCAGAAAAATTCAAAATTAGTTACTTAGAAATTAAAGTACGTTATATACAAAAGAATTAAAGTTTGTTATACAGTGTCAATGTTCAGACTGTTTTAAATGAACTTATTTGACATTCTATTAAAGCGAAGTATTTAATTTTTTTTTTTTACTAGCACCTCAACGTGCTAACATTTCACTGTTATAGGTTAAACAGCCTGAAATGTGCATGCCGGAACGGGGGGAAATATTATTATATTCATATTATTAGAAATGATCAAATGAAGTCCACATATATAATTCGACAATGTAAATTTTCCACATTCCACAGATAGTTTTACACCTTATAACATGTAGAAATGTCTTAGATTTTCAATAGATACAGTTTGAGTTTGTGTTTATTGTAATAATTTTATATTAGAGTTATATGATATATCTGTTAGTTATTTTATTCAATTAAATTATTTGTATTTTTTTAATTAAAGATATATAATTATTAGTTCTAGATTAAAAAGCCATTAATTTGAACCCAATGGCGAATAGAAGCTGATAAAATTCGAAACCATGATAAAAGTTTTTCACTTTCCCTGGGATTCGAATCTGGGTTTTCGCTTGAAAGGCGGCACTCTAACCACTATCCCCAATATGAAAATAATAAATTTAATTTAATATAAAATACTTTATATTTTCAAAAGCTTAAAAATGGATCTTTAAAACTTATAAGTATTGATTTTTGTTATCTATATAAATATAAAAACTTCAGAAATATCAAAATAATCGTTATATACATAATTAAGATTTGTAGACTAAAAATTTCA
The DNA here is from genome assembly GCA_963082915.1 of Dolichopus griseipennis. NCBI lineage: Eukaryota > Metazoa > Arthropoda > Insecta > Diptera > Dolichopodidae > Dolichopus > Dolichopus griseipennis. The sequence continues at coordinate 18,066,280 of OY720441.1, forward strand.
ATATATCGTCTGAAATTTGGTTTTTTAATAATTAAACTTTCTATCAGACATAAATTAATATAAGTTTAAAAAAGTTTTTTTAAAATAATTTTAAAGGTAAATCTTTAAAAATTTTAATGAACATCTACAGGGTAATTAACAGTTAATTTACAGATAAGTAATAGATAAAAACAAAATTTAATTAAGGTTTTTAAAAATTATATTCCATTAACTTATTATAGTTTTATAGTTTCTTGTTATGTTAAGATTAGTCCGAGTTATGTTAAGATTAAATAAAAAAATTTTTTTTTTTAAACAATTTACTTAAAATATTTTATAAATATAATTAATTTACAAACGAGGTAGAGTACGTCAACTCTAGGATACCAGCATGAACGTAATATTATCATTATATTATGAGCTAGTTCATTATTTTTGGCAAAACTTCAAATACACAACTTATTAGACTCTGCCTTGGGTTACGTATTAGAGAAGATATATCTTAGCATTTTCAACTTTAATGTTGAAAGCGTGTAATTTGTCAAAGCGTAGAATACGTACATTGAGTTTCCACCTAAAATCGAACATTGGGATTTGAAATTACTTTAATTACTTTGTTTGGTTTTATAAAGAAGTATACATTGGGCCTTCAAACTTTAATTCAGATTTTCACTTAAAGTAATGAATACTTACTACAGAAATGATTCTGGGAAGCAAATTCTTAATTTTTATTAATAACCAAAAGTTTTAATACTTATACAAAATTTTCAGAAAATATTCTGTGAGTTTTAAAAACTGAAATGAACTAATTCGTAAACATTTAAATTCAAAAAAAAAAAAAAATATATATTTGACCTGCTTATCATAATTTATGATATTTTGTTTTCTATAATAGAATACATCCACCAAAGCATTTATATTTTATTTTTGTTTTAATACAACAAATCCAACAAAACACATTTAATTGAATACGTTTGTTACACCTCATTTATCTGAACAAATATATAAATAATGAAGTTATCATCTGCGAACTCACTGCAATTAAACTATACTTTAGCAATAAAACTAAACTATTTTTGGCAAATTTTAGGAATCCAGTTTCATTAAATGAGATAGTACAGTAAGTAGAGTGGTACAGTAAAGTTAAAATCTAGGGTAATTTGCTCATATAAAAAAAAACGTGTGGCAAATGTCCGAACCTGTTGAGCAAACTGGAAAAATGACGATTTTTTCATAAAAACGAATTTGTGAAAATTTTATTATCCTACGTAGCTCCCTTTGTTTCTGAGTTATCGTGTGGACTGAGAAATTTTAGTATACCCTTTGCCCTATGTTAATACGGGTATAAAAATTACATTCGGCTTTAACTTTAATTTTGGAAAAATATTTAATTTTTTTTATTTTATGTCATACCTATTATTAATAAATAATATTGAATTTTAATTTTTTCTACTTGAGAAATTTCTGAAGAAATTACACGCGTCTATCAAATAATATCAAATAATAGATTTTAATGAAGAAATAATAATTTTATAACTACATATATACATATATATATAGATAAAATCAACCTATAAATATAATATTAAATATAAGTAGGATATAATACTCTCACGATCTGCTTTTTTAATTAGGAAAAACAATTTTCCAAAACAATGAATATTAATGAGTTATTTATTAAAAAGTATAGATTCTAACACTTTTCCTCTTTTTTTGTATCTTTTTTTTTGTAACAATTTTCATCTTACGCATTTTAATTTTTTTTTTTTTTTCGCGAAATTTATCAATATTTATTGACAATTTCTACTACCACAAATTATTAACAATTAAAATTCCAATCAAAAGTAATTAACAAAGCTGTTGAGCTCATGTGTTGTTAATTACTTACAATAATAACCCTCAATATAAGAATTTATAGATTTTTATAATATATACGTAATATTAATATAAAAATATATATATACATATGTGTATAGATATAAAAAATATGTTAATTTAACTAATTTATGTATATATAGTTAAGTTATTGCTAAAATTTATGATAACTATATATATATATATATGTGCATATATGTAGAAAATAAATGATATATGTATGTAAATTTTAAAGTATGGGAAATATTTAATATTTTGTTTTTTAATCCACATCAGTTAACATCCCCTTAGGGTAAAATATTTAAAACCTTCAATTAACTTCAGTAACTTCATTTTGTTTATCATGTAACCGTACCAATAGTATACATTAATATAACAACATAACATCACAGCAACGCAATAACACAATTGATACAACTGATACAACACACTTTTTTTTTTTGTAAAATATTAATATTAATATGATTTTTACATATAGTATTTATATTTTATAAGTATTTAAAGAAATACAGTAAAACCTTTTTACTGTAGACATTAATCAGATTTGTATAATTCAATGTTAATTTTAAAGTTTTTTTTAATTTTATTCGACATTACTTATAACATTCTCTAATCGAAAAATAGTTCGACAACGACAAAACAACGTTGGAAAAAAATTGTCAAGTAGAGGAGAACTTCGGCAATTTAGAGGAGATCTGTTCGACTTATTATATGCAAAGCAAAACAAAGCTTTAATTAAAGTAGAAAGTTGAAAACACAGAAACATCACAGTATAATAATTTTCAAATCAATTTGGTCTTTTTTTTCAAATTAAATTGATCGGCAAATTGCTCGTTTTCCAAATCATTTTGATCCTTTATTTTAAAACACCTATGTATTTGGGACCCAATTGTCAAAGTGACGTGATTTGAAAAGCCATCTCCCACAAAATGGGTTTTTTTTTAATAAACTTAAACGTGGAACTTTTTTATTCTTTCCTGCTATATTTAGGCTCCCCTATAAAATCGGTGAGTGTCTTTTTTGATCTAACAACTGAATCTCAAGAAACACGGGACTGATTTAAAAAAGATCAATTTGATTTGAAAATTTAAGACAATTTGTATTTGAAAAAAGACCAAGTTCATGTGAAAAGAATATGTAGTAGGAAAAGGACTATTCCTTACATTACAAACTTTTTAATTGCAAATAACTTAAAAATTTCTCTAGATGTCTAGATATCTACCGAAATACCTCTAAAGTATAAATTCCTATGCACACTATACAAACGTTAATGGTATAAAATATAAAATTACACACATTACATTTAGAGGCCTCAGTGGCGGTGTAGTGGGTAAGCACATGTCAAAAATTAAAAAACTACTCGAAATGTGATGCATAATGTGTCGCAAGATCAACATAACAACAAATTATTTATCAGTAACAAATTTAATAGGATTCTACTGTAATTAAATATCTTTTTCTAAAGAACTTAAAAATTCTTCCGAAAGGAAAAAACAAAAATAAAAGAAATTTTTTCATTGAACCGAAATGTTAATATTACTTACTTACTTACTTTTTTTTTCTTTTCATCATTAATTTTGTTTTTTAATAATAAATTTAAACAAATCAAAGTGTTGAACACCAAAATACAAAATATACATATAAATGCAACATAGTTATTCAAAACAAAAAAAAAAAACAAATCAGAACAAAAAAAATAAACAATTTTTCTTATGTTACAATGTTGCAATTGCAAAATCAGAAGCAAAAGTTGCAAGTCAGCCAACTAAAGTTGCACTAAAAAGATTTACGATTATTTTCCGATTTTTAAATTTTTTTTTTCTTTTTGGTTTATTTAATTTTGATTTTTTTTTTATTTATTTATTTTTTTTTTTTGAAGCAGAGGCGGACTTCAAAAACTCAAAATAAATCTATTAATAAATATTAAATATGTACAAAAATAATAAAAAAAAAAAAAATATAAAAAAATTTAATTAAAAAAATATTAGATAAAATTTATTGTTATTAGAATTGCATAATTTTACATAGTTTTGATGTTGTTGTTGTTGTTGTTTTTATTTTTATAAAATTATGTTAAAAATTAAAAGCTAATAAATTTTTTTTTAACAAACAAGGAGGTGGTCTTATTACATTTCAATTTTTGAAATTGAAAAATTAATATTAACATGAAATTTATTTATTTGAACAATCGAAATTATTGGTTTAAAATTGACATTTAAATGCAGTTATATGTTATTATGTATATATATAACATATACATACATTTCAACAAAATTAGATTTAAAAAAAAAAAAAAAAAAATTTTTAAAATGAATCAAGGAAATGATAAATTATTCAAATAATAAATTAAATTTAAATGATTGAAAATAAAAAATTGCCATTCTTACATTATATATATCGAGTTAAATAATCGAGTCTTGAATAATGTTTAGGATGAAACAGGTATATATATATAAATAACAGTCATTCTTAATCTTGAACAGTTATAAATTAAAAATTCTTTGCTATAGGTAGTAAATATTTTATAAAAATTAAAATTTTTTAAGCATAAATAAAGGATATTAGATCCATAATTTAAGGAAATCGTTTGGCTAGCGCTATTTTTGGCAGTTACAATTTTTTTTGAAAAATCTTTTGTTCGCTGCCTGCGTGTCCGATGTCTAAGGGAGGATTTTTCAAATATTAAAAATAATAAGTTTGAGCGAACAAGAGTTTTACTAATTGTATCGCATTTGTAAACTTTTTTTTTTACTGGCACCTCTACTTGTTATCTGTTCACTGTTATAGGCTAAACAGCCTCACTATATATGTGCATATATTTCGCATAATTTAAAAATGAGTTAGTACTACGCCTTATATAACACGTAGATGTTATGATTTGTCTTATTTGTCATTTTGTCAGATTTGTCAATGTCTTAGATTTTCAATAGATACAGTTCTATTTTTTTGTTTATATTGTAATAATTTTGTATTAGAGTTATATGGTATTCTATATCTGTGAGTTTTATTATTCAATTAAAATATTGTCAAGTTTAAAATTATAAAATTGAAATGAATCCTCTTAGAGTTTATTGTTCGAAGCTTATGACGCATTTTAAAATTAATTTTATATCCTTTCAATTGTCCTGTTTCTCAAGAAAAATTACCATTTCAACTAAAACTTTATTCTATAACTATGCGTAATTTTCGATTCTCCTCGTCTTCAATTTTTGTATTTTAATTATCGATATAAATAACTTTATTTGTCAATTTGAAGTTTCCTAATTTTTTTTTAATTAAAACTATTTTAATATATTTTTTATTTGGTATTTTTGTATAATTAACATAATATTATTTACCCCGTATACTTTAAAAAAAAAATTTTATGAATTATAAATGTAATCAATAACTAAGTTGTTTGGTAATTTATTGAATGGTTTCATTTATATTACTGACAGAAAGATTGATCTATTGGCTTTTTATGAATTAAAATACAAGTTAAAATTATATAACGCTACCTACGTAATATGTTATACCGCTTAAATTTTGTAAAAAAAAATCAAAAAAATATATACATATTTGTAATAATTAAAATATAAAGTATTATAGAAGGACAATCGCGGGAAATTTAGAAATATTGGATTCTCAAAATTTAAAGTTATTTTGTTAATACGTGCATTTTAGTTTTTTTTTTTTTCGTATTAGATCAATAAATCAATTAACATATTTAAATTATTAGCTAGAGAACAGATTACTTGTAATTTTTATATATATATATATACTATATTTATAAACTGAAATTCTAAGTTATTTTTTTTTTAACCAGATAATTATTACAGAATATATTAATGTTTTGCGGTTTAACTTCTTAGTTTTTATAGAAATTTTTGAAAATATAATTAAAATTGCTTATCATTCTTTCTTAGAAACTCCCTGAAGAAGTTTTTTTTTAAATTCTGTGGTATTTTTTTTTAAATTTATTTTTAAAAGAAGTTGTATAGGTAGGTTATATATTTATTTGTTCAAGAATTTCTCAGAATTTACACTTTGTATACAAAATACAAAAAATCAATTACTGCATCATAAAGTATGTCAAGTATGTATCTTAAAAACAAGAAAATAATCTATAAGAGATTGTATAATAAAATTTAAATAAAATTTATGTAAAGTAAAATAAATTAAATTTTTTTTTTTTATAATATTTAATGTATATACATTGGGAGAATATAAATCTAATATAATTTATATTTTAAATCTAGAATGTAAATTTCTTAATTAACTTCACTTTTATTAGTTTGTTTTTTTTTTTAAATAATTAATTAACTCATAGTTATATTATAATAGTAAATGAAATAACCTTATACAGTTATATGACACATAATTTATTACTATAAGTATTTAGTATGGGTGATGATGACTTAATAAATTATTACTGTGTAAACTTAGGTTATCTAACATGTTTTTTGATTCAAATTTATATTTTCCCAAAAAATTTAGTTAATTTTACTTAAAACAAAGTTTATTTGATTTGATGGTTGGTTTTACTGTAAAACTACAACTTTTGTAAATATGCAATTAGGATAATAATCATTATTTAAAACTGTAGCTTAGAATAAAGTTCTTTTAGTTCTTCCCGTTCCTTGAGTAATTGAAGGGGGTGTATAATTGAAGAAATTGGTCTTCGAATAAAAATAAATAAAACTGCGTGCATCAGAATCATCAATATTCATGCACAATACCGAAATTGAAATGTATCAGAATTTGAATACTTAAGAAGCATATTAACAACAGATGGTGGCCCAAATAGAGATATAGAACCCAGAACAGCAAAAGTCAAGAGTATGCGTTCAAAAACTGTGGTCGATATGGTAAACGCCCATAGCACGAGGAACGAAAATTAGAATCTTCGAAACGTGCGTCAAATCGGTGTTGCTGTAGAAGTGAAACATGACTCGTATCAAGAAAAAATATCCAAAAATTCAAGTCTAGTCTTTGTAAATAAATGCCTGAGAATAATATGTCGTATACTCTGCCTAAAACGAATTATAAACGAAAATCTCTGGGTAATGACGAAGCAAGTCGATATTAATCCAAATAAGAAAAAAGGAATGGAAATTTTAAAGCGCTAGAATGGATCCTTCCTAGGATCCTAGAATTATTGTCGGAAAAAACAAATTGTGCAAAATAGAAATAATTGAAGAGATTTTATGGAAGCCCTGAGTTCCCTAAGGAAAAAAAAAAAAATTGAAGACATTCTTAAATTAAACATTCTTTGACTCTGAAACTTACTTTTTACTTCAAAAAAAACTTGATGGAAAATGATGGAATGATGATTTACACCTTTAGCTGAAAACAAAAAAAAACAGAAAAACAATTTTTTGAATATTAAAAAAAATAAATCAAAAAATAATTCAATTTTTAATTCACTTGCTTAGTAACATTTTTGATTTTTATGACAAAATACTTTCGAATACTTTATAAATACATTTTTTCCAAAATGTATAAACAGTCGTCAAAATCAAAAATTAATTTACTTTTGGAATTTTAAGAGATATCATTTTACCTTTTCTCATCCTTTCTATCTTCGGCTTTTCTGTTTCAGTTTACATTGAATTTATTTTACCTGTAAAAAAGTCGGCATTACTTTTCAATACAATTTTGAGTAAGTTTGACATACCATTCTATAATAATTACAATAACCATAACTTTAATGTTGTAACTTACAATGTATATAATATATATACATTGATCAAGTACTCTCTATATTTGTTATCATATTATATTCTATCCCTTTCTAAAATTAAAAATTTTTGTTGGTATAAAATATGTATATATATATATATATATATATTACATTTTGTAAGGAGAAGATTTTTGCATCTTAAATTGGTAATTAACCAATTGCGGCTTGTCAAGCAAGATTTTTCTCTAATTGATTTGATTATTTTTTTTTTTTTTGATTTTTTCTTTTTTTATTTTCAAAATCGAAACAAAATCAAAATATAAACGCAAAATGAGTTCTTCAGTATCTTGTCATAATTTTGCAGTTTTCTTTTGTCAGTTTTGTTTTTTTTTTTTTTTGTTATTTTATTCCTTTAATCTTTTATTTTTTTTTTTTCTTGAGTATCTGTAGAAGGAGTGAAATAACAGAAGCCGGTTAACATGTACTTTATATATTCTGCAACATTTATAATAAATTCTTATTACTTTTAAAAATGCATGTTTAATTTGTAATGGTTTTTTTTTTTATTAAACAAAATTTCATTATATAATTTTGTATTGAATATATAAATCTTTTGCTAGTCTGTTTTGACTGTCTGTTTTTTATTGAAATATAAAATAAATGTAGAATTGAACATTAAGTTTGTGTTAATTTGCATTTGTAAGAGAATAACAAAACCTTCCTTAACAAAATGTGTTATCTTTGGCAGTGTTAAATTCATGAATCAGAATTAACTGACATGTCATATTAATTTTCCAGCAGTTTCTAAATTAGATTTTATTATCAAAATTATAAAACATGATAAATCCACTTCAAAAAATTATACAATATTAATATTAATTACTTTTAATAATTAATATAGTGATAATGAAGCGATTTGTAATAACAAGTTTTTATTTAAAAACAATTGCATATGTTAAGGCGTATATTTTTATTTCCATTGATTAAAATACATTGACAGCTGTTTAAACTTGTCAGTTTATCACTCATCTTTACTTATCATTAAAAGGTCTACTATAATAACGGTAAAATATTTATTTATTAAAAATTTTTTTTTTTACATTTTGTTTTTATTTTTAATTGAAAATTTATAGTTAATATCCTTTTAGTTGAATAACAATTTTATAATAATTTTCTCAAGTATTTAAGACAAATAATATATAATTACTATTGGTTATAAAACGTACTCTAAATGAATATATATATAATTATATTTTGTTTTTTTATTAAACAAAGTTCAAATGAAAATTATATTAAAATGATACGTTCTTTTTAATTGAATGTGAAACTTGATTAAATGTATAAAAATATAAAATAAAAACAAAGTATTGAAAGTTCTTTTTCCCTGAAATATCTAAAAATGGAATTATTTTTTTATATATATTTTCTTGACATGTGAAAAGTCAATCAAAATTAAAAACAAAATATTTAAATTTTAACCTAAAAATTAAAATAAATATTTATAAATTAAAACTGGATACAAATAAGAATATTAGTATAATGTTGAGTGCTTTTCATCTTTTTCCAAAATGTAACTACGATATAGACAAGCTTATTAGTCTAACACTTGAACAATAAGCACAATCATAAAAATTATACACATTAGGGACTTAAAATCCGAATTTATATTTTAAGACCCATTTTATTTTGATTCTTCAAAAACATTGTTACAAACATTGCTAAACAATTAACATATTAAAGTATTATTACTGAATTACACATGAAAATACAAGTAAAAACGAGTCAAAAACTAGACTCTGGGATACCCGCACGAATTTAATATAAACATTATATCGGGATTTACGAACATTGGCTAAAAGGTAATAAATTAACTATAAATGGGGAAAAAACAAAGAAAGAATAAAATTGATATAAATCTCAATCTATTGGTAAACAAGACTAAAATTGAAAGAGTTCCTGCATATAAGTACCTTGGAGTTGTAATTGATGAAAAACTGAAGTGAGAAGAGCATATTAATAAATTAGTAAAAAAAATTGTGCCTCTGCTGGGTGCAGAGTTATATTATTCTCATATTATTTCGCACATCAGATACAATTACAGATGCATGTAACTGGTCCAGCTGTGTGTGTTCTAATAAACAAAGTCATTAAATGCTTACATAAATACGAATGGCTTACCCCAACAAATGAAATTTTTTAATGCACGGAATATCTGAAGTTACTCGAACTCATTATTTTGGAAAAATCTAAACTAATTTTTAAAATAGAAAAAGGGTGTACAAAAAAAAAATCATAATTATCAGAAGAAACAATATTAATAATTACAATACAAGAAGGTTAAACAATTTAAATGATGCCAAATCGAGAATTGAGTTATCACGGAATAGTTGTCTCTCGTCATCAATAAGAATTTATAAGTTGGAGTTAAAAAGAAGTTCAAATTTGGATATAATTGTCAAAAAACAGAAGCATTTATTGAAGAATAATCCTTCATTTGTGGATAGTATACCCAAGAGTGAACTTTTTCAATGCTCATAGCATATATCTGTATGAGCTGTAATATTTTTATTTATATAATTATATATGTATGTAAATAAATTTAATTTTAAATTATTTACTTTGTTGAATAGTATTAGGAAGTAACTGCGATGTTTTATATCAAAACTATAAGTTTTGTTTACATCACAGTTATAAAAAAATAAAAAATAAATGTTAAAGTTTAAAAAAAACTATAATAATATTCAATAGCAAAGTCGGCTCTTCGTAAAAACGAATTTGTAAAAATTTCAGAAGTTTTTTTTTTACTTATCGTGAGAACAACCGGACCCACATAACTAGTTCAACTTACTTGTTAATTCTGATCCGTTCCATACATTCTATTATATATTTCTTTCCTATTATTTACAGCGTGACAAACGCGATGCCAACTTTAGAATACACTTAGAACTAAGTTCGTATGAATATAATAAATTATTTTGACTATAAATTATACATACATTTTTAAATGTAGTCAATCTGTTATTATATTAATACTAAATATTGCTTTTTTGTTATTAATTAAAATATTTTAGAGTTATTAAGTAATCTTTGCATGAAATAAATTTACAAAACCTTGAAAAAGGTCAAGATTCTGTTTAACTCAATTTTAAAGAAAAAACAAATTCATTTATAAAAATCAAAAATTCTTTTCAAATAAATATATTATGAGTTCTGGTTAAATTACAAGTTTTGAATATTAAAAAACAAAAAAAAATTCCTATAAAGTTCTTTGGAAAAATTTACAGGAAAAATAATATAAATTAATTCTTAATACAAATTACATATATATGCATATAATATAAAACCTCCCACAATTTAAAAATAAAAAAACTTCTTCTATATAGTGTGAAAATTTAATTCTAATGATAACAGACAAATCAAAAATAAGACAAAAAAAAATTAATAGAAATTTAAAAGAGTGTTTATTTTCATTATATATATACAAATAATACTTAAGAAAACATTAATATACATTTCTATTTACATACATGCACACGTGTAAATACTTTAATTTCTTGATTCCTGTTTTTTGTGTGTTTTTATTTTTTTGTTTTTGTTTTTCTTTTTCTTTGTTTTGTTATTTTGACAAGCGTCAAAGTGTTATTAATTACTATTATTTAAACTGCATATAATAAGACTGCATAATTTACAATATTAAAAAGTGTGAAATAATCACTTCTTATCAATTGCATAAATACAACAGGGTGGTCAAAAAAAAAAAAATTAAAATAATAATATAAATTGAAAAGAGTGTAGTATAGTAGACTGTGTCAACTCTGGGATACCCATATGACCGTAATATAAACATTATATCATCCGGTTAATTATTTTTGGCAAAATTTTAGAACTTATTACACTTTCAGTTATGAACAAAAGAAAATATATGTTGTAAGGCAGCTCTCCGAACCTCTTCAACTACACCAACTTTATTTTATTCAAATGTTGGCGAAATTTCAAACATTCAGCTTTGTTATGTATAAAGTAATGTTCATGTGAAATATGTAGTTGTAGGGCAACTACTCGAACACACTGCAGTAGACCAACCAACTTTAGCATAAATTTTGGCCATAAAGCTAAACTATTTTTTTGCAAAATTTCAGACACCCAGCTTTATTAGGTGTAGAGTAATACTCATATATAAAAAGAAGTTGTATTGCAGGTACTCGAACCTGTGGACTAAAATGGCTGGACTTCAATAGCGATGACGGCTATTGCGTAAAATAGAATTTAAAAAAATTTCAAAATCCTAGCTACTTTATTTTTTGAGTTATCGTACAGACGGACTGATCCGATCCATACATTTGAGTCGATTTTTACCACCCTTTCTTCTCTGCGTCACAAACGTAATGACTTATAGTCATACGGATATAATAATATCATAAAATGCAGTCTCCAATGACAAGAAGAAATCCAGGAATAATTATCCATCTTTCGTTTTTTCATTTTCTGCTTTATTTTATTTTATCTACTAGCGTCCCTTGTTTTCATTCCCACTTACATATAAAGTAATATAGACTCTGATTTTACGACGACGACAGATCAATTTATTTTGACATAAGTAGTTTTTGACAAGTTTATTTTTTATTCTAATATCTTAACGGCTCGATCAAATTGATTCAAATTTGCAACTAAATGGATTTAAAGGGGTCTTAATGTAAGAACGTTTCTTAAGCCTTAAATTATATCCCTTTAAATTTTAAGACATCAAAAATTGACTATGAAACATTATCTCTGCATTTATGGTGGAAAATTTTTGGCGCTATCAGCACTAACTGGTTCTTAAACTTAAGAGAATGTAGAAATTTCTTTGTTTTAAATTTTTAACTCATATCTTCTCCAACTGATTTTCTTAGACCCAAAATCATAGTATTCTGTAAAAAAAAATCTGTTATTGTTAATTAATTTAGCACACCCTTGCTCATGGGATATATATATATATTTTTCATCTTCTTTATGAACAAAACTGAATTAAATTTATTTACGTTTTCCTTGAAATTTTTTTTTATTCTTTTTCTTTTCACTTGTTTAAAAAAAAATATTATACACAAAAAAAAAACAAATAAAGTTTTTATTTCAATAAAGGGGTGGTTTAAAATTTCACTTGAAAGGAATTTGCAATTCTTAACTAAGTAAGTATCAAATACAATTTTTTTGTTATTATACACATTTTTTTTTTTATTTTATAATTATTTTAATTTTAAGTGGACAATGGTCAAGAATATATGTAAAATGTGTGATAAAAATAGTAAAGTAAATTCAATATTTATATAATATATTTATACAGTTAATACAGTTGAATCTCGTAATAACGGCTTTTAATTTTTTTAAGCATAATGTAGAGGAGTTGGTCATTTAAAAATTTCATATATTTGGTATTATAGTATAGTTGAATATATAAGCCAATCTTATTAACTTATAAGCCTTTTATATATAAGCCATAATCTTATTAGAATATTTTTATACCATAAACTTTTAGAATATCCTTCAGGGTTGTGTGATCGGAGTAAAAAAGTACTCAGTTTTCCTGTCAAAAAGTAATCAAATATCTTACGCTTTACTTTTTAATGTGTAGTTGCAAGAATCCACACAGGTTGGGGAAAGTTAAACTTAATTCAGCTCTCGCACAAAAAAAATTATAAATTTAAGTATGGAATTTAAATATTTAGTAGTTTCACACCTGCACTTTTTAAATGGGGTTGAAGCCCTGGTCTGTCGAATAAGAGATTAGCACTCAATCCACTGTTGTCCATATATATATGACGTTCAACAAATGACTTTAAAGATTTACTCAGAAAAATAGGTAATCAAAAAGTTATAATTATTTGACATCTAATTAAAAAACCTTGTCTCTAAACACAATCAAATTTTCAGAATACATTTTTTTTTGGAATTGATTGTAATCTGCAACAATATATACTTATTTTCATTTAAACAATATACATCCACATGTATTAAGTTCATTGCTCTAAATATTCTAAATATACTTGAATAAATTGAAATGTAAGTAGATGGCGTTTTATTTTTTTTTTTTTAAACTAAACGATTATTGGTATTATTAACTTTCTTTTGTTTTATTAATTTGCTTTTGTTTTGTTTTGTTGTCGTTTATTTATTATTTTATAAGTTGTTTACTTATTTATTAACTTTTGCGAAATTTCCCACAAAACAAAAAAAAACAAAAGAACGTTTATTTACAAATAAAAATTGCATTCAATACTGTTTTTTGTTCTAAGTCATATGTTTGATACTCATAATTTTATTGTTCGTTTTTTTTTATTGATTTTATTTAGACATTGACATTATGTATAATTATGTTTTTTTTTATTTAAAATTTTTTACATAATTTTAAAATAAAAAAAAAAAAAATTAAATTATGAACAATCCAGTTAACAAGAGCTACACTGATTGTAATATGTTTTTGTACAGTTTAAATTAATTGTTATTTACTATTATTTATGAACTTTTAAAATTTTTAAGCTTTGAGAGTTGTCATCAATTTTAAAAAATTTTTGTAAATGTCATTAATAATATTTAAACAGTATATCGACATACAAACTTAATTAACAGACTAAGTGACAAAGACAAACAAATCAAAAATGTAATATTAATCAAAATTCAAAAAATTATCTATGAATCCTTAATGACAAAATGCTTACGTCATTTCCGCGATTCGCGTTTGCTTGTCAAATTAATTATTGTAAGTATTTCGCAATATTGTATGTTTATCTTATATAATAATCAAAGCTAATTCAATGAAATTATAACTTTTATTTAATCAAAATATATATCTATATATATATATATATATATATACTTAAATATAAAACTGTCAAAATATTCATATCAAAACATTAAAATTGAAACTCACTAAACGTAATAAAATTTTTACACATGACATTTTAGATATATTTTTTTTAAGAATACTTAAGAACTTAAAAGAAGGTCATAAAATCAGGTGGTAAAACCTATAATACGTGTCAATATCAATTATTTGTACACATAATTATTTACTTATGTTTTTAGTGCTTATCTTTATTAAATTAAAGACTTACTTCAAGTTATATTTTAAAAAAGAGAAAATGGTTTTCAATATAAACAAAATTAAATCAAGATTTGTTTAGAACGCACAAAATATTTTGCAAAATGTATATATACTCGTATTTGTAAGAGGTACCCTATTTTAATAATTTTAGTTAATTGAAAATTTTGAAAAGAAAAATTAATTAAAGTAATTTAATTAATTAGTTGATATAAATGCTAATATAAAGAAATATCAAAAAATTCAAATTAAAAATCCTATTTCTAAGGTTTTATTCGTTTATCATCATTTGTTTTAAGAATTTTTGTAAGAACTCAAAGCAAATTTTTTTAAAGCAGTCTAATAAACTTAAGGGCACATTTATATTGGAACTATGACAAGTAATATAAGCATTAAAACATAATTGTAGCATCGTAAACTTCGGTTAATTATTTGCTTAAAAATATAGAATACAATTATAACAATGTACACTATACAAACGTGCTCTAAAAAATGATAAATATACATATGTACATAGTTAATTTTTTGAAAATATCAAATTAACATCAACATTTTTGGATAACTATTTCTAATTTTTGTATTACGATTTAAAAAACTGGATACTTATAGCCTACAATTTATATGAACCAAAACTGTAATGTATGATAATATATAAATTATAACTTTTATAATTTATCTCATTTTTCCCTGAACATTTCAAATATCAAATGTAATTCTTTAATAATTTGTCCAGAAAATTAGGTGTAACAAACGCATTCAATGTGGTTTCACAATGTGGTCACAAAAATGGAGTTTCTTAGATGTGTTCATTTATAAAATAAATAAAATATTAATGTTTTTTTGGATGTGTTTTATTTTAGAAAATAAAATATCATAAATTATCATAAGCAGGCCAAAAAATATTTTATTAATAAAAAAAAATTTTAATGAATTTAAATTATTTTAAATGTTTATGAATTAGTTCATTTCAGTTTTTAAAACTCACATCAGATTATATTTTCTGTACATTTATATAAATAGTAAAACATTTTCATATTAAAAGTTAAGACTATGCTTCACAAAAAATTTCTGTAGTAAGTCTTCATTATTTTCAGTGAAAATCTGAAATAACGCCGAAAGCCCAATGTACGTACGCTTTTTTGTGTTGCTTTTCAAACAAGTACGTACTTAAATTAATAAAAATATTAATTGAAATAAAAAAAAAATCGCGCCAAGAAGGGATTAGAATTATTTTGAACTAACGATCCCAACATTTTATCAAATTAAAAACTACAATCATTTTGTTCTTTTTTTGTGAATAATATTTTAGAGAATTTAAATAATTCGACCAAACTAAAAGTAATAAAAAAACATATTAAAAATATATCTATAGAATTATATTCAAGGCTTGATATACTAGAAAGGTAATGCTTTATATATTTCATGAAATCTTCATCCAATCGAAAGTCCATACTTATTTTCAAATATATTAAAAAGCCGATTTAAAACATTATGCCTATTTACAAATAAATGGACGTTTAATGAACTTATAGAAGGAAGGGGATAAGGATTTCCTGAAGATACAAGAATAAAAATGGAAAACAGTTTTCTAAAAATATATTTTTATATATCTAATAAACAAATGTATAAATGCTCTGCAGGAGTGTTATTTTAATTTTATATAAAATAAAACAAATACTTTTAATAGCATGACATTCATAATAAACCAGATATTATTTAACACCTTTAAAAGACGCGAGATTAAGTTATTTATACTGTACTAAAAAAATTTGGTCACATTTATATGAACTTTTTTTTTGCTTGCCTCATTTTAATTTTTTGTTCTATAGAAATTTTTTCAATTAAAAGATAAATTTTTTTTTTTATGTCCTTCAAATTTAAAGGTTCTAACAAGTTGCAACACGATCCTTTTTTTCTTTGTTTTTTTTTTTCTTTTATATAGAGAAATTTTAATTAAGGGTACCTTAACCTTTTAGAATCATTTAAAATATAGGAATTTAATAATTCTTTTTTTTTTCTGTTTCTCATAGCCAAGTTTTTTAAAACATTCCATGATTTTTAAATTTTTTGTTTTTTATTCATTTTTTTGCGGTTTTTTTTTATGTTTTATTAAAATGATCTTTTTTATTTATTGTTTAAATTTTTTTTTAAAAAAAAAAAAGGGAATTTTAATAAGTTGAACCGAATGGAAGGAAGCAGAAAAATTTTCGCGTGATTAAAATTTTGCAATAGATTAATTTTGGTTTTTTTTTTGTTGTTTGTGAAATGGAAAAAAAAAGGTCATCAATCTGATAAAAATGTTCTCGATTTAATAAATAATTTTGCAAGGCTGTAAAATATAAAATTTTATTTTTTTTTATTTTTGTGGCACCTAAATTCTGAAGGATCCTGTACACGATCACCCATTTATATTTTAATTGGGACGTATATTACATTTAATTATTGTATATTTTTACAAATATAATGTAAAAAATAACAAATAATTAAATGAATAATTTGAAATAATTATAAAATTAAGTTAGAAAAATGTTTTAAAATATAAAAAAATGTTAAATATATTAAAAGAAAAAAATTAAATAGGCAGAACTATATATTTAAATAAAAACTGTTAGGGCCTTACCTAAATGACTACGTACGGCGTGTATTTTCTGTCAAAATAATTTTAAATACATATAACTATATGGGAGCTTCCGAAATACGCGACGTACCATACGTCGGGTTTTTAAAATTAAAAATTGACAAAGCGTATACAATTTTGTTATTGTTTTTTGTTATGTTGTTATGGTGACGTTTTGTTGATATTTAGAAAATAAAACGTTTTTAAATTTAAATCTTCTAAAACTTCAATATCATCAAAATCCATTTTACAAAATTTAAAGAAAAAAAAAATTAAAAATAATACTAAAATTAAAAACGCTATTTTTTATATGAAATCAATATTCAAAATAGATTTTTTGACAAATTAAAAATGGTACGCGCGTATCGATTTCGGGATACGTCAACGTGTCGAAGTACGGCGTATTGTACGTCATACGTCGTACGCTTTTGATTAGGTAAGGCCCTTAAAAATTCAAATTTAAAATGATCAGAATCTTTTGACATTTAACATATTTTTCAAAACAAAAAAAAGAAAATTAGACGATGGTTCGATGGTAGATTGGATAGTGTATGGTAAAGTTTGGAAACATGTCCGCGTACCGAGTTGAAAATCTGGTCCATCCATGTATGGGCTAAATTATGGATTGTAATTATTTTGTATTTGTACTATACGATATTTCTGTATCCCTGACATCGTAAAAGTGTTTGCGACGTCGTGATGATCGTTAGTGTCGCACAATGTCGCATGATCGTTAGTGTAAACTACAAAAAAATTTTACATTGTCTCATGATCATAAATTCATTTTACATTGTATTCGAGACCCATTTTCACGACGCGTGTTGTTAAATTGAGTATCGAAATTTTTTTTTTATACACAAATAAAAAAATTAAAAGTTATTTGAATTTTGGTTAGTTGAATTTTATTTTTGTGGTGGTGTGGTGAAATCTCTAATTTCAAAAAAAAAAACCTCGGAAGAAAAGTAAGTAAATATCAATTTATACTTTTCAAAGATTTTTTCTGTAGAAAAAATTTAATTTTTTGATATTTCATTTTGACGCAATCGGAATTGTAAAAAAAAACACATTGTATTTTCGACACAATGTGTTCAGAAATTTTACATTGTGTTATTTTCACATTGTATCAGTTTCAAGTTTTTTTTACGACATTTACGATGTCACCCTATCTGTGAGTTTTATTATTCAATTAAATTGTTTTTTGATATTTTGTAACTCATATTAATATAACTTATATTAATTTATTGGTTTTTTAAATTATATAATCATAATAATTATTGTTTTTATTAAAATGAATTCTTTCAAACTAATTTCTATTTTTCAATCGCTTTTAAAGCTCATCAAAATATTGTTGTTTTTTATACAATTGTATCGACGAGCAGAATTTTATTTTTTTAAAATTGATTATTCACATATTTTGTCAGCAAATTATATTGTATTACAAATTGTATAACCACTTTCATTAATAACAATTTGTCCATTATTATTAAATAATTTTCTTTTTATAAAAAAAAAATTGTCAACAGTAGTTGTCATTACTTGTCAACAGTAGTTGTCATTAATTGTCATTAAGTGTCAGCAATAGTTGTATGAATATATAAAATTAACAATACTAATTTGCACATAGGTATATGAGAGAAAAATTATTCTCCAAATTAAAATTAAACGTAAAAGAGTTCATTCAAAAATTTTAAGATTACTAAAAAAATACGTCCTTAATTGTTGTCAACTTTTGACGTTTCAAAAAAAATAAAAGCATCAACATATGAGTTATAAGGTTTTTAAATTTTATAAAATAAATTGTCAAAATTTTATAGTCGATTCCAATTTTTTTTTAAAGTACAGTTTCAACACTATCAGAATGCAAATTTGCTATATGAAATGCTGCGTAATATCCGAACTGAATACAATAAATTTTTAAAAACTTTTAAAAATATTGCGTTCACGAACATTCTTATATAGTGTAAAGACCACTTTAAATAAAAAATTATTAGTAGCTATATAATATTATAATATACATACTTAAATTTTTTTTTTTAATCAAAATCAAAGGACTATAAAAATTCCATTTATTCCCATTTTTTAATTTTATTTTTGTTGTTTTTTTTTTGTTTTGTTTCTTTTTCAATTTTTATGAAAAATGCCCTTACACACCGCATTTCTTTGACAAACACAGCAGCAGTAAAATAATGAAACGAATGAGTGAAAAAATAAACGAATCCCGATTTAACAAAATAAAAAAAAAAAATAAATATAATAATATATATCTACATAATATATTAACTAAACTAAAATAAAACGGGATCGCGAGGATTTTTTCAAATAAGAAAAACAAAAAAAAAAAAACAAAATGCAAAATAAAAAAAAAAAAAAAACAACAAAAAAAAAAGAAAAAACAAAATGAAAACATGATAACAAAACTAAAATAATAAAATATAAGAAAAAAAAATAAAGTTTTGTGCCTAAGCGCCATACCGCCAATTTTTTTCTGGAACATAATTTTGTATCTACCTCAACATATATTTTATTTATTTTTTTTTTTTGGATCCAAAATAGTTTTGCATCTTTTCATTTTCAAGTTTTTTTTTTTTTTTTTTTAAATATTGTTAAGTTTCTTTTATACAAGCGGTTCAGAAATTCAATCCGTGTGATTTCCATAAAAAAAAAATAACAACAGAAAAAAAAGGGACAAAATTGGAAGCTGATGATGAGTTTCTTTTTAATTTTCTACTTTTCATGTTTTATATTATAAAAATTATTTAAAAAGACGAGGGAAACTTTAAAATAAATGCTGTAAATGATAAAGAAAGTAATCAATATTATTTCGATGCATCAATTAATTACAATAAATCAAAAAATTATCTATTAACTGTTAAATATAGTAAAAACTTAAGATTGTTTTAGTGTAATTATTTTTAATTGGGATTAAAAACTAAAATTTATTTTAAAACATCTTTTTTAAAAAAAATTTTATTCAACTTAAAATTTTAGCTTGTTCTTATAACTTACAGGAGATTTTTTTTTTTAAATTTCAAATTAGTTATAAATGAATGAATACAAGTTTAAAATCAAAAGTATTAATTATTATGATAATTATAAAAGCCCCGTCGACAACGTCTATTTAGAAGAATATACAGTTTTAACCGATGTATGATTCTTTTTTTTATTTCATATATTTTATTAGGTCCATTTCTCCAAAATTTGTTGCAAAACTTTGAGCAGCTATGTATTTTTTAAAAAAAACTTACAGATTGATATTTACTCGAGATTTTTATCTTTATATGGGTAGGGTGTTTTGGAAGATTTGGTAATGACTACGAGTATAATAAAAGATTAATTTACGAATCTACCTCAAAATAATGATTTTTGATCGGCTGGGTGGCACAGTCGTTAGAGTGCCGATCTTTTATACGAAAGGCCTGGGTTTGAATCCCGTTGAAAGTGAAAAAACTTTTCTGGTTTTCGACTCAACTCAGCTACTATTCGTCATTGGGTTCAAATTAATGGCTTTAATTTTTGATTATTAATAATTATATCTTAAATAAAAAATACATTAATATAACAATATAAACAAATGCAAAATATAAACAAATAATTTAATTGAATAATATAACTCACATATAGAATACCATATAACTCAAATACAAAATATTACAATATAAACAAAAATATAATTGAAAATCTTAGGCGTTTCTACATGTTATAAGGTCTAGTACAATCTCCTGTTTAAATTGTATGTGCAATTCATTAAGATCAATTCTAATAACACGAATATAATATGACCCTCTTTTCTAACATGTACCTATGGTATAGACAGGCTTATTAGTCTAACAGTGGAACAGTTAACACTTAAATAACAAAAAAAATAAATTACACGCTCAGCTCATGATCTTTCAACTGTTGATCAAAAGGTTTAGTTATTTTTATTTAAAACGATTGATTTAGTTTTTCTTAATTATAATATTCATGATCTATTGTATAACCCCTCGTCTTTAAACTTCAAAAAAAATTTTTTTGCTTTTTTTTTTCTCGAAAAACATTTAATTTTAAATATGTACCTATAATATATCAGTTTAAAAACTAAATAACTGAAGTTAGAAGAAGAATTAAAAGATGTACAATAAGACAACTGACAAGGTACACACCATATAAACCAAAAAAAAAAATATATATATATAAAAATAAAAAATAGCTTATTGGACTTGAGGGCATGTTCGTAAATGATTCGTAAATCACAGCAAATTGTATAATATTACAAAAAAGGACTAAGAAAAAAAAACGAAGGGTTTTTTTATTTTCACACATTTTGTTTTTTTTTTTTTAATTTCTTTTTATACTCATTTGTTTTTCTGTTTTTTGTTTTTTTTTTTATCAAATTCATAGCCTTATATATTCGTTTTTAATTTCTACGCAATGAAGGGTTACCAAATTTT
The DNA here is from genome assembly GCA_963082915.1 of Dolichopus griseipennis. Lineage (NCBI taxonomy): Eukaryota > Metazoa > Arthropoda > Insecta > Diptera > Dolichopodidae > Dolichopus > Dolichopus griseipennis. The sequence continues at coordinate 18,087,921 of OY720441.1, forward strand.
TTGATTTGTTTTTTTATATTTTAACTTGTTTAAAATTTTAAACTAAGGAATTCGGAAATTCCAAATTAAGTTTTTGAATTTTTAATTAAATTTTAAATGAATATTATAAAAATTTTTTATTTATTAAGATCAGATAACCAATTTTTTTTTTGGAAGCTTTAGAAATTTTATAAAATAAAATTAGTATATAAGATACATTGTAGAAAATTCACAATATTCCACAGATATCCAACAGTTTTACAGTAGAGTAGAGTATAGACTATAATCAATTTTTACTTACCAATTTTTAAAGAAGTTTTGAGAATATGAACCTTGCAATATATATGACAAACACACATTTCTGTCCTCCTAGACTTATCAATGTTCCTAAAAGTCACTTAGCGATCTTGAACAAATGTTAGCCAAAAACTAAACTACTTATAAAAAAATTTTACCCAGATTTAAAAAATATAGAGTTATGCTCATTTAAAAAGATAAGTTATATGGAGGTTCCACGAAACCATAAAAAGATTAGATTGGTCCGATTAGGCACTGAAGCAAGACAAGGGACTCTAAAAGCAGCGATACACAAAAGTTTGTATGACCTAGGTTAAAGAGTAGTAGCCATCCTCTACTTCCATTACAACGCCAGGATAGGCAAACAATAGTTCTTAAGACTACTTTAATTTGCTTTAAAGTAAGCTATTTTTCAGGATTAATCAAAAAATAAAATCAAATTTTATTTTAAATTAAAACAATCAAAATTTGTATATTTATTAGAAATTTAGGAATTAAAAAAAAAAATTTTAATTAATGGACAAAATTGAAGATCAAGATGAAGTTACATTAACATCTCATAATCAATACAATATACCAATATCTGATTCTAAAACTACAATTTATAATGAAAAATTAGGATTGTATAGAGCTGCAATTTTAAATCTCTACAATGTACTTCGTATTGAATGTAATAAACTTAATTATCCAAATCTATTTGTAAATGCTCAATTTACTGATCCGTTACTTTCCCACACTGTTGAAGAAAATGAAAATACTCAAGAAGTTGAAAATTGTTTTAGAGACAAATCAGAAAATCATGACATTAGATTTAGAATTAACAAAAAGCCAAAAATCATTCAAGGAGGAAATATAATATAAAGTATAAGATATATGAAAGTATATTAGAATAAATATATTAATTATAAAAACTATGTGTACATATTTTTGTTAAAAGTGATTTATAAATTTATTGAATATAATAAAATAAATTTAACTTATTCTTATGTGAGTTATATTTCATTTTTAAGAAACTGAATCAAGTAGATAATAAATTGATTTCTTTAAATTTTATATATATTTCATCATTGGACCTAATTTTTTTAATTCAAACATTCAATTTTTAAATCCTACTACTTCTGATTGAACAATGTTTCCCATATAGTTTTCATCACATAAGTAATTCCGGTGTGACCTCAACATAGCATCAAGGGTATTAAAGCTCACTTTCTTTAATCCTAGTTTAATGACTTAAGCATTCTATATTTGCAAACCATATACGAAAAAAGTTGAATGCATACAAGATACTTTTTTAATTTCGGCACACTTTAATTTAAAAAAAAGAAATTAAAGTTTGCCGAAGTTTTGAATTTCAATAATATAATATCTAGATTAATTCAATTTTTTAAAATTAAATTAAAATTAAATTTATAAATTATGCTCTTTATTCTTACTTTCTAAAATTTTTAATATACTCTTTAGAGGTGATTTGAACTTTACAGTATTTTTGTAGTTCTTTAACTGCGCTAATGTTCAGACTATTGTGTTAAGTGGATGTTCTAGCTTTGGTAGTATTTAGTTTAAATCTGTTCCATGTGTTATAATTGTGTATTTCGTTTCGTTTACTTTGTTTTAAATTTGACTTTAATTTTTGGTTAAGGCATTACGAATGTATTTACTCTTTTCAAAGTGGATTAGCTGATTATTATCTAATTCTTCTGTTACCATATATAGATTTTTTGTGATAAAAAAAGCTCTCCAGCTCGTATCTTTTTGAAAATATCTTTTTTTATATTCTGATCCAATCTTTAAGTCCTTAAAAACGACATTTTTCAATAAAAAACGAGATTTTCTATAATATGACACAAAAAAGCGAATTTTCTAAAAACGAGATTTCAAAAAAAAAGATTTACTAAGACAAAATTATGGAACGCTCTCGTTTTCAGGTTTAACTTTATCTAGTTGAATTTTTAATCAATTGGGTGATTTTTTCATTAAATTTTAAAATCAAAATAATGTTACGAATTGTTATAATTCTTTTAACAATCATTTAATCGATAATGTCACAAAAAAAGGCCACCAAAAATATTGACTTAAATAACCAAAAATGGTATCCATTAAAACTATTAAAAAAATGTACAATTTCAAATTCTAAAAAAAAAAAACAAAATCACTATAACTAAGTGCCTATTTTTTGTTTTTTATTAAATAATTTGCATAATGCACATTAAAACGCCAACATACGCTATCAACAATTTATTGAATTCATTTTTTAAATTCATATATATATTATAATGACAATTTTTTTAAATTCATGTTTTTTAACCATATATTCATAGTTTTTTTTTTTAGTAGTTTTGCCAGCCAATTAATAAAACAAAATAGAAATAAAACCAAAAAAAAACCACTGAAAATTTATAAGAAAACTAATTAATAATTCTTAATATGTAACGTCAAGTTTATATCAATCGCATATTTATGGTTGACATGTGCCAAAATTTTTAATTGACTTAATGTATAAATTAATCAAAAGTCGTACGCTCAATTGAAACGTTTTATTTTCATTTATGTCTGTTTTTATTTAGATATATCTTTTTATTTATGAATTTATATTGTATATATATATATATATTATATATATATTATCTTCTTGCTAGATAATCCGAATCTGTTGATTAGGTGAAATAATGGTGAGAAACATGAAAGTAAATACATACAATAATTTTTCTAAACTGTTATTCCAATTGCGGTTTTTAAAATTTCTTTATTTTGACAATTTAAAAAAAACTGTCATAATTGTTATTGTGTTTTATGAGTTTGCGTTTGAAATTCAAAAAACCAATTAATTCTCTAACTGAATACGTGATTAATTTATTTTACAGATCCATATATTTCATATTCAAGGATTCAAGTAATTTTTATATTAAATATTTGGTTTTATTTAAAAATGCTTTTTCAGTTTTTATTTATAACTCACAGATTTTATTGTAAATTGTAATAATTGCAATTGAACTAATGTTTACAATAGAAATCACTTTTATAACGCTTGAATTTACTTAATTCAAGTTTAATAAATTTTATTTATTATTTTAAAAACACTGTAAATTAGTACTGAAGTAATTTAATTAAAGTTAGTATTAAAAAAACGTAGAAATAAATCCAAGATGGATTGCATAAGCTTTTATTTTTTAATAAGGTGCTTTGCATTGAACCCGCGATTCAATTTGGTCCATCAACGAAATCGTTCTACACAAAAAAACATTCAGACCTAATTTTAATAGAATAGATTTAGATTTTGAAGAAATTATTAGAACTAGACATTATCGAAATTTCTAGAACCCCGATATCCCTTGATACTAGAATCAATTTATGAAAGCTACTCTTTATTGATACTCACAAATAGTCTATGCACCAAATTTGAACTCATTTCTAGGGTTAGAAATAGAGATAACCTTTTCTTCTTTAGTATTCACACTACTGAAGAAAAGCTAATATTAAAATCTTTTATATTAAAATATCCAACAGACTAACATAAAGTTGGACCTTATAAATAGTTTATATCTAATAAAAATTAACTTAAAAAAAAACTAAAATTTAAAACAAGAACTTGTGTTTTATTTTTTTGCACACATTAAACTGCTTTAAAAATTTAATAAATTCTAATAAATGTTGTCATTTGACATCTCATAAATAATGAAAAAAAAAAATAAGAATTATATCAACACAAATCTTGCAATACATTTTATTAATCGATATTCAAAATTTGTAACTGTCATTTAAAAATATTAAATAGTTAAATTCTGAATTAAGAAAACAATATTGAATGGGTTTTTCAACACATTTTTACAATTAAAATAGAGATTACATTGCGATTATTGAAGCGATTGTATTAAAATGTATTTGATAAAGATTTTATAGGACCTCAGTAAGATCAAAAGTATAGAATTTATCGATTTTTTATTTTAAATCGTTTATTATAAAATAATTAAATTTAAAATCATTTTAATTTTAGTTAAAAGAGCTATTACTAGAGCTCTATACATCATGTTGTCCAAAATAATAAAAAACTCCGTTAGGGGGCTTCAATAGCGTTTTGGTTAAATACCTGGCTTATCTATCGAGGAAGTATCGGTTCGCTCCACACACATATCGTAAATTTTGACACATTTTAATCCAGTTTGGAGTACATATACTTTTCGAACAAATTTCAACTAATCAAAATTAAGATTACCCATTCAGTTTAACTATTCAGTTATCATAAAAAAACACAAAATTAGGCCTATATTTATTCTTTATTTATTGAATTAATTTGTGGTCTAATCGCGTAGTATGGCGTTTAATAAATCTTTTTATACACATTTTATTTTTCATTTAAACGATCTTATTACTTTTATTTTTTGTTTTTTTTTTCTTGCATTTAAATCGACATGAATTCAATGAATGAAAATTTAAATTAAATAAAGATTTATTAGTATTACAAATGATATTTATGACTGTGACATCTAAAATTAGAGCTTTTAATGTTTTATATAGGATTTTTAGAATAATTCACGTATTCATTTGAAATAAACAAAAAATGGTAATTAAACTGCATTTTTACAATATATATATATATATATAAATATATATATTTATGTAAATACATATAATATGACTTGTGTAAAAATAATGATTTTTAAATTCCATCACGAACTTTATTTTAAACTGTTATAGTTTTTTTAATACATAATTAATTATTATATAAATCCTAAAAATATGCAAATTTTTTTTTGTCATGTATGCATATTAATGATTTCTGAATTTTGTAATTAAGATTGTTTCTTTTATACCAGAAAAATAATTCAATAAATGAATATGAAAAGTTATTTAAATTAATGAATTAATTATTCATTTATTTTAAAAGGAATATTACAATATAACCGATTCAAATATTAATCATATAATTGCAACATTTCCATATAGCGCCATAATATTTCCCTTCTTTATTATTAAGAATAATTTAAAACAAACTTAAATTTCTTGAAACATTAGCAAATAATTGTGCGGTTTTATTTATATATTTACAGACAAGTTTTATTTTTATTTATAGACATGTTAGGGAATAATAAAAATAAATCAAATTTTAAAAATCAAAATATAAAATATAGCTATATAAAAAGTAAAAAAGTTAAACCACGGGTTCCTTTTCATTTATCTTTGAGCTTTTCAAGTGAGAAGAAGAGTTTTGATTTATATATATTTTACATTTTCTTTAGTTGAATGACGTTGACACAAAATTCTATTTGGCTTAAAAAAACAAATGTTTTCTTAAAAATAATAATATTATTTATTCATTTATTATTATTTTACTTAATTAACTTATTCAGTATCTCAGCCTATACAGTACAGTTCTCATCCTAAAAGTTATTAGTAATATTAAAGCAAATATTAATTTGAATTATATAACACTAATGGTAGGTACGAATATATACAAACTTTTTTGAACTATAATATCAAAAATAATAGCCCACAATTTGGAGTTGGATTCGAGATCATTGGTTTTCTTTTTTTCCAAAATTAAAAAACAAATAATTTTATATATAAACTACATTTATACTAAAAACTACACTTATAAACCTGATTTTGTAAACAAAGTCTCGCATACATGAAATCATAAATACTCTGGAAAAAGGGTCAACTTTAATTTTTCAGCCAACTTAAATATGCTTTCTAATACATAATCTTACATTAACAAATATATAAATATATAATTTATAATACTTAAATCATAATGATCCGAAAAGACTTTCAGACATTATTTCGAAATAAATTTCGACTTAAATATGTTAGTATATGTATACAATGTTGTTATATATGTTATATAATGTTATATAAAAATTGCCATTTAAAATTAGTAAAGGGAGTTTTAACTCACTTAATGGGTCATAACTGCCAAAAGGAATAAATAACCAATTTATCATGGGACTTATGTCCCACGTTAATATTTTAAAGTGAGTCAAATGTCCCTTGCCACTAAATGCAGGGTCATAACTTTCCGGGGCCCACTAACCGATGTAAGATTCTGTATTAATCCCACTAACTCTTGGGGTTATGATTCTGCACCATTTATTTATATGCCTTCTTCATTTTCAGATGCGGTAAATATTATATTTTATATTATGTGATACACTATTATGATTTAAATTATTTAGATATGATCCGACCAGAGTTTAAGCCCGAAAACCCCCGTGAAATAAATATATGAAACAAAAACAACAAAAAATTTTTTAGAAATGAATAAGGATTTTCATAAAAATAATTTCACGAATGAATAAGGATTTCCAAAGTGAAATAAGACCCATTAGACTTAATTTCTCTTGTCCTTCCTTCCTCCTGCTATACTAACATTATCCACAAAAGTTGGAAAGATCTCAAAATTTTACATTTTTAAGAACTCCAAATAAAAGTTAAGCTTCCTAACAATTGTGACATGTCTCCTAACATTTAGAGATTACGTCAAAATTTTGAATTTTTTTTTTTCAATTCATAATTTTTGAATTTTTATGAAAAAATTATTAGAATTTTGCTTCCCTAAATTCATATTTATATATTTATCAATTATTTGTCTTTATAATTAATCAATTATAATGTCTTCTGGAAAATTTTAAATCTAATTATGAAAACATATTAATTTTTAAAAAGATTTAAGATGGAAACTTTTTTTTTAATAATTTAATAATAAAAAATTTTATAACCCATAAATATACATAGTCGTATTTATATACTTGTATGTTTTTAATAAAAACTTAAACTTTCTAACAACCTAGAAAATTTTTTTTCACATTATTAATAGTTTAGTATAATTTTTAATAAAATGAATCAACCCAAATCCAATTTTCTTTTAATTTATTTTATTTTTTACTTTATTTTAAAGTATATGGGATCTCATCTATACTATTAATTTAATTTGTTTTTTAATGCATCTTGCTTTTTTTTAAATTTGCATATTAATGCACAAACATACATTGTACCATTAACTAAAAAAAAAAAAAAAATAAATATCCATAAAAAAATTTTTTTGTTAATTTTTATTTTGTTCTGAAAAAAACGCACGCAACATTCCTACAAAGCCAACTTCAAAAATTAAAATAAGATTCAATTTTAAAACTGTGTTAACTATTTCATAATACATTTATTAGGTTGTTTTAGTACTTTAATCAAAGTTGATATTAAATTTATTTTGAAATTACACAAGGAATGAAGGGAAATGAGAAGGATCGAAGTTCATAAAATGAACTGATGAAGTAAAGGTCGAAATAAGCAGCGAAAGCAGAGATTGTGTAAACTTTTCTAAGTTAAAATTATTTCTAATTTTAATTACGAATTAATTATTAACTATCTTATGAAATTAAACTAACCCCTTGACTTCTTTAACCTTGTCTATAAACTCCGTATAACAGATACTAAAACCAATAATTTGATATTGGTATAATAAAAGCCATTAATGGAGGCTGTTAAGGGTCGCCATACTAGATCAAGTAGAACACTATACAATAGTAAAGTCTAAAAAAAGTAAATGATTTAAAGTTTGTCCATATGTTAAATTAAATCCATACAGGTTTAAAAATTTTTTTTTGAACTAAATCGTATATCAAGGAAGAGATTTGAGATCCATGGCCACTATTAATTTGAAACATGAATTCTATAACCAAATTACCGTAAAATACTTATATTTTAAAATACTTATAACTTAAGATAACACATTTATTACAGACCAGAACAAACACTTATCAAT